>VXBR01010170.1:0-26203 GCA_013400215.1 Cisticola juncidis | reverse complement strand
AAAAAAAAAAAAAAAAAAGGAAAGGGTACATCTAAAATAAAAAATGTGGAACCAACACATGCTTAGCTAAAGTGACCTTTCAGACCATCTCTTGATGCAACAAATGTGACAAGTGAATACAAAATGAAGAATGTAAAACTGCTCAGCTAAGAGCATATCTAAATCCCACATGCTTTTTCTGTGAAATAACTTCCCGCTTTATGAACAATTTTCACCCTTCACAATAGACAGGCTGTGAGATACCCTCATTTCTATGCCACAAATTAAAAAAAAAAAGAATTCTAGGAAATTTCTTATCCTGAAGCCATTCAGTACTAAAAAAAAATAAAACATAGAAGATAAAAGGATCATAAAAATTATTATTCATGAAACTTAGTAGTATCTATGTATGAATGCATTTATGCATTTTTAAAATAATAACACTGTGGGTGAGTTTGTAGTGGTATACCAAAGTCAAGTTGTCATGTCTTCTGATAAATGTCATTAATGTTTTCATCAACATGGAAGTTTACAACCAATTTAACCTGAAGATAATTTTCTCCATGGAGCAGTCCTAGCATCCTGATACAGGAGCTAAAAATGAGTAAGAGGGAAACAAGTGGCAGGCACCTTCCAAAAGGAATGGTATATATTGGATTGAGCTGGTTGAACAGGATTATGAAATTACAAATTCAAAATGGTATCTACCAGCCAGTTTTCTTTGGTGGGCTTTCTTTGCCAAAGTGTATAGATAAGTTCATAGACAAATGGACAAGAATCAGCATCCAGTAATTTCAGTTCAATGTGGGCTTTCATTTTATGATAGGCCTTCTTCAAAATACTTTCAATTTAAAATAAAGAAATAAATCTATAAATAAAATAAATCTGTGCAACCTGTACATTGTGGAACTTAGCTGGTTGCTGCTTGAGTCTGATGTCCCAGAGAATTTTCAGACCTGAAGGTGCTGAGTTGAGGTAAATCCAATGAAATATCCATAGTAGGCAAGCCATCAAACAGTACCTTGATAGTATAGATCATTTCTCCTGGAAAAAAGAAGAGAAAACAGAAAATTTCCAGTCTGTAAAACAAAATCAAACCTTGCTGCAGTATGAATGGCTAAGGTACTTCCCATTCACAAAAACAACATATCAATTGAAATTTTACATTTCAGTCCTTTGAAATGAAACAGGAGCTTTAAAGTTTAAAAACTCAACTCCTTCCCATCCATAAAACCACACACAGGATATCTTTTTGTTCTGTTCTGCTCTCACGCTCATTCCCAATGGGAATTACCAGCTAGCTGGCAAAAGTAATGAGTAAGGTTTGTTAATCATTATTTTCTTGAAGTGAGTGCAAAACGAAGAATGCAAAATGAAGAATGCAAAACTGCCCAGCTAAGAGCATATCTAAATCTCACATGCTTTTTCTGTGAAATACTGTGAAATAAGTATATTTCTACTTTTGGAGTAATAATATGTTTTGGAAATGCAGGTTTGTAACACTGGTCAACTTAACCGCTTTTTGTTTAATCCTATTTTCATTACACTTCTGGAATCTTATTTAACCATAAATTGAAGTCTCTTTCACTCAGAGTGCTAAATACTGTATGAAATTTGGAACCCAATACTGTCTGAGGATCTGAGGACTGCTGTTTCCATATGGTACTGAACCAGAACACACCTGTTACATCTGAATATCACTCTGCCTCCCCATCCTACCTTCATGTAATGTATCACAAGACATAAGAGCAGAAATTAATTAGATGTTTTATATTTACATTTATTTTATTCATTCTAGTCCAATGGTATGCATTGGTATGGTTCCTTTGAAATAACACACTTAAAAGTTTGAATTTCACCAGATGAACCACCATAAAAGGTAAAAAATAACATGGAATAGAACATAAAAATAACACAATATGGTGCAAAATCCTTTTAGAAAATCTGTAGATTATGAAGATTACAGTTAGACCGCATATTATGTGATCTACTGAGCCTTTAAAAGTAAGTTTATCTTATAAAACATCTCTTGTATTTTTCTTATAAAGAAACCAGAGAGCATTTATTCTGGCTCCCTGTTACTGGAATACTATTTAAATTAATATTTTATGTCTTTCACAGCTGTAAATATTGCTGTGTTAAAATTCTTTGATAGCCTTTTCTGCTTGGATACAAGCCTGTCTCCATGTGGGCATTAGACACTCTGCATTCACCATTTTGCAATCTGCTCCTTAACCTTCTCATGACAGAAACTCTTTGGCTGCTCTACAATTCAAATGAATTCTCAAATCTGAATTAGATACGAGCTTAGCCATGCAATGTGTGGGCAGCATTGTGCACCTGAGAAATGTTAACAGAAGCCAGAATACTAAGCCAGAAGTAACTTTTGTGAGCCGGTACGAAATGCCAAGAAGAGTGATGGCACCTTGGAGCCTAAACTCTGTGTTTTAATTTATGGGGTTTTTCAGCAAGATGAGGAATGTGATGTTTGACAAGTAGACCTGCAGAGGTGACTCCCAACCAGTATTAGTCCATGAATCCATGATTCTGTGATTCCAGATGGAGGAAGTGACCACTACATCAATCTTTGTGTCACACTGATGACAAAATTCTGAAGGCCAGCTTGTAGGTGTACTATTGGCCTGGGGAGATCAGCTATAATTGTTGCTCTGGCCAGGGCCCACAGAAATTTAAGAGTGAATTTCTGCTTGGCATGTGGAATACACACAATGGCACCTGCACACCAAATTCTGAGAGCCCTCCACCAGTCAGTAAGGACCGGTTGGAGCTTGGCAAGACCACACAAAATGGGCATGATTACAATAAATATCCTCCCTATTCCCTTCACCTTTGCCTTTGCTTTCTTCCCAATGGCACCTGCAGTATCCGTAGCATCCTGCTAAGGTGCTCCTAAGGCTCAGCTGCCCTGCTAAGTCAGACAGACAGCAGAGACAGCAATGGTATTTGGGGCAGGTGTAAAAAGCTCTGAGTTGGCTTCTAAACAACACTTTGAGCAAGAGGATGAATTGGAGCTGCATAAATTCAGTGTGCAGAGAGGCTCTGCATGGCTGGTACAAACCCATGAATAATGCAGAATCCAGGGAGTCAAAATGTGGTGAATTTGGCCAGGGCTAAAGATTTGCCTTCACAGTGCCTGGTAGAAGGCAGAGAAAACCCACAGATATGAGGAAAGATTGAAGGTCATGGGTGCTTATGCAGGCAGTGGAGTTCTTTGGCCACTGCCACTCCACAGACATGGATGACCTCATACCTCTGCCCTCCCTATCAGCAGCTCAGATACCCAGGGAAAGAATACACTAATAGATAAAACATATAGTGATAAATGCCCCAAATACTTTTGTAGCACCAAGGATTTACAGCTTGGAAACTTGCCAGTACAGAAGAGACTTTTCTATATTTTACCAGTCCATGGATGTATCTCTTTTACAATATACTCTCTCCCTTCAAAGACAGCCAAACAATCAGTCCTCACTAGCAGGTAGCAAGAGAGTTCCATAGTTTAACATTGGGTGAAGAACCTCTTCCTTGGATTGGTTTGACCCTGCTACTTACTAGCCTTATTTGATGGCTCCAAGGGTTTTTTGGTAGCAGCAGTGACCTGTATCCTCTCTCTCTCCCTGGGCACTTTTGATTTTGCACGCTTTTTTTTAGTACCTTTTCCATTACCATGGTCATCTCCAACTTAAATGGAAGAGTTATTGTCAAGTTCTTCTCATACAGAGGCTTCCAATACCTTTACCTGCACACTTGACCATGTCCATATGTTTTCCAATCCTGCTATAGCCTTTTTTACAGTTAAGTGAACAGAGGAGGAAGCTGGCAAGGAACTGTTTGAGAACTGCATGGCAGTAGCATAGCAATATCTTTTATTCTCTATTCTTTCTCTAGTAATTTACCAGCACTTATCATGGATTTGGGACATCACTGAGCACTGATTTGATGTTTCCATAGAACTATTCATTTCACAAAACAGGCAACTCTATCATATGCATACCAAAGAAGCATTAAAAGTTACTAATTTAAAAGAGACTGCTATATATTAATGGAATTTTTTAGAGATATCTAAAAGGAAATCAAGAAAAAAAAACTGCTGTATGATTTTATTTATTTGTAGAAGGACAAGCTGCAGGTTTTTATCTAGACAAAAAGGAAAATTCTGTAAACAAAATTTTCAGATTAAGAAAATCAGGAATCCTGTACATTTTGTGTGAAGAAACACTGTGAAGAAGACAGCTGACCCATGAATTCCACAGATCATTTTTACCCTATTGCATGGAACTTTATGATTTAAAACAGGCAAAAGTTGAACCATATTTTCTGAATTCACCCAAGAGAAACTACACAGCAAATAAATAGAATTTGAGGTAATTTTCTGTTTGGATTTTGTGTTTATTTGGTTTTAGTAATTTGATCTTCAATTTTGTTCTGGGACAATTCCTTTATTTTTCTATATCTTTTAATCTACTGGTTTAAATGAAAGTTATCTCTATAAGAGAAAGTAAGAACTTGGGCTTTGAATTCCAAATGGAGGATGAGTATTTAACTACTTTTATGACTTTAATCATTGAGACTGCCTTTTATTTATGAAACAGAGGAAAAAATGAAAGTGAACAAACCTTTTTCTACCAGCAGTAATTTTAATGGTCTATACCTGTGCATTTCCACTAATGATTCTTCAACTTTTTTTTTTTTTTTCCATTTTTAACCCTGAAAACTGGGAAATAACAGAATATGCATCCAAAACTTCATTTAGAAACTGGAAATGAGAAAATTTCCTTTAGCATTTCGGAGAAAAAGAAAATTTTGGGAAAAAGTGTTTTGGAGAAAAAGTTTGGTAACACGTAACAATATTCTCATTCACTATGCTTTGAATTTGTACATGATTTCTGCTTGCTTCACTCAGAAATCTGAAATAAATACGCTTATAAAAATTCTAGACGACTAGTAAGGTAGGTACGCTTGCATTTAGAGATAAAAGTTTGTTTACCCTTGAACAGTATAGTGAGGAACATTAACCTCCACTTAATGGCATACTATATTCTTCAGCTGGCCACCTGTTTGCATGAATGAGATTATCAATATCACTTACTTAACTACATGAAAAACTACCCAGATATCCTGCCTGGACTTGAGAAACATTGGGTTTACTCTTGCAGTCAGTGAGTCAGCTGAAAAAATGAGAGGCCCTATTTTCACGATGAGATTAAAAAATCTGGCATCGCAGGAAACTTCTGAAAGACACTTTACATTTGCAGCCTGATTTTGTCTTCATCCATTATACTTACAATAACACCATTTCAGGTAAGATCAGCTAGCATAAAACCAGAGAGACTCTGGTGAAACCCATCCTGCAGAGAGCACTCTAGGGTAAAGGAACAGGGAGATGCGATTCCCAAGATCTACATCTTTGTCCAGTGACTGTGGAAGGTACAATGATGACAGCTTCAGGCAGTGAAGCAAAAATGGGTGGGTTTTCCAACTTCTATGGATTTCTGCTTTGGCTCTGTGAAATAACCATCTGGGCTCAATAAAATATCATTATTCTCCACTTCATTGGCTTTTATTTATAGTTAAGTAATTCTCTTTTTTGTCCTATTGCAATATTTCTCCTTTGTGCTTACTGTGGATAAGCCTTGTTGCTTTTTCTATTGTAGCAATGCCCAGAAGCCAACAGAGAATAGAATCCTGATATATTTGGAACACACTTGGTACATACAAGTGCTAGGAACAATTCCTACTTGTAAGCATTCCCATCCCAAAAGGACATAGTTAACAAAGTGGCAAGAGAAAAAGAAAAATTGTTGTGGTTTGGTCTTCTTGGAGTTGCACAGCTGGATAGTGGAAGAGGCACAAATAAATCAAAAGGCAATTGCTGCTGTAGACTTTGAAGTACTACAGAACTGCTGTTAATCTAGCAGGGGGCCAGAAGGAGATGGCTGAGGGGCTGGAGTACAAGGTATAAAGTGAGAAGCTGGGAATTTGATTGTTCAGCTTAAAGAGCGGCTCAGGGAATCCAATTGTTGTGTTATTCTGCCCAAAAGGGTACAAAGAAGGGAGTACAAAGAAAGGAGTGAAGACTCAGGCTGGAAGAAGGAAAATCCCAAGTGGATGGAAGGAAAATTTTTCCTTCCTCTATGATTCTGTGTATTCACTATAGAATTTTGACCACAAGCACTTTCAGTAAACACAAGATTGCTCATCCTCTGAAAACTAGGTCTGGTGGGATAAGAAGTCATCCATGTTTCAACTAGGGAGCCAAGTGAGAAGAACAGACAGTTTTGAAGAAAAGAATTGGTATACATTAGCTCACAGTCCAGTAGTTATTCTGTGATTTCACATTCATAGTGAAGTAATCTTACAACCAGTCCACATCCTTTTATCCAAAAGAATATGATTCTGAGCTACCATATTGTCTTACTGGTTATAAAAAATCCATCTGACTCTGTATCCCTGAACTGAGCCTCTGGTTACACAGATAAGTCATGGGCACTGCTGATAACTAAGACACAAGCACTGAAACAATTTGCTGGTGTCACCCTCTACTACAACAAACATTTTTTTCTAAGATATCAGTGATTGTCTTTCTGTTGTGTTTTATGTGAAGTTTACTTTTTTTTTGTCACAGCATTTCATCCAAGTTCTATCTGTAAATAGTTCTATATTGCAGAACTGGCAAAATCTGATAGTGAACACTTAGGAGCTGAAGGTGAAGGGTAATAAAACCAGAATCCTCTTGATTAAAGGAGAGAAAATGTTAAATGTCAATTCTGTACTGAGTAAAAAAAAAATCTCACTCTGATGTCTTTATTCTTCAGTGTTAATTAATTCATTTTTGGAGAACAGTCAGAAGCCCTTAAGGAAGTGTTGGCTTGGTCAGTCAAGTGTCCATTTTATTTACAACATGCATTAAATAAGCAATGCAGATTAATGTATATGTTTGTACTGCTTTGAATAGATATACATTTATAGATGTAGATAATTAGCTGCTTTTATCTCAACAAGAATACCACAAGAGGTTTGGTGTTTTGTTGGGAGGTTTTTGTTGCTGGTTTTAGGGTGGGGGTTTGTTTGTTGTTTGTTTCGCTATATTCCTTTGAATATACTTGTTAGTTTCCTTTAAATATACTTGTTAGTTTTTTTTTGATGCCTGAGTGAAGGTCAGTAGAAATAGATAAGACCTTAGGTTTCAGTAAAGAAAGTGCAAAATTCATCTGAGAAGTCACCAACAGTAACCAAAGTCTTTTTAAAAGGTCAGTTGTTCCCTAACTTCTTTAACTGAAAATTTTGCCACAAAACAGCTTACTTAATGTAAAACATGTAGCAGTTTTATTTGCTCTATTATGATGTGGGTTGTTCACTTTTAAATTGCAGACAATGATGTGGAGTTCAGCAAATTTTACATCCCATCCCAGACTTCTTTAGGAAGAATTTATTTTAAATATATATGACAGAGCAGGCTTTATATTCATGTCTATTAATTTCAGCTTTACTTTTAATCACCAGGCAAAAGGGAAGGGGTGACACCTAAAGCTATCTTGAAAGCTCTTGACTTTTAGATTGTGTTTGCATACTTCATATATTTGTATATAAATTGGTCCTCAGAATATGTTCTATAGAATTACAAAATAAGCTATAAGTAGTTAATGTCATAAAACAGAATATGGCTGTCTGTTTGTCTGTCTTCACTTATTTATTTCTGCTCTGGGAACAGGGTGTCTTAATATGTTTTTCGCAAATAAAATGTTTCTTAGAGAATTTTTTTTTGCTTTGTATCTTTGAAACACAATAACGTTTTATTGATCTGAGGTGTAACACCATCAGGTGTTACAATTGCATCAAGTGAAACATTTGGTCCATAATATTAACTTTAGTAGACCTAAGTACTTAGCCAATACTTGGGGCTCTACACACTTTTTACGTTGCCTTGGACAGAGAAAATAATGATGGAAGCTAGCTTATCTACTTAAGAACAGATCTGCCAAAATGGCATGTAATTTTGTTTTCTTGCACTACAAAAGCTCTAATTTAGCTTATTTTCTGACAGCTCTGGAGCTTCAGAGACAGACTTATGTCTCAGAGCCACACAGTTTTTCTGTGCCTGAGGCCATGGGTTTTGGTGGGTTTTTTTGGTTTTTTTTTGGTTTTTTTTTTTTTTTTTTTTTTTTTTTTTTTTTCTCCTCTAATGGTTCTTTTCATTGTCTTTTTTCTCTGGTTAATGGGAAATTAGGCTCTGGAAATGCCTGCCATAAGCAGTTAAAGCCCAGTTCTGACAAACTCTTCAGAAAGCTCTGCTAACTACAGGACAATAGGCTGAACTGCTGAGGTACCTGAACTTCTTTATTACCTTCACCTTAACTTTCTACAAAGTTTTGACAGTCAGACTTACTCATCATTTGAGTCTAGGTCATAAATGTCCAAAGGACTCATTTAGGTTGGAGGAAGCATAAGTGGGAATCAGCACCCTTCCCGAGCAGAGTTTCTTCTGTGCCACCCTGTAGGCACCAAGAACTGGTATAATCTAAGGGCTGGCTCTTGTAGAACCTACTCTGGAAGTGCAGAGTCACTTAACTCTTCATTGGTGCACTGAAATCAAGATTTGCAGATTTTCCTGTTCCTCAGCCTGCCTTGAGGAACATCTGTCATGCTAATGGCATAAGAGGGGTTTTATGGTAGGAGTTCTGACTACATCAAAAGACATTTTAATAAACTTATTGTCAATCTACAGAGAATAGCAATAGCTCTACTTGTTTAGATTGCTCACCTGGTTTCAAATGGCTTCTCTGACAAAAGTTTACATATTTTACAGCAAGTATGTCTTGAATAAGAAATTGGAATCCAAGTAGTTTTCCTCCTGAGAGCTTCTGCTCACAAACTACAGGATCACATTTCATTCTCTTGTAGTTTCAGATAATTCACAGAATAATAGAAAATGTGTCACAGCCAACAGTTTGCTGCCTAGGCTACAGTCTACCAAAAAGAGTATCTGTTTTCAATTGTTTTTAACACTGAGCTTGTTTCTGCTGTTAACATAATTATTTTGTTTACTGTCTGTCTTAATTACATCTTAATTAAATAGACAAAATGCAATATATCCTAGAATCATAGAAGGTTTGGTTTGCAAGGCACCCTTGAAGATCACCTAATTCCACACCCACTGCTGTGGACAGGGTCATCTTCCACTAGACCAGGTTGCTCAGAGCTCTACCCAGCCTGGCCTTGAACTCTTTCAGGGATGGGGCATCCAAAGCTTCCCTGGGCAAACTGTTCCAGTGCCTCACCATCCTCACAACAAAGAAATTTTCCTAATATCTAATCTAAACCTACCTTCTTTCAGTCTTTTCTCCCTTGTCCTGTCACTATGTACCCTCATAAACAGTCTTGCCACATATTTCCTGTAAGTTCCCTTCAGATACTAGAAGGCCACAATCGTGTCACCTCAAAACCTTTTCTTTTCCCGGCTGAACAATCCTAGTTCTCTCAGCCTTTCCCAATAGGAGAGGTGTGTCATCCCTTAATTCATCTTGGTGGCCTCCTCTGGACTCGCTTCAGCTGTGCTGGGTCCCCAGAGCTGATGCAGCCCTGCAGGTGGGGTCACAGCAGAGCAGAGGGGCAGAATCTCCTCCCTCCCCTGCTGCCCACACTGCTTTGGATGCAGCTCAGGACACGTTTGGCTCTCTGGGCTGTGAGTGCACATGGCTGGGTCATGTCCAGCCTCTCATCCACCAGCACCTCCAAGTCCTTCTGGGCAGGGCCGCTCTGGATTTGTTCATCCCCCAGCCGGTGTTGGTACTGGGGGTTGCCCTGATCCAGGTGAAGCACCATGCACTTGGTCAAGTTAAACCTCATGAGATTTCCATGCACTAACTTCTTGAGCTTATCCAGCTCTCTCTGAATGGCATTCCATCCTTCAGGTATGGCAACTGCACCACTCAGCTCAATAGCATCTGCAAATTTGCTGAGGGTGCACTCTGTCTCTTCATCTACATCATTAATGAAGATATTAAATAACCCTGGTCCCAGCATGACGCCTTGAGGGACATCCCTTGTCAATTATGCCTATTGGGACCCTGAGCCATTGACCACCACCTTCTGGATGTGACTCTACAATCTCGAGAGAAGGATTTTGTGCAGGATAGTGTCAAGACCAGTCATTCCCTCATAAAAAGCCACACATTTGCTCAGATGGAATTTTCCCTCAGTGAAGCTGTGCTGTCTGTCTTGAACCACCTCACTCTCATCCATGTGCCTTAGCACAGCTTCTAGGAGGATCTGTTCTATGATCTTCCTGGGCTCAAGGGTGAGGCTGTCTGTTCAGCAGTTTCCAGAGTCCTCCTTTCTTCCCTTCTTCAAAATGTTTCCCTTTTTACAGTCACCTAGGACTTCCTCTGACCACCATGAATTTTTGAATATCATGGGAAGTGGCATGGGAACTACATCAGACAACTCCTTCAGGTTCCTGGGGATGCATTCTCTGAGTCCCAGGAGCTTGCATGAGAAACACTCTTCAGAGAATACACTGTACAGTAACACCTGGGTTCACACCCATGCCAGAACAAGGCACCATTCTTGAGCCTACCACAGTCTTGTCTGCCCTGAAGAGACCACCAATATCACCAGGTTTTGGCTTTTCTGAATCCTGCAGGTGTAACAACTGTCTGGAAACCTTCAGAATCTGTCACCTTTGAAGAGAAGAAAAGCTTTTCCTGCACAGCTTTAGACAGGGCTGTCTGCTGGCCTGTAGTCCTATGAAATAAGTGAGCTGGGAACATCCAGCAGATTCTTCAGATCCTTTGGCATTTGGAGGAGATTGTCAGGGAGTAAAGCATGGCAAGAGAAGCAGTACTAGCACTGCAGTCAGCAGCACTATGGGATGTCATTGATGTGCTTAATACCATGCTTGGTTTGCTATAGATCTGAACTCCCCCTGTGTGGGGGTGCATGTCTCTCTAATGTGTTACCTCTGTGACCTTTTGAACAGCCAGTGTCAGAGATGAGCCCTTTTGTCACCTAGGACTAGACTCACGAGAAGATTCGTGAGTCCAAAAATGTAAATGGCCAACTCCTGGGATTAATTTTTGTTCCTTTGGTAGATGTTCAATTCTCACTGCTTTTTAATAAGAGGGGTGTTGGGCATCTATCCACAGTCCCACCCCATTTTAAAAGCAGTCTTTATACCCTCAGAGAAGGGACATGGAGACCCTGTAGATTCTTCCTGCAGCTGTTAGGTCCCAGACATTCTGGTTTTGTTAATCCCTGCAGCCCAGTTGTCCCTGAGGAACTCTGAGAGGAATATTGCTGCTGAGCTGGGGAGACAGTGAAATGCAATTGTTCAAAGTAGCAGCAAGAGCACTGACCATATCAAAATACCAAGTTGTTTATACTTAGTGTGGGAATTTTTAAACTTTATTGTATTGAAGTTGCAAAAGCTTTTACATATGTGGAAAACCATGGTTGCTTAGGCAAAACAGTAAAACAGTACTTCTCCCATCCCAAAATATAAGAGAAAAACTTAGGGAAAAGCATTTTAATTGTTTCTTTGTGATGTTAGTAAATTTCTGACTAAAGTGGTAATGGAAAACCCTCAGTAAAACTGACAGTTACTGTTCCAAGTGTGAAGACAAAAATGTGCTTCACATACATCAGCAGCCAGAACAGAAAGTTTGGGAAAGAGAATAAGAACAGGGCTAGTACAGAGTGATAATGTTCTTTCAAATACTAGGAAACCCATTTGTTATGTGAAAACAAACCACGTTTCTTTATCCTTCAGTTATACCACTGCAAATAAAAAAGCTAAAGCCAAGTTCTAACTTCAGTTAAAGAAAGAGTAGGAAATGCTTCGGATGCAGTAGTAAATTCAATCTCCCAAACCTGTTACTTCTATTTTAATAACACATTTCCTCAGGTTTTTGGTTTTGTTTTGAGGTTTTCNTTTTTTTTTTTTTTTCTTTGGCTGGTTGGTTGGTTGGGTTTTTTGGGGTTTTTGGTTGGTTGCTTGGTTTTGTTTTTAAATATTATATATAGCTCTGCTCCAGGATTCCAAGACCTGGGCTTCAGTATGACTGGATGCAGAGCAATGCATTGAGTCTGTTTTGCAACGTCATATCCTTTGTGTAAAGTGAAGAGGCACTTAAATCACAGGATCTATCTTTGCATCTGGTCAAAGCAGATAACACTGCTGTTTGTTAGGCACAGGCCAGTTGTTATGTGCCCAGACTGTTTGTGTAGCCCTTGTGAATAGGTGACAAACTTTAGGATGGGTGCAGTTAAGTCAACAGGCAAAATGGAATGTTCTCATGCTAAATCACTTCTTTGAGGAACTTCCCAAGTCAAAGGTTATGTCTGTCTTTTTCATTGTAATAACCTTTGATGGATGACATTGTCTGGATTTGTCTAATCTCTTATGAATTATATATATTTTGGGGAAATATGGCTTTTTGGGACAAAGAATTCTATAGTTTAAAATTACAGTGTTTGTAGAAGAAGTCCTTTGCTTGCTTCTGATCTGCAGCTTGGTAGTTTCTTTTGATGTTTACTATAGTTCTTGTCAAAAATAGTGAATTATTCCCTATTCACCTTTTTTGGAGCATCATGACTTTATAGAATTTGTCATACTGTCTCATGCAATTATTCTTTCCTATATTGAATTGTTCTAAATTCACTTAATCTCTGCTTGTGTAAAAATTCTTAGATGCATCTGCTTTTTGTCCTTTGCCCAGCACTTCTGTAAAATAGATCCTGGATGAGAAGCTGAACATATTGAAAACTAGGAAAGCATTTGTCAAAAATTTACCCTGGGTAGGGAGTGTGTTGAGGTCAGTGATACCAGCATGGATAAGGTTTAGTTCTCCAGGCCTCAGTAAGACTTCTTTTCTTCCTACAAAGCTTTCCTCACTGACTTGAGTAGCTGCAATGAATCAACACACTCTTGACAACGCTGCCTTTTCTGCTGCACAGCCCCAAATAGGCTCAACACCTAAATAAGGCAGAGATCATGTGGCTGAAGTGTAAGGCTGCGACTGAAAAGGGTCTAAAAGAATTCTTACCAGAAGCTATCAAAACAAGACTGTGAAGACAAGAAATGCCAGGACTGGGGCAAACTTTTGCTTGATTGCAGTGCATGCAAGTTTTAGATTTTCCTCTTCCAATAGAAACTCCCCCAGAAAATGCATATTGCATTCACAGAATGATATAGATTGGAAGAGACCTCTGCTGGTCTTCCATCAAGCCTTCTGCTTCAAGCAAGTGCACTATTAAAGCTAGAACAGGTAGCTCACAGCCATGTGCAAACAAGGACATCTCTGACATCCTTAATGATGGAAATTTCACCATCTTCCTTGGCAAGCTGTTCCACTGCTAAAACAGCTTCACTGCGAAATTTCTTTTCTAGTATCAGAACTGTGATATCTCTTTAGTAACTCATGTGATAACAGATTTGGAAGTTTAGAATTTTTTTCAGAGGTCCCTTTTAATTGTCCCAAAAGACTGACTGGCAACAAAAAAACCCAAAAAAAAACAGGTTTCCTCTTTTTTTGACTAAACCACTGAAAAGGCAGGCTCAACCAGTGGATTTTACACTTATTTTGATAGAGTCAAGGTATACTGGTTAGAGATCTTAAGTCTTGTTAAGTCTTTCACCTTTCTGTACCTTTGTCCTTTGGTGTTATTGTCCTCTGGTCTATGACCTCTTCTTACCTAAGGCTCTCCTCTCATCTCTACCTATCTCTTTCTCATTTTATTCCAATTTCCCCACACCCCTTGGATTTTTCCCGGGTTCATTCTCCCTGATGAGGCAATCATTCCCGGTCTTCTCTCGAAAGCTTGCCCCTGCACCCTGAGTGTGGCCCAGGCTGTGGTTTCTCCCCAGCAGGAGGAGTGCTGCGATCGCGGGAGAGGCGATCCGCCTTTCACAGCCAGGTGCTGCAGCACCGCCGCAGGAACCACAGGGGCAGTTCCATTCAGCTCCTCAACTTCAAACTCGCTTTAGGTGGACTACCCAAAAAATTATGTCTTGGCATTTGAAGAGGAAAAATAAGGATTTTCTTCTGAAGAACAAACAAACAAAAAGTGTGTAACTCGTATTTGTATGGTTAGATTTGACTAGAACCTCCTCAACAAACTGTTACACTGCTTTCTTGTATTCATATATAATATTTATGTATTTATTTAGGTCATAATATGATACTTAGACATTTTTTCTTACTTAGATTTTAATTTTGAAACTTATCATCTCTCAAAATAGTATAGGGATTTTCCAGAATAACTAGGGGGCAAGAGATGTGTGAACCATACATCAGACTTTATATCAAGGTCTTAATCCTAGCAAACAGATATGTTCTGTTAAAATATTAGTTATGACACCACAATAAATCAAATACTGTGTCTAAACAGCAATCTCTAACTCATTTCTAAGGACCTGTTGTGTATCAATTTGATATTTGAAAATCTATTGCTAATTCAGTAACATTATTATAGTAACATTTTCAACAGCTGACCCTGTTGAAAAGGAGCAGATCCCTGTTAGAGAATGCGGGTGCAGGGACTCCTTCCTGCCCACGTGACTCTTCGAGCTACCCAAATCCTAACAGCAGCATAAGATTTCAGAGAAATAGTTTAGTGGACTTATGAGGAACCTAAAGGAAAACTATCCTGGCTGGAGGTACCTGGGAGACTGGCTTTAGTGCACCCCTAGTGCAGCAGCTTGTTTCACCCACTGCCCTACTAGCCATTGTTATGTGAAGCTTGTTCTGACAGTTTCAATATTTAGTTCTCCCTGCCCAACTTTCTTACACAGTTATGGAAATTACTATTTTCTCACCATCAGACAGTGATAATGGAACTTAACTCTTATGTTTTTGACAATTATGCATTTTCTAATATATTTGAAAATCAATAACTGAATTAAAAGTTGTAGTCAATTTTCACTTCCTATAGCAGAATTTCAGAATAGCTTTTAAGGCTCTGAATTAAATTTTGTATGTTGATGAAAGCAGTTGATAAAGGAGTGTTACTAAATAGAGATTGGCAGGATTTGCCTTTTTTTGTTATTTCTGCCTCCTTTTTTGGCCTGAAAACCTCAGCACAATTTTTATAGTATATTTCAAGCTGAAGTGCTACCTAGAGAACAACAAACATAAAGCTCCACTTTTCTGCTGGCACTAAAATTTAATCAGCAATATACTAATTGACATAGAGATACCATAACATAAAGTCTTTAAGTAATTTACAGAAGCAAATACTCCAAACAGAAGATACTATTAGAGTGTATGTACCTTTCAGCAGATATAAATCATTGTTATTTGCTCTCACTTTGCCTTCAGAGTCATAGTCATAAAATCACGGATTCATTGTGTCGTTTATGTTGGAAGACACCTTAAAGATCATCTAGTTCCAACCTCTCTGCCAGGGAGAGGGAAACCTTCCACTAGACCAGGTTGATCAAAGCCCCATCCAATCTGGCCTTAAACACTTCCAGGGATGGGACATCCACAACTTGTTTGGGCAACTGTTCCAGTGCCTCACCACCCTCAGAGGGAAGAATTTCTTTTAATATCCAATCCAAACCTACTCTCTTTTTTTTCAAGCCATTTCCCTTTGTCCTGTCACTCCACGCCCTTGTAAAAACTCACTCTCTTTCTTTTAGGCTCCCTTCAGGTACTGTAGGGCTGCTGTAAGGTCTCCCTGGAGCCTTCTCTTTTCCAGGCTGAACAGCCCCAGTCTCTCAGCCTGTGTTCATAGGAGAGGTGCTCCAGCCCTCTGATCATCTCTGTGGCCCTCCTCTTGACTCAATCCAAGGTCCGTGTACTTATGTTGGGATCCCCAGAGCTGGACACAGGACTCCAGGTGGGGTCTCACAAAAGCAGAGGGGTGGAATCACCTCTGCTGATTATGCTTTTTTTTTTTTTTTTGATGCAGCCCAGAATGTGGTTGTCCTCTAACCAAAAGGCAGCTGGCATATTTAGCACTACGGCATAAGTCCACATGGCACTAAATCACTCCCGAGGTATTTCCTGTGGTGAACCAGTTGGCTAAATTGGTATATAGCCACAGGTATAGTAGGCTGTAAATCAGCATTCTTATTACCCAACTCTTCTGTCTTTTTATGGGCAAGAACAGTGTAGCTAGTATGGCTCTGTATAGGGCCTCAGGGGCTGCCTGGGACGTGAACAGATCAGTGCGGGGCCTTATGTATGTCCATGTTCTTTGCTTGTGGCTCCCCTGCAAACAGCATCTCCAGGCACAACAGGAAAAGATGACACAGAATTCTGGTTCTGTCAAGAAAAATCCCTCTCAGTGATACAGTTTAATAGGGAAAGCTGGAAGTTGTTTGTGAAAAAGTTTGGGATACAGACCACAGTTCAGTGTGCACACTTCCAGTGTGCTGAGCTGCCTTGGCTCCCTGGCTGCTGTGTTGGATTAACCCTGGCCAGCAGCCAAACACCACCCAGTCCCTCTCCCACTCCCCTCTCCCAGGAGGCAGAAAGCAGAAGGAAGGGAGGAAAGAAGACTCGTGGATCAAGACACTATCATTTAATGACTGAAGCGAAAGCTGCATACATGAGCAGAATAGAAAGAGGAATTAATTCACCTTTTTTTTTTTTATATCCCTAGTGATGTACTTCCTTCTAACCAGAAAACTTACAGAACATTTCCATTTTGAAGGGGCTTGGGTTTACAGATACACACACTGATATGTTTAATTTCATGCAGAATGCATCAATTGACGAAGTTAGTTGCTATACTCAGAACCTTTTTCTCAAGTTAATTTCTAAGCCTAAGAGATTAAATAGTTTAAATAAGAAAGATGTACCAACTTTGTGATTCCTGCCTTGGGCATGGTACGGCTTTTCATTACTTTCAACAGCGAAAGATTTATCTAAAATTTTCTATGTTAGAAATAATGATTGAGTTCAAAATTTTGCAATGCACAGGGATTTTTGAATGATAGAATTTTTACTTGTTTAAGCATAACTGGTGTGTTTCAGCTGTAATTAATGTTACATGAGGGCATGAAGGTTAGCTTTATTTTTATAATTCCTTCCATGACTATTCCAGAGTAGACTTTTATACTAAATCAATCCGTACAGTGGAATTCTTCCAGATGAGAGGAAATATATGCATGAAAATAAAGCAACTTAAAATCCTAATTATTATCAGAATTGGCTTTTGAAACATGTGAATGAATTTCATCTGACTTCTCTGATAATTAAAAGTTTAAAAAAGTAAATTTATTTTTATTTTAAAAAGTCACACAAACTTTTAATAATTCTGACAATGAGGTTTGTGATGGCTGGTTTGCTGTGACAATAATCTAATTAAGCAGATTTTGTTTATGTAAGAATCTACTATTAGAATACTAATATAGGGAATGAGGAAGCTAGGTGAGAGGGATGAAATATCAGAAATCAATTATGAAAACTCACCTGTCTTTAGTTAGGATTAAAAGAAAGTCCTCTTAAGCCTCCACAACTTTCTCCAGCTCTTGAGGTAAAGATAATCCATAAAGTGTTGAATTTCTCAAACATTTTACTCTTGTTAATCTGTGTTTTTCATTTTCTTTCATGGGTGTTTTTATACTGAAGGTATGATGTCTTATAACAATAGTTTAACAAATGCAACTCACATTCTCCCCAAGAAAGAATTTTCTTTTTGCCTGAGTTTTGTTCCATTTTTTTTTATTTTTTTCTGTCTCTCTTTAGTATCGTGACTCTTGTAGCCATATCTGCGGACAGGGAGCATTCAACATCCTTGAAATGAAGAAATGAGTTTCCTGGAATGTAAAGAGTGTGGTTCAACCCTCTTCAAACTAGGAAAGCACAGAATAGTTCCTCCTTCTTAAATGACAACTGATAATTACGCCACAATTCCACTTGCAGCATCAAAAGCTAGTTGTGAGTTGAAAACCTTCTGAGTACACAGGGTCTAGGACTTCAGCATGCATCATTTTCAGTGTGCATGGAGATTTGAGCAGAACTGACCTTGGTTTAGAATCATATCAGGTGCACAAGCCTTCCCCTCTCTCCCCAGATCGAGGTGTGCTCAGGAGCCCAAGCTTACGTAGCCTGGGAATGCTAGCATTCAAAATTAAGATGATTTGTATAATTGTTCAAATCTGTTTGCCAACTTAATTCATTCCCTGTTTGGACACTTAATCCTCTGGTTATCCACACAGCTCTGACTTGAACAAAGCCAGCTAATTCTTTCTGTGGGGAAATATGGGTGTTTTCTGCCAAGATGCTTTCTGCCACTGTCCTTGTTTTACAGTTTGGTCCTCTTCTTTGTTATGCAGTCTTCTAAGATACCTAATGATGTCCTCTGTGCTCAGAGCCTGTGCCATGCCCTGATAAACATGCCATGTGCTTGTCACTGGGCTGTAAAACATCAAGTCTGGCAGGCTGAAATTGCACTCCTGTTATATGCACTGCTGCACTTATTAATTGTGATGGCTTAGGACCAGAGCAAAAAATCTCGTAGTCCAGAGGGGACAGGAGTCAGGGTGTGCATTTGCAAAGGGCTTGCTCTCAGCCAGAGCTGTGCTGTATCATGAGGCTGTGCTGGCAGCCCCACGAAAAACCTGTCGGGCTGCTCAGCACTGCCAGTTCCCAGCACCAAGCAATGCTGCTGTAAACTTGTAAATAAGAAACTTTAAGAATTTAAAATGGCCTGTTTGAAGGTGCAGAACCACTGAACAGGCAAAAGCTGCAACTTTGCCATACCTTCACTTTTATCAGCCCTTCTCTAAAACAGTTTCAAATACAAGCATATATTTGTGAGATTCCCTACTGCAGAGGCTCAAAGGATTCTTTAGTCCTGGTCAGGACTCTCTACATGATAAAAAGGATAGTTATGAGAAATTTTATTCCCTCTGATCCAGGAACCAGGTTGTGTGCACAGTGAAAATGGTATAAATGTAGACTGAATGTTTGAATTTAGCTGCAGACAATGAAGGAACAGCGTACACTGCAGATACACTACACATGTACCTAGCTCTTATTACTTTTCAATATCAAAATGTTAGACATTGTTTAAACTGTTCAGAGAAAACTAGGATGTTAATCATTACTTAACCTTGTTATCTCCAGTATGGATTATGTTTGCCCAATTGCCTGATTTAATCCAATTTATACAATGCATCTGTTCTATGAGACACACTTCCCTATAGTACTTCAATTTTTAAATTTATATCATATACATCATATTTATATCATTTATATCATATATATCATATCACATATCATACATTATATATAAGTTTTTTCAATTTAATTTTTAAAATAGTTTTAAATATTTCCTTTTTATCATTCCAAGTTTTCTTTATCACTTAACAGCCGTGACATAAAGCATATTTGAAATACTGCATTAACAGGATATTTCACATTTAACCAAATGCTTTAATTTAAACCAATTTTCAAGGAATGGTATTTATCACCTGAACTGTAGGCACAAATATTTCAGTCATGAAAGAACCCTAAGTCAAATCAAATATTTTGAAGAAGTTAAATGGTGAACAAATCATAGCTCCAAACTTACATGCAACTGTCTCAGAGGCTGCTCCCATTTATCATACACATTTTCATAAGACTGTGACATCATTTTAGTAACTGAATTCCCATAGTGATTTAAGATAGTTTCTTCTGTCATTCCTCATCGTTAATTTAATCTATCAGGTTCCAAATTGTCTAAAATAGGAAAGAGTCAAAAATATATGCTAAGCTATTTATACCTAACTCAATTTCTATATTAATAAATCCCTAAGGTTTCAGTGCAATTACAAACAGTTTGTGAAGGCGTTCTTCCACAAAGGATAAAAATGTTCTGGAAAGATCATGAGAATGTTTTGATTTCAAGATTTAAAAATCTTTTTTTTTTAATTGCCTAACACTTCACCATGGGCATGTAATCTACCAGCAAGTGATCAAATTCACTTGATCAGGGATGCATCACTTGTCATTCAACGCTTCATAACAGACCATAAATACACTTTTAGCTTATTACAGTTGTAATGCTCAACATACTGGCTTACGTATCCCTGGGTGCCTAAGGTTATGAACTGAATATGGACACATGAACAGCCAGTTCCTGCCTCCCAGATGATGTGTAGTGACTTTGCTGAACAGCAGGAACCTGTTTTTACATGATTCTACTTTGGGTTGCATTGCCTCACATTACAAGAGTGTTTGTCATTTCAGTATCCATATGAGGTTTTCACAGGTATGTTTTCTTCCTTCTGCTGCCTGTGAAGAACTCTCCTTACAGCTTGATATTCTCACTAAGTCCAGGTGATACATATACTGTATATACATATATACATATAAACATAGCTACTACCTTTTACTCCTTTTTTGGCTTTTACTTTCCTGTAGAAGTCCCAGTAGTTCCTGTAAACCCATGCTGAAACTGCAAAGCATCTATGCTCCCCTCTGATCCATGACATCTCATCTCAGAAAGGTCAGCTTTGAAGCAGGCCTTTCACCTTGTTCTGAAACTGGCTCTTCAGCAAGCTGATAAAAATAGATTTTTCAAAAAGGGGTTTTGTCCTCAGCTTCAACTCTTTTCCTTCCACCAAGCAAAACCCCTTCCAGAGGCCTGGTATGGGCCATAATGCTCTACTGTTTGCAATGACTTCATTTGGAAAACGTACAGCTACACTATGTAGTCAGGAAAGTCAGGAATTTCACTACTTTGGAGGCAGCTATTGAAAGGTGTTCTACTAGAGATGGTGCTGGATGAGCTTGGGAATAGTAATTACTTCATATTTAACACTGTTGATATTTTAAACTGGTATATTAGTCATTATTTTATGTAAGAAAAGGCCTAGTTGCATCTCTGAGACAGCATCTCAGACAGCTTCTTAGAAAGAGCTTTCAAAATTGAGTTGGTATTGCCACAGATTCCCATGGTTCTTACTCAAAGAGGAAAGGATTTAATGAAGTGGTATTTTAGCAGTTAAGTGGACTGGAGATGATAAAAAAAACTGAAGCATTTTTCTAGCATTAGAACTAGTGAGGAACATGGTACAAAATTAGGCATGGTAAATGTTTTATCTTAAGAATCCGAGAAAGCAGATTTTACAGGAAGATGATCTCAGAAAGGAGGCTAAAAGTCAGCTTTGCTCTTCATCAATATGAAAAGTCCAGGAAGTTTTCAGACTTTCCTCCAAGGAAAAGCTACTTTGCAAAGATAGTTAATTCAATACATGAGTGGTGATGATCCACAGAAATGAGTGCACAAATCAATAGAAAAGTTTTAAGGGAAATGGTTCAATACTTAGAGAAACCATGAAAAATTAATGAAAAAAATTCATTCATTTTCTCCCTTATTACCATTTAGATGAGCTCAAAGCGAGCAGTTAGCACAATAAAATATGATTACTTTTTACTCTATTCAAAAAGATCTGAATAAAAGGCAGTGTCTAAATATCATATCTCAGAGTATTTAGAATGCAATTTTTACTGTGAACTCATTAAATATTATGTCTGAATAACAGATGTTTTAATGGTGAGAAAAGATTATAAATGTGCTAAAGATTAATTTCCACTTTGGGTGAATGGGAAGTCTTATATTTGACTTGTGAAGCAGTAGCAATGTCAGAACTCAAGTTTTCATCAAACTATCACGATACATGACACAGAGATTAAAACTCCTTTTGCTTGATTGCATACAGTTCTGAGCTTATTTTAGATTTTATTTCCTTAAAAACAATACATTTCCAGGTCTTACAATCACATCAAAAAGTACTGAAAATATTATCTGAAATCAAAGAGCAAATAACAGAGAAAAGCTAGAACCTATATAACACAGGACAGCTCTCCTCTATTGTGACACACTTCAAAACAGAGGATGTTATGATAATAACATTGTGAGGCCACTCTCAATTCCCCTTGAAAGGTTGTGATGATCAGAGGAGCTTCTTGAGATGCAAAGACAGCAAATGTCACTCCATTCATCCAGAAGGGCAACAAGAAGGGCCCAGGGAGATACAGGCTTGTCAGTCTCACCAAGAAAGTGATGGAGCAACTAATTCCAGAAACCATTTCCAGACAGATGAAAAAGAAGAAGGTGATTGGGAACACTCAGCAAGGATTTATCAAGGGAAAGTCATGCTTAATCAACCTTTTCCAATAAGATGACAAGTTTGGTGGGTGTGGGAAGATCAGTGGATGTTGTTTACCCTGCCTTTAGCAGAGCTTTCAGCATTGCCTCCCATAATATCCTGTATTGGGTTTGTGTGGCCAGGTTTTAGTAGCAGGGGGGCTGCAGGGGTGGCTTCTGTAAGAAGCAGCCAGAAGCTCAGAAGCTTCCCCCATGTCCAAGAGACAATGCCAGCCAGCTCCAGGACAGACCTGCCTCTGGCCCAGGCTGTGCTGATCAGCCATGGCTGCAGCACCTCTGGGACAATGGATTCAAGTAGGAGGAACAACACCTGTACAACTAAGGTCAGAGAGGAGCAGGAATGTATCAGAGAAATGTCCCTGCACACACCAAAGCCAGTGGGGAGGAAGGGGTGAGGAGGTGCTCCAGATTCCCCTGCAGCTCATGGTTCAGACCATAGTGAGGCAATTGTCCTCCTGCAGCCCACAGAGGCCCATGGTGAAGAAGTTCATGGAGGTCTGTCTCCTGTGGGAGGGACCCCACTCTGGAGCAGGGGAAGGGTGGGAGAAGTCATCCCCCTGGGGAGGAAGGAATGGCAGAGACGTGATGAGCTGACCACAGCCCTCATTCCCCTGTACCTCTGAGGGGTAGGAGGGACAGGAAATCAGAAGTGATTCTGAGAAGAAGGGCAGGGTGGGGGGAAGGTGTTCTTAAGACTTGGGTTTATTTCTCATTATCCTACTCTGATTTGAATGGCAAAAGATTCCATTAGTTTCCCCAAGCTGAGTTAGTTTTGCCCATGACAACAACTGATCAGAGAACTCTCCCTGCCCTTGTCTCAGCACCAAAGATTTTTTTTTTTTTAATTTTCTCTTCCCTGCCCAGCTGAGGAGGAGAGCAACAGATTGGCTTTAGTGGGCACCTGGCATTGAGGCACAGTCAACCAGTCAGACATCCAAAAATGGACAGGGTAGTTAAATATACAGGGAAGTGTACTGAAAACTAGCTGAGCTGGCAAGGCTCAGAAGGGTTCTGATCAGGACTGTGAAGTTCTACTGGAGGCCATCCACTGGCAGCATGCCCCAGGTATTGGTAATGGGTCCAACCTGTTTATCAATAACCTGGGAAATAGGACAGACTGGCTTGTAGAAGAAAAAAACCTGTGGAGAATGGCCAATACACCAGGTGGTCGTTTGTGCTGCCATGAAAAAGGACTTTGAGAAGCTGGAGAAATCTGTGAAGAGAAATCTCATGCACCTTAGGAGAGGGAAATGAAATCTCTACACATGGTGAGAAATAACCTTATGCACCAATACATGCTGGGACACAGTTGACTGGAGAACAGCTTTGCAGAGAACCCTTTTTTAAATGGTTCCAATAATTCCATAAATTACACACCCTTGTTGGAGTAGCAACATGGTGGGATGCAAGCAGTTAAGGAAACTCTTGATGTGTGTCAAAGATAATTTATTCATTAAAGAACTTGTGGCAAACAAGGGTGAGGCGCAGTTGGATCTGATATTCACTAACAGAGAAGTGTTGCTGACTGGGGCAAACATATTACTGACAGCTGACACAAGTTATGAAGAAGAGGACAACAAGGAAGAGCCATGTTTTTCATGGTGTTGTATGCTAGGAGGCACAGAAAAAAAGGACAGAAGTTAAAATGAAAGAAATTCAAAACAGGTAAAAGGAGAACTTTATTTACCACATTCATGTAGCAGAGGAAGTTGCCTGAGCGTTTGCAATTTCCATCTTTGAAGATCTTTAAGGTCAAACTGGAAAAAAAAACCAGCTGACCCTTGTCTGAGCTGGAGGTTCAACTGGATGACTTTCTGAGTTACCTTCCAGACTGAATTTTCCTACAGTCCTACCATCTCATTTTTCTGTTCTTTTTTCAACAAAATTTTCCTTTCAGAATCAAGAGTAAAATTATTTTTAACTGCTATTTTAAATTAATATCCATTATATAAATCACCCATCCAAGGCCTCTGTATTTCACAGATACCTCATTAGTCATTTTTCCCCATGGTATGAAGTTGAAAATGTATTACTATTTTTTTCTGCAAGTCAGTTCTAAGTCATGCTAATTGATTTAAATAACTTTAAATGTATTAAAGAAAACAGTTGCTATCAGTGCTGACCTTGCAGCACGCATCATCTTTTAGCTATTCTGTTCTGTTACATTTTTAAGGAACCAGTCAAACATTATGCAAATAACCTTGTGTTTCTGATTATTTAAAAACTCTCAGCTTTGAACTTGTTTTCCTTCTCTGCCTCAATTAGAGCATGTTGAAGAGATTACTTCATCTCTCAGAATTTTGTTCTCAGCTGTACAAGATAAATTTCAAACTTTAGACTGAACCTACACAATCTGGTTTTGAGCTGTTCAGTTGAGACATTGACTGTTGCATGTGCTCCTCAAAGGTATAAAAAAAAGTGTTCTAGGCCACTCCTGGTCTTAAATGCTGACCAAATAACATTTATTCTACTGATAATGTTTCTGATTTCTTTAGAAAGGTCTTAAGAGAAGTGAAAAGATGTACTTGAAAAGCTGGACTCTACTACTTTCTGTCACATTAGCAAGGTACAGAAGTAATATGAGGAATTGGGGAAAACTTTATTCTTAAAACTTTATTTTGCAAATTGCTTTCTTGAAACAGGTTTCATTATAGTTTAATCCAAACTCCACAGACAGTATTAAAAATGTATATGTTAGGAATTGTTGTGTTTTTTTTAATTTGCATGACTGTTTTGATTTGGTTCGGTTTGAGGTTATTTTTCTTCATTGGTTTCTGGTTTTAGTTTTGGTTGTTATGATGTTGGGATTTGTTTGTGGTTTGTTTTTTATTGTTTTAAATTTTGCTTATTTGTTTCTAGTAGAGGCCATGGCATTTGAGGTTGAAACAAGAAAGCCTTAATGAAGTCCCCTGCTCTGCTGTGCTCCAGTTGGGTTTAGAGTCACTACCAGGCAAAATTAAGAGAATCAAGGGAAGCTTTTAGAAAGGGATGCACAGTGAGAAGATCTGAGGTGAGAAGAGTAAGGATGATCATAATTTAGGATACTCTCAAGGGAGTTCAGTGAGAAGAAAAGGTGTCTATTTCTTGAGAGGGTGCAGAAAAGGCACAGCACTTGCTCCCACTCTTGAAACTTAGAGGATTTTTTAAAATGTCGTCTTAGCCAGTAAAGACAGCCACAGTGATCTGCCAGAAATGGGGAAAAAAAGGTGTTCCCGGGGAAAGTGTTGTAGTAAGGTTGGATGTGTGACATGACCTTTGTAATATACAAAGTCTTTACACATCTGAAATGGAGTTATAAATTCCAGCTGTTTCTGGTTTAATAGCAAATGCTAATTATTTGAGCTGGGAATCTAGAAACTGAGCAAGGCTTTTTTGCTGAACATATGCCTCTAAGATATGCCAGCAGAATATTTTACTGTCATGACCAGTTTTGTTGCCTGAGCAGAAAACAAACATAAAAGGGCAGCCTAAGGCATGGTTGGAAGGTCTCTTTAATTACTGTTGTTGGCAGAATTTATTTCCAGAAATGTTATCACAGAATTGGAAATAAAAATGTCTCCTGGCACCAGAAGAGCTTTTTCAGATATCACTCTCAAATATGACACTTCTGAGTTAGAGGAAAAAAAAGAGAGTATTGTGCCCACTGATTTCTGACAAAATGCTATAACCCCAGAAATACTCATTTTAAGAGAATTTCCTTAGCATCAGACCTTGCAGTACAGAAGCAATCCTGAATCCCTCAAGACTCCTGCTAAACTACCAAGTCACAGTCACATTGCTTCAGCTTCTGCTGATTTATTATGCTTTTTTGGTTTCTGCTCTTGGACATGGAGAGATTGCCTAAGGCTTCTCAGTACTGACTTACTTAGCTTCTGTTTCTGCTGTGCATAGAGAAAATTTGACTGAGTCCCTTTCAGACTAAAAGTGGGAGCAGACATAGCCAGTGCCAAGTAAGGTATCAGGTAAGTAAGTTCTAGAATTTAAAGAAATGCAAAAATGCTGAAATCTCTGAAAAAGCTATGAGAACACACTTTTCCCCAGTATGGCTGCACACCAGGGCATAACTCATTGCTGAGGGAAGGGAAGGTGCGGG
>VXBR01010169.1:3601-50281 GCA_013400215.1 Cisticola juncidis | reverse complement strand
GAGCAAAGCTAGCAAAGCGAGCCGCCTAAAGCTAGCAGCCAGCGAGCAAGCAAGCAAGCAAGCAAGCAAGCAAGCAGCCGGGAGAGGGACAAGGCTAAAGACAAAACAAAATGAGAGCACGGAAACAGAAACCACGATTGGGATATAAAGCATGAAAATGTCCTGTCACCCCAGGACAAAAGCCATTTCAGACAGGACCACCTGATAGATTTTATGTTTCTAACCTTTCTGGAGGAGAAAGGGAGGAGCACAGTAAAATAATTTCTATTTTCATGTGTGTAAAACTTCAGCAATGAGACCTGTTTTATTTTATTGTTTTGTTATTTTGATTTCTTTTCTCCAGGGCTGCAAATCTCCTTCACCAAGACAAAATATGCCAGTTCGGTACTTTATAATGAAAAGTAGCAACCTGCAAAACATTGATATTTCTCAACAGAAGGGAATATGGTCCACGACACCAAGTAATGAACGGAAACTGAATGGAGCCTTTTGGGAGAGCAGCGTGGTTTACTTAATATTTTCTGTTCAAGGATCTGGATGCTTTCAGGTGAGTCTTAATCTAAAACTAAATATTAGCAGTGGTTGATGGTTTAGGAGGATGCAGCAAATGACTGTGTGCAGAGTGGACAGCTTTGCCTATGACTTCTGACTTTCTGAAAAACAGAGCAATGCACAAATGTCTGTGCTCGCTTGAAGAAAGAGTATTTCATTCTCCTCTGAAATATGCTTGTCCCTCAAAAGCTGAGACGGAATTGTCTCCAAACATCATGAGTCAAAAATGTTTGTACTTTACAGTAATCCTCTAAAACAACAACAGCCAGAAAAAAAAATCCTAATGAAGTAAAAGATGGCTACTGTTTGCATGCCAAGTCAAATCACACCTTTCTAAAGCCAAGAAAGTAATAAATGTCGTTATTAAAATTTTGATAAAAGCTGGTTTTATTGACTTCCAGTTAGGAAGCTGGCCATGATTCTTCCAGAACTGTGTCTTGACATCATATTCAGTGAGATACTTGTCTACAGTTTGTTGGTCAAATCTGTGGTCAGTTTGAAGTTAAAAACCTGCTAGTTAAAACTTGCAGGTTAGCTGTGAGCAAGCTAAATTCAGTTGTTTCAGGTAGAGAAAGTTCAACTTATTTCTTCATATACCACCTATTCGTAAAAGTCGGCTGAACTTAAAATCTGATGAGCCAACCAAAACACAGCTGTCTTGGCAATACCACTGAAGGACTGCAGTGACATATTACATACAATGTAATTAATATATAACATATATTAACATATAATACATATATTGTATTACATATGTATATACATTGTATGTAATGTAATTACATTGTAATATACATTGTATGTAATGTAATTACATATGATGGTTTGGAAAATGGGAAAAATACTGGAAAGTAATTTTCAGCAAGTCAGTTGATACTGATAATGGACTGTTGCACTGGTGCTCTCAGACAAGGAATTCGGGAAGGGAAGACACACTCAATTCAGGACTGTAGGTGGTTGACCTGGCCCTGCCCTTCCACGTATTGACTGTGCACTGCACCCTCATGGGAATGTGAGCTTAACTTTCCTATTAATCTTCTCTTGCCCCAACTGTCTCTTTCTATTCCACATGCATTCTTTCCTCTATTCCTTTTATTAATTCTCATTTAAATCTGGCTTGAGCTATCCAGGACTGCTTGTCTTACAACAGCAGTGTATGCTGGTAATTTACACGGTGAACTCCATCTTTTGGACTGTTAAGTCCTAAATGGCATAAATTCACCTGAATAGTTGGTATGTTGTGTGTGGGGTTGTGTTTGTTTGGTATGTGAGTAAATTGGGATGTCTTTAAGTAAGTTAGATGCTGTCTTGGGTTTGGGGTTTCATTCATTTTCTTTTTGAATATTTATCATGTTGGAAATTTGTCCAGCTTCACTGAAGAAGGAAATAAAAGCAGCTTTGATTTCTTTCTTTGAAGAACAACTACACTCCCCTAATTGTGTGTGAAAATGTGTTAGCATAGAGAGAACATGAGAAAGAACAAATGAATTTCTGCAAAAATTACCTGCAATTAACAAAGAATATGGATATCGAATAGACTGTATTGTAGTAGAATATTCATCTTATTTCCTTGTGCTTCAGGTGCTTATGCAACAGCTTTTTAATCTGTTACAAAACTCAAAAAACCTTTAGTGATAATTTTGTCACTGAGAGACAATCCTTATGGTCAAACCCTATAAGGCTTATTTGAAGTGGAGAAAGAAGTGATACTTCTAACTTCCTATATGTAAACATTTTGGAAGCTCCAGCTTCATGGTAGAGAGTATGTGAATCACTTTGTACCTACTTTGGAAGTTTCATAGGAAGTTCAGTTATTTATCTCATCCCACCATAGACAGATACATTCTCATTATGTCTATTCTTTCATATTTCAATTTTTGTCCCAGGGTTTTGCCAGAATGGATTCAGCAATTGGGTGTGAGAAAAGTCAGGACTGGGGATCTGCTGGTTTTGGAGGTGTATTTAAGGTGGACTGGATCCGAAAAGAAAGCATTCCTTTTCAGTTTGCACACCACTTGCTCAACCCGTGGAATGACAGTAAGAAAGTACAGATAAGTAGAGACGGCCAGGTAATGTTACTCTCTTCTAAAGTTTTCTTTACTTGGTAGAATTGTGTATTTTTTATTAGCTTATTCAGACCTGACGTTTATATCCACTTGTTTGTGTATCTGCTAATCTGAATTCACAGTTCATCAGCGTATTGTACCTTCAGCTAATGCAGAATTATTGCTGAAGTAATGGAGCTGTTTTGATAAAATCAATACAGTTTCTTGCTTATGTGTTTAAAAGATTATTTGAAGATGGGTGCTTCCAAAAAGAAGTTCTTGGGTTTGTTTTTTAGTTTGTAATTTAGTTCTGGAGGTTTGTGCCCTATTTGGTTGAGATGTGTTCTCTTAGATAGTCTGTTACACCCAAATTACTGTTCATAATTACAACTTTTTTCTGTTAAGCCTGAAGAGAATCTTGAGGTTTGAGGCAGAATAAAGCTTAGAACCGTTCTTGTATTTGTTAAAGTTCTAAATGCAACTACAAAAAGCCAAAGAAAAGGAACAAAATTTCTGTGTGGCAGTTTCTGACCTCTCCCTATTCCCTCCCAAAACATCTCCTTGATGATTCAAGAGCTAAAGTTTTTGTATCACTTTGTCTGCTTCAAAACTTCTCTCCAGCTGTAAGAAACTGGCAGAAAGGAGAAGTACAAGGAAAGGAAGGCCACTGTATTTCCTGTGACCTCTCTTTCCACATTCTCCAGCACACTTGATGGAATCCAGCTTAAAAGATGTGGAAAATAATGATCTTTAGTCGGTAGGTGACTGATCTGTGGGAGATACAAAGTATCTGGTGCATCTGTTCTTGTATATGGTGGTAGTGTGTTCACTGGGAATTATTTGTGAGAACCCACTGTGAATGCAAATACCCCAACAGCCTGTAGGCCAGGGTGGTTTGTGAAAATTTTTATCTCCTGCTGAGCCCTAGTAAGAAAACGAGGACTAGTTTCTAACTAACTAACTCTGCTGGGAGTTCTAATGTTTGTTCCATCCCAGCAAAAGGGATAAGCTCTGCTAGAAAGGTCGAAAGCAATCACCAGCAACCTCATCTAACAATTCAGTAATAAATAGTTTCTGTATGCTCAATAGTAGCAATGCGGGTAACTTCCCTGATTTCCCAATTATTTCTAGGAGCTGGAACCACAAGTTGGAGAGCAGTTGCTGCAGCTTTGGGACCGTATTCCTTTGGCAGGAAAAAAACTGCCTGAGCATGCCAAGTCATACGACAGAGGTAGTTATTTATATATTTGTGCTAGGTTTGTGCGTAACCGGGCGGAAGCACCAATTTCATGTAGTGGTTTCACATTCACCCGTCTTTGTTGGCCACATTTAGTGCTGTGATTTAAGTGTCTAAATGTTTTTTCTGCTGTGAGATGAGATTATGAGAAAAAGGCAAAACAGGCCTAACTTAAACAGATGGATTTATTAACACTCATTAGAAGAAAAGAATGAGAAAAATCAAAATTGAACTTTCAAAAGACTTTCCCACTACAAGTGTTCACTTTCCCACAAAGAGCATAAAAAGACAAACCCTTTGATTTTCAGTCAGTTTCACCATTTAAAAAAACAATCTTTCATCAGTTCTTTGGGGGAGGAGTCCCATGGAGACATCAGCACAAAAGAAACAGTCCTTCAGTGGCTCCCATGTCACAAATCTGCAGCTGCCCAAAAGAAACTTCTACAAACTGAAATCCTACCCATTAGCAGCCTTTCCTATGGCTTCGTATGCTCTTATCAACTTATTAGAGGTACTGTTTAAGGATGCCTCTTCTAGTATAAAACAAGGATTCTCTTCTTCCACCTCCAAAAACATCTTCATCTCTAAAACTGGAGATCTTTTTTTTTCCCTAGGAGCGAAGGGGGTTCATATGACTTTTCTTCTTCTATCTCTAAAATCATCTTCATCTGTGAAACTAGATATCTCCTTTTTTTCCTTGGAGCAAAGGGCTTCATAACACTTTTAACTAGAGCCATGCACGCCCCCCGCCCTCTCCCATCAACAGCATTCATACACTACAGGAAACAGTCTATTCCCCATGGTTTCACAAGTCCAGCTAAACAAGGCCACTCATCGTCCTTTTTCCCACTTAGGACTTTCACTCTCTCTTCACTGACTTTATGCCATATCTTTTTTATGTTCAATCACTTTGTCCTTTCTTTTTGCTCAAAAGGAGGATCAAAGTTTTTGAAATCTTAATCTATACTTAGAAAGAGTTAACATTCTTGCCTGGACCTGCAGATGGTCACATGATCTTGCAGGGCAGCAGTCTCTAGATTTTTCAAAAGCTGTAGGGATGGGAGGAAAGAACTTCAGGCCGAGGGATCTCAGAGCAGCCTGGCTGGTGGATGCCTCCCCCTCTACCTCTTGGTCTCTTCTGGGGTGGCCTAGCTCAGAGCTGCTCTTTGGGGGCCCCAGGGCCAGGAAAACATTCCTCCTGGGCCCAGCCAGCTCAGGGGTAGGTTTTAAAAGTTTGCTAGATGTTAAGCCACAGCCTCCCCTCCCCCACCAGCAGCCAATGGGGCCAGGAGGTACAGCCAGACCAGGGCCGGCTTCCCCCACACAGGGGGGAAGTGGTGGGGCCTGGCCGGCATGGGCCACTTCACAGAGTGGTGTTACCTGCTCCTCCAGCTGGAATGAAATGGGCCATCTTGGACACAATCGGGATTTTATATGGGTATTACCAGAAGTCGCATTCAGTTTCCTTAGTGGTTAAAGCATATGTCAATATCTAAGAATTGGGTTCTGATAGGTTCCTGTCCTTTTCGAAAACAAATCTAAGGTCCTGACAAGGAACTATTTCCACTAAAACCCAAGCTGTGTTAACCCCTAACAGTGTTGCTTGCTGGTTTTGTGGTAATGGAAAAGCTGTGCCCATACAGTGTATCATCACAGTACTGTCTTTCCTTTGTAACTTGTGGAGGAACAGATACACTTGGTACTAAACATTCTATTAATTTTGATTTTTTTTTTCAGCTGGTTTAGGTTGTTGAAACATCAGCCATGAGAACTAGCAGCATGTCTACAATGAAGATGAGGAAGAAGGTGATACAGCAAACTCCTGACATCCTTCATCATGCTGTGCAGCTAGAAGTGGAAAAATAAGAGGGAATTGTGTTGGTTTCAGTGTTTATTTGCCAGTCTGTTTTTTGACCAAGTTATTTTTCTTACAGTATTGTGCAGTTGATACTTAAAAATACAGTTAAGTTCAAAACAAAGTTTGAAACAATGGACCTCATGTAAGTTATTGGGGTTTAAAATAGCATAGCAGTCAGTTTAAATACACAGTTTACAGTTAAAATTTTCTCAACCCAATAAAAAGTATGAGAATGTAAAAGTCTTGCAGTTCAGTTAAAAAAAACCCTAACTCCAAATACGTCATTAATATTGAATTTAATTATTTTAAATTATTATAATTTCAAAGAAAAAATGTGTTTCGAGTTTCAGTTATTTTTCACCTCATTTAAGATGTGACTCACACCTTGAGAAGCTGAAGCAGTCTTTCAGAGGCCTGCGGCCAAATGATACTTCAATATTTCACTAATTTAGGCACTCACTGCTGGAAGATTTGTATTTCTTTTAAAAAGAATAAAAATCGTTTAGAACCAGTAGAACTTCCTTGATCATTTAACACAGTCTTCATGCTTTCTTTCAAGTTGTTTCTTTTACTTCCATACCACTGCTGTCTTGGTTTATTTGGCTTTTCCTTAGTCCTGAACATACTGTACTCTAAGGCTAGTATAAATGGATGTGATCACTGTCTGTACTGTTTGTGGTCATCCTTAGGTTAAACCAAGACATTTTTCTGCTTCAGAGTCTCTACCTGTTTTCTCATGTCTGTTCAAGATACTATGCCATGCATTCATTTTGCATTCTGTGTGGTGACTTCCACACATGAACCATCAGTGTTACCTTTGCCAAGACTAACTGGATGCCTGTAAGGCTTTTACTGCCCAATACCTTGTTTCTCAAGAGGGTTTATACAAGAGAGGCATGAGGCTCCTCCTGCCTTTACAGTACTTCAAGGCCTTTGCCCACACAGGAATGTGGGGCAGTACTGCCTTGTACAGATTTACGGGGCCCTGTGCACTCCAGAGACAGAGCTGGCAGAGAGAGGGAGTACAGGTGAGTGTAATGTTTGGTTAACCAGCCAAATAGTACTTCTGCAGCTTGATGGTAAAAAGGACAGCCCAGCCATGGAATTTGTATTCCCAAGGCCACTGGCCAGTCTAGGTCACTTGTGTGGAGAAGAGATTGTACCCTGCTGCCTGCCTGACAGACATGGTCATGTAAGTCTGTATGCCCAGATGTTAGATGCAGCCCAGTCATGGTGAATTACATACTATTATTATCACCCAAATAACTGTGCTGCTGACCTGTATTTTTCTCATGCATTGTATTTAGATGTGGACTGTTTATCCCATAAGCTGTTGGTCTGGTGTCTGTAACCATCTCCTTTTATCAGGGCTGCCTAAACCCCTTACATGCTGCTAGCAGAAGTGGATTGGCACTTTCTGTGATGATACCAACAGTATCATCAGCCTGCAGAAGAACTCCAGTACTGCAGCACAATTTTTAGAGACACTCAGCCTGCCTGGTCATGTCTGAGTGTGATCATTACAATTGAAGAAAAAAACTAAAGCAGGATGAAGGGCTGAATCTGTCTGAAAAATAACAAGGCAGCAACAGCCAGCAAGTCAACAGAATCCTTGCATTGGCGACAACAAATGGGAGAAATGGCCCATCGCCGTCTCCTCAGCAACAGTAAAAATCCTATTTTGGAGGTGGTTCTGTGTTAAGAGTGAATGGAGTTCTTGCAAGCTAGACCATTGTCCGTAACTAGAGTGTGAAGGAAGGAAGCATAAAGAGGGCTCCGAGAGATAGTCACAGTTTTGCAAAGTTTGTTCATACATGAACAAAACCTACCTGAGCAATGCTGCTTCAGGAAAACTCCAGTCATGTTCCTCAACACAGTATGAGTTTTGTCAGTGTCTCACGAGAAAATGTTGAGCTGTGCTGCCTCCTCAGGAACATATTCCTGAAAACAGGTAACGGTGGCAAGCTGTTTTGCCACAGACAGTACCTTTTTTGTTAAATACCAAAATATAAAATTGCTGATTTGTTGCAACTATTTATTTCAATATTTGCTTTACTACAGTTTTTTCCCCACTATTGAACTGGCATAATTTCTGCTCCATCATCACATCTGTGAAGACTCTGTGGGCTTAATTCTTCTCAGGGGTTTTTTTGTAGCTTTCATTTTAAAAGATTCATACTGGCTGTTGCAGAAATTAAGAAATTAAATCACATCTCATACCTGGCAGGCCCACCACAGAGTTGGGGTTGGATTAGTTCATAGTTATGCCAGGCATTTTGTCTTTAAAAGAATTAAGAGTGCAGCTACCAATTCCAACTTTTCTTTTTGTGAAATGATGCCGTATTGGTTGCTTCAGAGCAGCTGCTTTTCTGGGTGTATTCAGTCATGGGTTTCACTATGTGGAAAACATTAGCAGTTAGTCTCATGTTGCTCTATGTCTTCCTGCTCACACTTAGCTCCTCTGTTTTCCTTCCCTGTGGATCATGCTGCACTGCTCTCAGCTGTCACTCCTGCTGCCTTTGTTGCATCTTCTATCAGGAACCACAGTGCACGAAGTAGGTGATGCTGCTGTGGATTAAAAGCTTTATGGGTTGTTTTCTTTTGGCAGATGTTGAAATGGGTTTCCTAAACAGGAAGTGTAAGTCTGGATGAGAGGAAAGATGTGTGCTAATATCTTTGGAAATAATTGGGTGAGATATGGGTGTTAAAGCCTTGCAAATAGCTCTTAATGTGTCTACTAAATTTGGGCGTCAGGTTTGTGACCCGGCCCAGGAGAAAGCAGGAGCACAGCAACCAAAATCTGACTGCACTGTTCTGTCTGAAAAACAAAGCTTTCTGATCTATATACCACTTACATTGAAATCAAGCAAAGAAGCCAGCAAAAACTTAGCTCATGCTGCTGCAAACATGGAAAACACCAACTGCAGCAGAATCTCAGGCACTGATGAAAAAGGCAGGAAAGTGTCCTCAGTAGCTTCTTTGCTTGCTGGGAACATAGAAAAGAAACAGGGCTTGTACATTGTGCAACCCAAGGAAGCAGGAGCACAGCAACTGAAAGCTGACTGAAATGTTCTGTCTTCAAAACAAAGCTTTGTGCTCTACACAGCATTTGCACAGAAATAAAGCAAAACAGACAGTAACACTTTTGTTAAAAACAGGGCAAGGAGACCTTCTCCTTTTAAAGTGCCTTTATTGAGGACAGATTTGGGGTGGGGGCTCGAGGGGCTGCACACACTGCCACTGCTCCCATGGGGACACTGCAGAGAAAGAGATGAAGTCAATGCTGCTGTTCATGCTGCAGAGTCAGGGATTCCTTCCTCATGGGAGTTCCCAGGAAATGCCTATTTTGGCTTGTCGAGTCCAGGGATGTCTTTCTTTCTCGGTACTTTTGAGGTCATGGTGAGGAAGCAGGAGACTTTAGCGGGTAGTTTGACAGCCTGCCAATTCGGTGGTGTCCTCTGTGTGCTCGGATTTGGTGTTGGCTCGCTATTTAGAGGTATTATGGGGCCTAATTGGACTTCTGGGGAGCAGTGCATTATGGGAGCTTTAAGGTCTTTGCATTGGGCCGGGTCATCGGCAGCTTGATGGGCAGGCGAGGAGCAGCGGAGGTGGTACCAGCAGGAGAGGAGGGGAACTAGGGATATAGGGAACTGGGGATTACAGAACCCGGAACTGGGGACACAATTTGGGGTAAAGGAAGTACAATGGATTGGGAAAATGAGAACTGGGAATACAACTATAACCAGGTAAGTATTACGTAACATCTTTAACAATTTTAACACACTCAAAACATGTTTTGTAACATTTAACCTTGAATTCATTTATCTCACTTTAGCTTTTGCTCCTGCAGACATGGAAAACACCAACTGTATCAGAATCTGACCCAGTGCTGGAAAAGGGGGAAAAGTGTCTTCAGCAGTTTCTTTGCTTGCTGGGAAGAGAGAAAACCAACAGGGCTTGTTTATCAAGCAACCCGAGAAAGCAGGAGCGCACTAACTCAAACCTGACTGTAATGTTCTCAGTGCAAAATGTAGCTCTGCCTTCACTAGAGCTCTGAAAGAGAAAAGTAGCAAAATAGCGAGCCACGCCTTCCTATAGCTGCTGCAGACATGGAAAACATGGAAAACACCAATTTTATCAGAATCTCACCCAGTGATGGAAAAATCAGGAAAGTGTTGGCAGCAGTTTCATTGCTTGCTGGCAAGAGAGAAAACCAACAGGGCTTTTTCGTTGAGCAACCCGAGAAAGCAGGACCACACCAGCTGAAAGCTGACTGCACTGTAATCTATGCAAAACGTAGCTGTCTTTAATTCCACTCTGAAAGAGAAAAGTAGCAAAATAGCCAGCCACACCTTTGCCCTAGCTTCTGCAGACGTGGTAAACATCGATTGTATCAAAATCTCAACAACTGCTTGAAAAGGCAGGAAAGTGTCTGCAGCAGCTTCTTTGCTTTCTGGGGAAACAGAAAACCAGGTGGTCTTGTGCTTTGAGCTCAAGAAAGCAGGAGCACAGGAACCAAAAGCTGACTGCTGTGTCTGCAGAACAAAGCTTTCTGTCCTACATAGCACTTCCACTGAAATCAAGCAGTGATTTGCTTGAAATTCCCATAGATCAGACCGTGATTGGCAAGTTTTACAATCAGGTCCATTAATTCACTGTAGAGGGCAGCAGGATCCTCCATTTGCCGCACCTGGCACCTGAAAAGTTAAATTAAATAAATTATTCTGAACCTTGAAGGACTCAATTTAAAAATACAGGTAAAGTACACAAAATACATCTGACAGAATGTCAGAGGAATTCAAATTAAAAGGGCACTNTATATGTATATATGTATATATGTGTATATATGTATATGTATATATGTATATATGTGTATATATGTATATGTATATATGTGTATATGTGCATATGTGTATATGTTTGTATGTTTGTATATATGTAGATATGCAGATATGTACATATGCAGATATGTACATATGTATATAATTAAGGTTGTGCATTTTAATATATAATTTAAAGTTTTAAATTTGATGTTATATGTTGATATGGGAAAAAATTCGGAGTGGATAATGTTGGTGGTTAGATTTGTTTCTTTTTTACTTACAGATTTTTTTCACATAAGTTGCTAGGAAACTGACTAGTGGGTACTTATTGGTACTTAGGCAAAAAAAACGAAGGAAGTGGCAGAGTAGAGGAGTGTAGCACCTGGCTACACTTCATTTGTATCTGCAAGGTTTCTCTCAGAGGGCAAAATATCACAGTTTTGGGGGGCAGGTAAAAGATAGGACTGGGGGGCAACTGCTCTCTCTCGCTCTCAGCATTGGAGAAGGATGGCCAGGCTGTTGCTTGCTGCAGGGAGGATTCACTGTCACACCACTAAGGTCCAGTCCTGCCTGGGCATCTGCCATCACCTGTTCATGTGTCCAGGAATTCTGAGCTTATCTTCTCCTGCCCTATTGGAGCTGGGCTGCCACTGCCTTGCCCCTTCTTCAGCACTGTTCTGGGTCTTTTTGCTGTGCTGTAGCCCCACACTCCCCTGCCCACCAGAACATCCTGCATTTTCAGCTACCACTGCAGAGCTTTTGATATATCACCTCCACCAGTCCAAGATTTTCTGCCATTCCAGCCTGATGTTCCTCAGAGTCCTGCAGAGGCACTGGGATCAGACTGTTAAGCAAAACCTCTCCTCCACTCCTTCCCATCTTAGCCAAGAAGGCTATCACAAGGGTTCCTGGTTCTGTTTTGTTGTTAGTGCTGTAGTTGTTGTTTTGTTTTGCCATGTTATACATACTAGTAAAGAACTGTTATTCCTATCTCCATACCTTTGCCTGACAGCCCCTTAATTCCAAAATTACAATAATTTGGAGGGAGGGGGTTTGCATTCTCCATTCCAAGGGAAGCTCTGGCTTTCCCCTGGCAGATACTTGTCTTTCCAAACCAAGACAGCAAGCTATTGTAGAGCATGCCCATAAAACTCTAAAAACCGTGCTTGAAAAACAAGAAAAGAGGGAACTGGAGTGCCCTCAAAATAGACTAGCCAAGGCCTTATATGTCCTCAACTTTTTAAATCATGTTGAGACAGGGCAAACAGCATGTGAAATGCAATATTCCTTCGGCACAAAGGCTCATCCCAAACCTCCTGTGATGATAAAGAACTTACTGACTGGAGAATAGGAGGGACAACCGGATTTGTTGACATGGGGTAGAGGTTACACCTGTGTTTCTACAGGCTGCCAAGTGAAGTGAATTTCCTCACGGTGTGTGCAGCTTTTTATCACACCATCCTGATTCCATTCATACATAGTTACAATGTTATATGCCTATGTTACAGTTTTTGAAAAGTTGTTATAGTTGTTATTGCCACTGTTCTTAATGTCTTAGGAATTGTTTGGGTTTTTCCTAGTAGGTTTTTGTTGTTGAATTAAAAAAGAGGGGGGAGATTCCCAGGAAAAGGCATCCAGCACAGGCTGCTGCCTCTTGCAGCTACACAGGCCTCTTCCAGCCTGCCTCAGCCGAGCCTCAGGCTGCTCCGGGCTCTGCCAGGGCTCTGCTGGAGCTCCGCCCCCGGCAAGGCTGGGCCTGCTCTCACCTCACACTCACTGACAGCTGGGCACCACAGGAGACCTTTCAGAGCACCCTCACTGATCTTCCTGCTTTCTCAGTTGATTAAAACTCCCCTCCAGCCAAAGATATTGCACTTAGGGATACAATCCAAGTGGCAGGAACTCAAATTCTCTTGAGTCATAACTCAAGGCCTGCATCCACACAGCATGTCTGTGCTGCCCCACTCCTCCTTTGGTTCTGCCTGCAAATGCTGTTGGCCTTTCTGCCTCAAATAGAAGTGCCATAGGTGACTAAAACCCAGCTAGTGGGCCATATTCCAAAGGCACGGTGGTCTGGAGAGGATGACTGAAGAATAGCCTTCCCCACTTTCAAACTGTACCAAAGAAGCCATAAATGTCACTTCCCACCTCTAAGAAAATACAGACAATCCAGAAGAAAATGTTGAGCTTTCTCACAGGCTCAGCAGGAAGGGAATCTTCAAAATAAGCTGAGGTTTCAGAAACTTTATTTATTTACAATCTTATGCTACAATCCTACCCTACAATCCAACTCTAAACTGGTCATGGAGAAAACAGTTCTAAAGTGATTGTAACATTCTTGTCTTCTTCCACTTCTTAACTGAAACGTTGAGTGGTACCAGGCTAGATGGAGGCTTGGGCAATGTTACAGATTGGTGCTGCACAGAGGAAAAAAAACAACAATGAACCATTACTTTCCCAGATAAGAGCCTCAAAGGCAAGGTAACATTTTTTTTAAATGAAAAGGGATTGAGTCAAAGTAGATCTAAAGAGCAAGAGGTGACAGTGGCACAGCTTGCTGCAAGAGCAGTGTCCCACTGCTGGAAGTATTTCAGGTCTGAGCATCCTGAGCTCTTTAAAGATGTCCCTGCTCAGATGTGCCAGACCAGCCCAGTGTAGGATTCCTCAGTTTCATTTGAACAGCATGGGGAGGAGGAGGTGTCTCATCTGATGCCTTGGACTTCAGTGGAGGAGGAGCTCATCCTTTGGACATTCACCTGCAGCCCCTTGGCATTTTACCTGCAGGAGCTCCTTGGCAGACCAGTGCCATGCCTTGTCTGTCTGCAGGCAGCAGCTCAGAAAGTCAGGCAGCAAAGGTGAGAGGAGTTTGGGCTGCCACAGCTGTGGGATCCCTTCTGTGGCTATCAGAAATTGAGCCTGGAGAAAAAGGAAACACCAGTCTCTCACTTGCTTCTTTCACATCTGTAACTGCTCTCCCAGATCCCATTGTTTAAGGTCCACTCTGCAGTGGGAGTTTCTATTCTGGCAGAGAGACAGAGATGACTCCCCTGTACCAACAGAAACCCAAACCCCAATGCAGTCACAGCATTTCCACCATCCAGCAGATCTTGTCTTGGCAACTGATTTCATTGACTAACCTTGTTAATGAGAACTACATCAGCAAAAGCACATTTCATTCTCGGAGGATGTATACCAGCTTGACAGGCTATTTGAAAGAAGGACTTTGCTATACTAACTAACTCTACTATTTCCAATGAGTACATGAAAAGCATCTCTGCAGTGCTTTTTGGTCCCTTAGACACAGCTGCTATAAAACAGAAGTCATCACACTTTTTGCTTTTTTCTTGAAAACAAAGGTTATTGAAAATAAAGAAAGGAAATCCATCAGTTATTCCAAGTAATGAAACTAAAATTTGGAATCTCATATCCAACACATTAAGATGCATGCACAAATGTATTGGGATGAAAATGCCTGTTTCGCCACACAGGAAACACCTGCAGTTCTGTCTCTCAGCTGACTGCAAATTTCAGCTTCCTTTACACGGCAAAAGGAAAATTTTCATAGTCAAATCAGAAGAAGAAGAGATATTAGCTCTATGCTAGCCCCCTGCTCACTTGGATACTCAAGCCAATGCCTTAATGGTATGCCCATCCTAGAAAGTGCCAGGAAACAAAGGGGTGCTTTTGGCAGGCTCTCCACATCACCAGGTTTCAGCTTGGTGACATGGAGAAAGTGGCTTGGGTTATGAAAGCAATATAGTCACTAAGTGTTTCAGCAACACGGCACAAGAAGCACAAGAGACTCCATGGCCTTGACACCCTCATGTCCAGGTTTCAGGCAAGTTTCCCTGTGAGAAGAATGGGGGTGCACTTCTTCTGTCAAAACCACTGTTTTAGAAACTTTGTTGGGTTTGTATTTCTCTCCTTCATTTCAGGAAAGATAGCACCAGTTCTAAGATGCTTGTTTCCTGTTATTAGGGCCATCAACAGAGCCAAAAGAGCTGCAACAGCTTATAACCCAAAATAAAAATTTGCCTGACAATGGAGATTGTTAGCATGTGGTGAGGCTTGAGTTCTTCCACTGATGCAATCAAACATACAGCAGATGCTGATGTGCTACAGGAATATTTTTAGAAGGCGACTGTAGTGGAAGTAATTCCAGCAGATAGCAATGGGATTTTGACCACTGATATGCAGAATGTGGGATAGGTGAAAAAGACAGCAGGATCAGAGAGTGTTTGCACCTCACGGAGAGAGCACTTTAGGATAAATAATAATAATAAGGAACTTCTCATTCTACTATTTCAATTCCCACTATTCCAACAGACCATACGATACAGTCTTGCACATGCTCAGAGTGTAATGAGTCCTGTGAGGATGAATCAAGTCCTGAGGGTTGGCCTGCAACCTACTAGAGTGGCTTATTAATATTTGTGAGACGGCTCATCAAGAGTCTTTCAAAAATCAAAAGATTTTTAAAAATAAGAAAATAACAAATGAAGAAGCAAAACAAAAGCCATTCTCAGGTGCAGGGAAGCCCTTACACCTGGCTAATATACCCAAAAAAGCACTTGAGCACCTCTGTGCTCCTTCTTAAGTATACAATGATCAAGGAAGGGATAAATTTGCTTCCTGTCCAATAGAAACAGCTAGAGGCTTTGAGAAACTGTTCTAAATCCCAATAGGTACTCCTGTCATGACACTGACCCAGCCTCAGTGAGAGAAACACAGAAGGTTCTGGTGCTTCTCCTCAAAAGTGAGGGATGTAATTGAAACTCCTTTTCCTAATTTGGAAACATTTGTTTGGGTGGGGAAATGCACTGCAACAACCATGTGTCCACTTTGGGGCCATATGGTTGATGCATCACTACTTCAGGTGCCATCCACCAAGGAGTCTCAAGCACTGAGTTCCATCTACTCTGCTCAGGGCTGAATTGAGCAGAGAGGCCAAAATCAGCAGGAGAGAAAGCAAAATACTGTTTTTATTTTAATACTGTGCAATTAGGAAACCAAGCAAAAAAAAAAAAAAGCCCAGTATAAGTTCGAGGATGTGCTGTTGAATCTCCTGGACAACTGTCCCTGCTCTGTTTCCTCAGGACTTTGGCCAAAGAAATATGGCATTGACTACTTTAAAAATCCCCACATCTTTTTACACTGTCTCCAGCAGTGGCTTTGTTCCCCTGAAGCTTTAGAGTTGTAACTCCCTCACTCTGGAAGGGACACACATAGAGCAATGCCATTCTGGACTGCTTATTCCTTGTGATATGTTTGTGCACCTTGCAACCGTGTCATCAGCTCACAGCAGGGGCCCCTGCACTGCCACTAGCAACATTTTTGGAGAGCTGGCACTCACTCAAATGCAGCCCCGCACCCCACATCCATGGAACGCTGCATCTGACCAAGAATATACTGACCCAGCTTGACAGAACCATCAATTCTGAGAAGGATGTTTAGGCTCTTCACATCTTGGTGGATCATGTGGTTTGAGTGAAAAGAATCCAGTCCTTGCAGGCACTGAAAGAGAAAATACAAACAAGAGGGCAAAAATTAGTGATGGGATTTCATCACACAAGAAGGAAACAGCTCTAAAAGATTCCTTCTCCAGGGGAATGAGGAGTAATGGCAGAACACAGTGCCACTGAAAGGAAGAGCTTGCAGCCCCAACACTAGCAGAGCTTTTCTTTGTAAAGAAAGGCATGTCAGCTTCTAAAAAAGCAACAGCAACTGATATTGTGGACTGCTCCCTGCAAACCAGCCAGAATGACTGCTGCTGCAGTAGATGTGCTCAGAAGCAAAGAGAATTTCAGCTGCACTAGTAACCTTCTCATCTGAGGACTGAGAGAAATGAGTCTATCTTTCTTTTTTTTTTTTTTTTTTACAGTTAGTTTCAAATCCTGTGACCACCACCTTTGTTTTTACAGGCAAGGAATACAGTGAAGACAGGCAGAAGTTTGGAGAGGCAAGATGGAGAACAGCAAATACAGAGACAGAGTGAGAATGCAACAGCAGGAGATAAGAGTACAAGAACAGAGTACAGTGAGTGCAGGGGCCCTGGCAGGCAGCTTACTTGAGATGCTCTTGCTTGCCCATAGCAAACCAGCAACACAGAAACAAAGCTTGGCACATGGATTCGCTCCTGCTCTGAGCCCCTCTTTCCCAGGCAATTCTGCCCAAGCCCTTGGAAGTGCAGCTGGGATCCCTGACCTCCTGACTGACAGCTGCAATCTCATCTTCAGACATGTGAGTCTCATTGATGACATTATTCAGAGTGCCTCCATCCCTGTGCTCCATCACCAGCCAGAGTTGCTCATGCACAAGGTAGGTGAAAGAAGGAAACAAGGCCATGAAGATGAACATGCATGGCTTTGCTGTTTTTTTGCTTGATTCTTGTTTCTGGGACCTTTTGTGACAAGGACAGAATAAAAGGAATTAGCATTCTCTCTTGGCTGTGCATTGTTTGCAGCCTGTGCAGTCTCAAGGAGAAAGGCACATCTGTGAAAAAGGAGATGTTTTAGATGCCCAGCAAGCAAGAAGTGCGGTTGAGTTACAGCCAAGATTTAAAACCTCTCACTCATTTTATTTCTCAAAATAAGCACCTAGTGTTCCTGGCATGGACAGACATGGAATAGAGCAACAACAATCCAAGGGAAATTCTGTCTAGGATGGTTTATCAGCATTTAAAAAACTTTGAAAAAATCCATCCTGGAACAACATGGAGTCAGTGAACTTACAGGATACTGACTTACTGTGGTAGGGTTGATACAGCTTTTGAACAATTTTCCAAACTGTGTCTGCCAGGGAAGACTCGTGCAGATAGAATGCACTCTTCCTATCCATTGGAGATGAGTAGAGAAATAATAATTAACCAATCAGCTCTATTTTCTGCCAGTGTCCAAAGTGGGTTTTAAACCTCGTACACTTCTAGTATGTAAACAAACACTGGGATATGACCATGACCACTCAGTTGTCTAAAGGATTCACTGGGACTCCTATTCCTCTTCATGATCTTGATTTCCTTAATGGCTACTTACTTCCTACTCAGTCCCTGAAAATTTATTTTTTTATAGCTACCTAAGATGACATTGAAAAAGTAACTTTAGAGGTAGGTGGCACAAGACCACAACACGCATGGAGCGAGTGATTTTGCAATGACGCAGCCAAGCTGTACCAAAGTGCCTTGTGATTAGACATCAGAGTAGTTAGGAACTGACATTCCAACAGCCCATTTCTCTGCTCTCTTGGGGGCCAGTTACAGGACATGTGGCCACTGATGTTTTGCCTTGTGCACTTGTTAACAACCGTGTCTCAGCTATCACCCACAAAGCTCTGACCTCACTTTCTGCTCTGTCTGGACTTCAAAAGACATAATCCATGCCTTGGTACTCTGTGGATAAATCTTGGGCTATAAGCAGGGCTTAGGGTTTCTATGGACCCTTTGCAGATCTTTTCCTACGTGCACTTCCCAAGTGCAGCACTGCAGCTGGCTAAGGAACTACAGTAACATTCAGATATATTTGCTGACAGCCAGAAATGAGAATTCAGGACTCAAGCTCCAAAGAGCAGTGAGATGCTCTCTAAGGCCCCACCTTTGTTTTAGCAATTAAGAGCGGATGAGCACATCTTGCTCTGAAAGGAACTGCTGCCCTCCTTGCCTCCTTCTGGCAGCTGAGAAGGACAAAGCCTGTCCCAAATGCAATTTGCATGCTGGCACCAGGCTGTGCTTCTTGTTCCTTTACACCACAGCTCTACCCAAAGCTCCAGTCACAGCTCACACAAGAGAGGAAAGCCCTCAAAAGCAGCAGAATCTGCAGGGACTGTTAACATTTACCTCTTCTGTGGCAGTGTGAAGTGCTCTACAAACACCTCCAGAAGTCCAAGAAACAAAAGAGCTACAAAGAAAGAAGCAGACATTTAGATCTTAGAGTGAAAGCCAGCCCAGGCCGGAGATCTCTGCTATAAATGCCTAAACCTGCAGGATGCAGGAGGGGTATACCAGAAGGCAGAAGATGCGTTTTCCTCTCTAGCGCATGGACACTGGGCCTGTTCCTAAAGCACTGGGGTTTACTGCCTCAGTTCAAAAGGCTGTTTATTCTTTCTTCTTGGATTTCAGTTTCTAAACTATGCAGTTTTATCCTGATTACAGACTATTTCCTTCAGCAAATTCTTGGAAAGAAATGTTCCTGAGAACTGTTATCTCACTACTATGATAGAGGGTGGGTTGCTGTTTCTGGCAATGAAATACAAGTGTCTTTGACAATGTCTTCTGACCACACTTACGAATTCTGGCCAATACTGAGAGATGAGGCAGACTAACCCCAGTGTCTGAATTTGTTTGCAGCTTGCCTGACTTCACACTTCATAGTGATATATCTGAATAACTTAGGCCATTCTGTGTACCAGCCAAACTGTTTTTAAGTAATCTTAACAAACCACCTGCAGTTATTGTTATCAAAACCCTCAGGAATTCATCAAGGTTACTGAGAAAAACAGAGCGAAAATAAGAAAAGAAGAGCCTGAAAAACTGACTACCAAGAATGCAAAACCTAGATAAAGGAGGCACAATGTGATGATGGGCTTCGACCAATTAAGAGTCCTGAAGGTTGTGTGCTCCCGCCATGGACAAGTCAAGGAAACCAATCAAAGGATCTGTGAACTTGTAAACAAGCAGCTTAGAATCTATAACTGTAGTTTAATGTAAACGATAAAATGGCTTCTGCTTAATCATATTGAATGTGTGTCCAGATGTCCTGTTCTCCTGCAACACTTGATAGATATTGCATCTGCAAATTACCTGCACCATGGTTATTTAGAATTGTGGTTGGACTCACCAATTGCCAGTATTTTCCAGTTCAATGTATATCATCAGGGGATTTTCCATGCTCACCATTTTACCCGAGGGAAACAAAATACAAGATGATTAAAGCAGAGATCCCACCATTCAAGAGATATGAAAGGCAGCCCCACTGTCTGGGGCTCTGAGTCCTTTGTGATTAGCTGGGTAAACTACAACAGCAACTGCAACAAGACAGGCAGTACAAAAGGGGCAGCACAGAGACTGATTTTCTACAGTCCTTTGAAGAGATCTCTTGACTAAAAACAAAGCACAAGGAGATGCATTCTCAGGAGAGGAGGCCATCTTCTCCAACTAGCAGCATTTTGCCGAAAGAATGCCTTTCTGTTTGTAAACCAGAGCAGCTCATGCTATAACCAGTCCCAAGGGGGCTCTCAGCATCAGGACCCTCACCCTTGATGAGTAGGCTGAGCTCGAAGACGCCCCTGCCAGTGCCCCATGTGAAGGACCACACTGCTTCTCTTCCTGCTGACAGCGCGGATCAGTCGCTCCCATTGGACTCACCCTCTCAGCACTGCACACGTTCCCACCTTCCCAACTGGGTACAGCGGGCAAGGGCAGCAGGGACAGCAGAGCTCCTCAGGTGCTGCCGTGGCATGGACAGCTGCCCAGAGGAGATGCTGACCCTCTCGTGAGTCTGGGCCGTGCCATGCCCAAGCTGGCCCAGACCAGGGCCTGCTGCCTCGGGCCAGCTCTGCGCTGCAGCGGCTGGGCGGCAGCGGGACCCTCCCAGCTAAGGAAGGCTCCAGCCTCTGCACTCACAGCGGCCCTCAGGGGCAGGGCAGCTAGCACAACCAAGCTGGCAAAGCCCAAGGCACGAGCACTGACAAGCAATGGAATAAGGCACAGCCAGTCTGAGCCCCTTACAAGGTGTCGTCCCCATTCAGGACACAACAGGATTGGCTTTAAAATCAGATCAAGGTGCAGATCAATGCCCTTTTTGTCCTAACAGCTGATGGTACACAGAGAGTCAACCTGGCTCTGTTCTCAGCCCCACCAGGTCTTATCTGAGAGCACAGCACTGGCAGCTGTTATGGGCAAGAAGCAGATAAAATTACTTGAGCTGCAGAATCACAAAGGGCATGATGAGTTTTCTTAGAGACTTATCTGAGCAGGGCTTGGGCCAATGGGTAGAATTCTAACAGTCATGGGAATGACTGGAATCAGGTATGAAAAAGTGCCATGGATTTGAGGAATATACAACAGAGGGATTGGAGGTTTGCTCCTGAGAAATGCCTGCAGTGCAGTTTTATCTGATCATACCACATCAGTGTGTCTCTTGGACACATCTTCATAAGAACAAAACTATGATATCAAATACAGATTGTTATAGAAGTACTGTTTTTTCATTGGGGGCACAATAAAAACACCTCTTGCTCTCTGTTTCTGCTGTCACCTGATCTTCTTTCAAAGGAGTTCTCACTGACGAAAATATAATATTCTCATTAAAAAAACCCATGGAAAGGAACACCCAGAGAACTGTCTTGCTGCCTTGGAGCACAGCATTTCCTGTGCAGAGTCCTAAATGTATGTCCCTGTGATACCAAACTGAGGAGGAACATTGGTACAGCTATGCTGACATGTGCAAAGAATACACTGTTCCTCAGAGAAGAAATACACAAAATTTACTCAGTAGCTCCATCGAGTAGTCATCCTCTATCTCCTGTTGCTGAGCAGCAGCTGTGTCAGCACCAGAGATGAACAAACTGCCGGGCTCCACTTCTCAGCCTGGGGAGCAAAGGCTCCTTTAGATGACACTGCTGCTGCAGCAGCAGGTTCAATAGCAGAGCCTGTGCAGATCTGAGACAACAAAGGAGTTTGTGTCTTAAAAGTGGCTGGCAGAGATTACCTCAAAATCCCACTTAAAATGCAAGCCCTTAGGAAGATGCTGTCAGCCACAAGCAGGGCTCTTAATTGGGTTGTTTCTGATGTCTGCTTTTCCAACTGCATGGTTCAAAACCAAAGGCTGGTTTAACTTGAGTCCATGGCCAGAATAACTTTCCATTTTCCCCAAAATCCATTTTCATGGATTTTCTGAAGGATGACTTCCAAAATGACCATTCCACCTTCTCCCAAGGAGTTTTTCCCCCTCCAGATGCTGCAGACACACTTGCAGCTCTTTGTTCTAATGTTTTACCTCCTCCCACTGAGTCCACTTTTCCTCCACCATCTTCAGAACATGCTCAACCTGCAGCACTTCTGGTTGGGACAGTTCCTATGCCTCGTGCCAATCTTGGGGCTCCTTGTTGCCAGTCACTTGCTGAAAATCTGCAGGCTGCCAGATGAGATTTCAACACTTCCACCTGAAGTCAAACGGAACAACGCAGTCAGAGACTATAGCTTGTCCCTGTCAGCCAAGAGTCACTGACAGTGAGGAAATGGAAAGAACAGATTCACAAGAGATGCAGACTACTTATTCCAAGATTCATGTGGGGCACCATGCTCACCTGCAAGAACACCTCAAGAAACAAGTAAAGCAGGAACAAGCCAGCAGGAATCCATTCAGATTGGATTGGCCAAAAGGCCAGAGGACTGGTCCCACTGCACAGGGCAGTAACTGAGATTCAGCAGACCAGGAAGCGTCCTTTAGAGTGGCTGTGATAGACACTACTGCAGGATGGCACCCAGAGGCATCACCCCACTCCCCTGCTGCTCTACAGGGGAAAGGCAAGAAGAGCAGAAAGCACCAGTTTGGTGACTGTGGTGCCTATCGCTCTTTCACTCACTTGTTTTTCTAGAGCCTCTTGCTCCTGAAGGAAGAGATACATTTTCTCTTTGACAATTTTCATTTCTCCCTCTAGCCTCTTCTCCCTAGCCTTGATCCTAGTCTGAGCTTTCTGCAGCTCTGCCTGCAGCTTCTCACCAAAGTTCTTTAAAGAACAAGAGAGAAAGTTTCATAAGTGGAGTGGCTGCGACTCTTACACTCACTTGGTTTTGTTGATTGCCCCTGTTGATTGCTCATGAACATTCCAGTGATCTTGAATTCTTCTCACGTCTTCTTTGTTCCTCCTCTTCACTGCCATGATGCCATTGAGCTTTAGGCAGCTCTGCTTGTGGCTCTGTCTCAATGGTCTGTACACACAAATGCAGAGCAAGTGACTGGGATCTCCCATCAGGCTCAACTTTTCCGCTTACATCCTCAAAATTGCATTAATTCAGCCAGTTCTTTCTGCTTCCCTGCCCTGGAGATGACAAGGCTCTGTGTTTACAGTGCCTCCTGGCCTCCTGGCCTCTTCAGTCCCAGGAGCTCAATTTTATGCTCCTGTTCCTGCCCTTCACTCTGTCCCCTGGTGAGCCAGGCTTACCCGGCCATTCTCCTGTGGCTCTTCCATCTGCTGCCTGAGCTGCTTTTCCCATTCTTCAGTTGGAAACAGCTCTCCCATGGCTGGCATGGCACGTCTGATAAAGCAATCTGCTCATGGTCTTTCTCTAGAGGGATCTGCACAGAAAGCAAGAGAAGATAGGTTTCAACTTCCCATGCAACATGTGGATAGCTGATGGGCTCACACATTCCCAAAGCACTGTGCTGCTGCTCTCCTGGGTCATTCTCTGCCCACAAAGAGGCACAGACTCCAAAGTGATACTGGCAGGACAATCAGGGTCCATCTGGGGCTGAAGTTCCAACAGCCTCTCAGGCAGCTGTAAAAGCCTGAAATGAGAGATATGGGACTCCAGGCAGCTTTTTTCTATAATTCTGTTTATTACGCAGATGATGTTACAGCAGTCTTGGGTCATGGGTAACAGAGTCTATGTCTAAATCTGCCAGCTACAGCTTATAGACATGCCTGAAGCCACTTTGGTTTTGGTTACAGTGCATTATATAGTTTTCTTTGCCGAGCATCTTTATATATAGAAATCAATCAGTGTCATACACAATACCTTTACATTTACCTATAGCCTGTCAGAACTAATATCATTACCATATTATGGTTAGTACAATCCAATCACCTCAAGTTTTTATGTTACAATTTAAACCTAAGGTTATTTTTCTATTTTCTTGTAGTGGAAAATTCTTAGACTTTGTTTCTACTTCGTAAAAACATGGGTTTTGTTTGCCTATGGTATCTTTTGCTTCTCCAAGACCTATTTGTGCTTGGTGAAAACATCTTCTTTGTTTGTGGTTAATATATCTTTTGCTCTAGCCATAAAACTTCTTTCCAACTCAACTTAACTTTTGCTTTCTTAGTTGTCCAGTAACAACTGGCTCAGCAGTTCTAACTTTAGACATCTTGTATTATTCTCTATCAAAACTTGCTTTAATTTCTTTTCTGTTTTTAAGTTCTACATTCAAAGAGCCTTCTACTAAACCTACATATTTGTGAAACTTTCTTGTTTAACTTTCACTTTTCCCAACAGGAAGCTAACAGGGAACATGTGGAATTTCTCATGGTCTGGTGAGGGCCTCCCTCTACTGCTGTGTCCTGTTTGTCTTTCTGTAGTGATTGAAACACAGCTCTGTCCCACAGCCCCATCCTGGTTCTGCAGGTGGTTTCTTGTCTGAGCACATTCCTTGTAAGAGACATTTCTGGAGTTCATGTTCTCTTCAGGCCTGCACTGCCATTCCTGCCTTTTTGACATCTATACTCTTGTTAGAAATCCTGGTCATTCAGGAGATAAGGATGATCCTCTGATGGAGGTCACAGATTCTCTACAGCCACCTCAGTATATGGAAGGAAGTCAAGGTGTTTATTCTTCCTCTTTTACCAAATGAGAATTCTCTCACACATGTATGATCAAAGTCATTAAATTCCAAATAGAACATGAGAGTTCCACCTCACTAGGAAAGGCAGAAATTTACAGGATAAATAGGGGGTTTCAGGGCAGAAGAGGTTGGAGGAGGAAAACACCTCTGAGGCAAAAAACAACCATCTCTAGAGGGGAAACATCTCTGCATGCTCAGGACTGGTCAATGGAATGCGTCTCTCCTCCTCTCCAGAAAGGATCCCATTAGGTGAGCTTTGGACCTCCAACTGCCTCGGAGCAGAGCCAGGAAGATTCAGATAGAGAGAGAGAGAGAGAGAGACAGAGAGACAGAGAGACAGATCTCACTGTTATAATCTTTCTCTTACTATACTTTCTGTCACTGCACACATCAACATTCAATAGCCCAAATCAGTGGCCATCTCAAACTTGGTCTCCTGTTGCTTCAATAAACCACATCCTTGGGGAATCTGCACTATGTAGGTCCTTATGGAATGTGATCAGACCCAGAGCGCTGCACTAGGAACTGCACTCTCTGTGCATCTGTGCTCAGGCAAGTTCTTCTCTTGGACTCGGCCACGCTGGTGGTGCTAAAGTGGCTTTAATCAGAAATTAAGCCCAGCCCCTCCCAGCCCCTCTGATCTCTGAGGACCAGCCGGAATGCAAGGGCTTTGATTTACTGTTTAATTCCCAAACACAACACATGGTTGTGGGCTGCCAAAAAGCGTGGGCCCTATTAACCTGAAAGTGATGAGCAAGTCCAGATGTGCATCTTCCAGAACTGCCACCTTGCAAACTAAAATTCTAGCAGAACCTCTCCCAGTGCTGGAAAAGGGCAGGAAAAGTTTGAGCAGAGGCATGTTTGCTTGAGAGAGAAAGAGAAAATAAACAGGTCTTCTCCTAGCAAACCAAAAAACCAACAAAGCAAACAATGAAAATGTCACTGACTGCAGTGTCTAAAGCACTTGGATGCAGTGAGGGGATGTTTGGTAGGGAAACAGCCCTTGTGGTGAGCACTGTCATACAGGGATTTCTGGAAGTCTGCCTGAAGGACCCTCATGAGCCTCCCTTTCTCCAAGCTAAAGCTCCCTCTGCACCTCCTCACTGGGCTTGTCCTCCACATCCTTCCCCTGCTCCCTTGTCCTTCTCTGGACACACTTCAGCCCCTCAATGTCTTTCTGCTTCCAAGGGGCCTCAAGCTGCAGCCCCAGCACTGCCCAGCACAGGGGGATGGTCACTGCCCTGGTCCAACTGCCCCACTATTGCTGACACAGGCCAGCAGGCCCTTGGCCTTCTTGGCCACTTGGATACACACTGCCTCATGTTCAGCTGCTGTTGACCCACACCCCTGGCTCCTTTTGTCCCAGGCAGCTCTCCAGGCACAAGGGTACACAATGGACTTCAAATACAGCATCCACAATTTCAACATGTCCTTCCTGTTCTTAGCAACACAAGACAGCAGTCAAGGACTTGCAGCTCTGCCCTAGCCTCCAGGCTCTTTTCAAAACTGAAGACTTCTCAACAAAAGGTATCACCAGACACATGCAGTCTCTGATTTTCTCCTAGAAGAAGGGTTCAGAACTATGTAGTTTGTGTCTTTTGCCACACAAGAGAAGTGGCCCCACACACATTCATGAACAACACAGCTTATTAAACACAGCTTATTAAAAGCCAAAAGACAGGTGGACTCAGAGCGCCTGTCATGTCTGCTACTGACTGCTCTACCTGAAGAGGCAAAAGAACAACCTGGCAACAAAAACCAGTTGCCAATATCTCTGACTTCAAGCAGCAACTCTGCATGCCGAGTCTGCATGTGTCTCTGAAATGCTCCCAGGTAAGCACACCCAAGAACCTCGCAGGTACAAATCACCCCAAAGGGCTTGTGTTGTCAGATAAACATTTTTTGTGCCTGTAGCTACTTGGCAAGTCTGTGGAGGGGGACAGGTGCCTCCAGACCACAGTGTCCCCTAGGTATCTGACAAGGTTGAGTGCAGTGTCTTTGACATGCTCCCTCCTCTGGGGACATGGAATCTTCATGCTTCAGGCTGGCGCCTATCAGAATCCCAAAAAGCTGCAGCCTAAATATAACAGGTCAAAGCCCATTTTCCAGCTGTCACTGGCTGAGGGGATTTGCTAGGTCCTTCAGGACTGCAGCACTCAGCATCCTCAGCTATCAACAGCAAGTGTTGGCTGGCCAGAAACTTGCAGCTCTGCCTTGCACTAAAGACAACACCCTCCAGAACTGGCACTCATTGTCTTGGAAAGTTTCAGCTGTAGTGTGACCACAGCTGTAGACTTGTGGTCATTTTGCTCCTCTTTGGGCTCTTCTCCAGGAGCAGAGGGAGCCAGAGGTGGGTTTGCTACTGGTTCTGTGCTCTGTGGACAGACAGTAGCCTGAGAGACCTGTCATTAATAACCTTATTTCTATTCAGCTCTATAACCAGCTCTACTCAGCCCAAATCATAAACTTTGATAGCAATGGGATTCTAAGTCACTCAGACTAAATTAAAATGGACTGATTTAATTGTACTGTAAATTGCTCTGAATTAGATATTTCACCCTGGCTATTAAATACTACAAAAATGCATCCTTAATGCAGGGCCTTGTGCTGTCAGTTCTTGTAATGGTGAATGTGTTTCTTTATCTTGTACTTGATGGAGTCAATTCTGGATTGTGCCTATTCATTTGTTCTACTTTTTCTTCATTTTTGTATTTCTCAGTCATAACTACAGTGTCACAACACAGTGCTCCTGACATCTGACTCCTTTTTGCTGAATTTCACTTGTGTTTTCAAAAACCAGTTCTGCAACTTTCACTTCATCTCCACTACCTCACATTCAAATGGCAGATGAACTTTTATCAACCTTACAAATGTAAATTCACCTCTTCAAGAAGCAAGCATTTACAACCAATCTGTATTTCCAACCTTCTTTTTGTAGCCTCTCCATCACATATTCCACATTTCGGGTTTGAAGAACAGTCAATGTATTTTGAGAGTTCAGAGCTGGGCTTTGTTGCCATGAGTTTTCCTAGCTAGCTGAGCATTTCATATTAAGTAGAAGGTTCGTACCTTCTCACGCTCTTTTCATGTAAACACCAGCTATGTTCTATAAACATAGCCATTGTTTTTATATTCCATGCTGGGACAAACAAGACTGTGTGACAGTCCCCTTGACCAATGCGGTGAGAGGTGGGAATAACCACTCTCCAATCCATGGTCACCTTGTTAGAAGTATATGATAGGAAAATAAACAAGGGGCAGTGTCTCCTGCCCTGCTTGCTCTGATCAACCCAGACATCTGTCTCCAAGTGTTCAATCTGGTAGGCTCACGGTGATAGGGCTTCACCCTGTTTTAATGTGTAATAGATACAAATAATAAATACAGCAAACATTTCAGTTGGCTTTCTATGGTGACCTGGAAAGGCACTAGATAGAACTAGTACTTGAACTAGTATTTGAAATTTGTTCCAATGGCCTCTGTACGTCTTGGTTTCAGCTCAGACATACCACTCTACTTCACTGTTTAGCCTGTTCAGGACATTAGTACTTTTATATTTTACCTTTCTACAATAAAATGCTCAGGAATCACCACAGGGCACCTGCTGATGCACATCTATTTTATTTCTACTTAATCCAGCTGCCCTTTTCCATCTCTGTCTTTTTTCTTCTTAATTTTCTGAGATCCTTTAAAATAAAATCCTCAGAAAAGTGATTACAGCCCTTTGTTCAATCAAAAGCTTTGTAGCTGAAAGCTTGAGAGGCTTTGGCTGGAGATAAGGAAAACCTTTTTATCCACAAGGGCCAGGTGGGCAAGCGAAGGGCTGGAGAAATTGCGCCACCCAGAGGATTTCAAGTCTTGACTGTCTGAAGTCCCTGGTCTGACCCCATGAAGGGCTGCTTTGAGCAGGATGCAGAAGGAGAGATCTCCTAAGATGCCTTCCAATCTTAGTTATTGCTCAATTCCACAACAGAGCCAAGTCCAGGTTCTACTTCTTTCAGGTTGGAAGGCTGTGCTGGTTTGAAAGCAAAACCAGTGAGAGACTCCAAGTCAGAAATTTATTAGGAGAGAGAGAAAAAAATAAAAAAACTAAAATAAAATAAATAGCACAAAAAACCACTGACAGAGTCAGAATACAACCTGACACCATGTTAGTTAGGGTGGTGGTAGCAGTCCAGATGAAGCAGTCTTGTTGAAGCAGTGATCCTGGAGAAAGATTTGGTAGCTCTTGTTCTCTGGGAATCCAGTGGGTAAGGCCTCCCATGCTGTGCCAAATCCCAGATTACATCTAGGGAATCATTGGCTTCTCCCCCTGGGCAGAGCATCTCACAATGGGCTGATACCATTCTATGAGCCATGCAGTGGGTCCTTGATTGCCCGTTAAACAGAGATAGCTCCCGGAGGGAGTTACCTCTGAGTCATGCAGCAAGGCCTTGATGGCCCATTAACAGAAGATAGTCAGGAGGGAGTGGGCAAGGGAAACACTACCCCACCTGGTTCCAACAGCTAGTGAAGACAGCTTGTGATAGAATCCATACTTTGGGCACATCTTACATTGTAACCTAGGACAAAGGCCAAGACAAAGCAAGGGCTGGGCTGCAGCTGCAGCTGCTGTGTGAGCCCTGCTGTGTATTTAGGCACTCCCAGAGCCTTGTGTGGGGATGGGCTGGAGCTGCAGCTTCCTTGTCCTCACTAACCTGGTACCTGCAGTCCAGTTTGTATCTGGGAAATCCTCAGCTGGGCAAATTGGCATATTTTCCATGTTCCAGAATTCAGTCACCTTGCTCTTGGCCATCTTTATGTTAGGAGATGTGTGTTCCCAAGCAGTCCCTGCAAACTTGCAGCCTGGGTAAGACTGTTCTGCTCCTGTGGAGGCAGGAGCACATCCCTGTGACAGGAGCTGGCAGGACTCCTTCATTAGCATCTACTCCATGTATTTAGTGTCACCCCCACCTTCAACATTGTCAGCTTTGGCAGATTTTGGACTGTGTTTGAGAAGTCAATCTTCTCCACTGTTGAAAGACTTTGGGGTCCAGACTATATTGTTTGGAATGAGGGATTAAGTGTATGAGCCTCAGAAGTGCTGGAGTACATTCCAAGTGCACAACTTTGGGATTTGACTTTCTCAATGGAATAGAAACACTGTTTGATTGTCTTACATTTTGGGATTTTTTTACCCAACAGATTTTTATCATATAATCGTGGAAATACCATAGGTCCATTGAAGCTGGGATCAGATAGAGACTGGAGGGTCCAAATGAGGGTCCAAACCAATATGGTTATATCACAGGTTCTCCGCTTTATTCCTCGAGATGGCGGGTTAAATACAAAAGGAATAGTTTACAGTAACAGGTGCATTCTATTGGCAGTGAGTGGGAAGAAATATGCAAACAATCTCAAGGTAAGGCAGCCAGGGTAGCTTCATCCTATCTCAGCTAAAGCATGTGTACACCTTAATTGAATTTCTAACTGCGCCACAGGTTTCTATCTACTACCACATGGGCCCAAATCTGGGGCCTAGCAGGCCTAAACCTAAGGCCCAGTTTAGGATAGCTCTACAAGTCATCTTGCTCCTGTTACAGTCCATAAATGTTTGCCTGCGTCATACAGATAAGGCAGCAGCAGAGGGCTCCAAAAAGCACCACCTTATTATGGATTGTCTGAGCAGTTGGGTGGGGCTGGTGAGACCCCCAGGTAGAAATGTGTGCTTTGTGTGTGGGTTTGCAGCACACAGCCCTGGCCAGTGCTGGGAGAGAGCTCTGCCCTTGTTGACAGTGGCACTGGCAAGAAGAAGAGCCACTGGCCTTGTGCTGGCTGATTTCTTACAGCTCATGGGATAAGCCTGGGTCAGAGCATGAGGGCACGTCCCCTCACTTGGTGTCTTCTGGTTTTCCACATTCATGTTTTGCCTCAAAGGTCATTTTGTAACAGTGTGGATTTCACTTTGGCCACCTGAATTCTGAGTTTAAAACTTGCTGGCTGGGCACTTTGTTCTCTGTCAGAGACAGCTGCAGTTTTCTCAATCTGCTCCTTATTACACCTTCATTTGCAAGAATGGAGAGTCCTCGAGTCTCACATATTTCCTCCTCTTTAAACAAGGATGTTTAAATAGAGATAAAATCAATTTCCATACACTTTTTTCCAAAATAGTCTTTCCAAGGTTTTTAGGATATTTTCCTTCCCGTATCTCACACATAGAATAAACTCCTCCCTCTTCCCCTTCCCCAGAGGCTCTTGCACAGTTTCTTTGTGCCATTTCTGGTTCTTTGTCACTGTTGAATGTAAGTTTAAATCTCATTGTGATAATTGAACTCAACTGCGAATATGGATAAATGCATATTTGAATGTGAAGCTCATTTTAATATTTGCTCTAGTGATAGGGCACATTTTGGTTGTACAAAATGCTTTTAGTTTCTTGGTGTTTTGTTTCAAAAGTGGGATTTTCCCCCTCCCTGCTGCTTACTTTTCTCTGCAGAGAATTGAGCCATATATATAGTTCCTCTATAGAAAACTAATGGCTTTTCATACACATTTACATGTGCATGAAGAGGAACTCTTCATTTGAAAGCAGTCATTTCCTCTCCTAGATCAGCTAAGGCAAAAAAGAGGCAATTCATTCTGTTCTAGTTGGAATTGATATTATGCTCTCCAGTCCAAGCATAAAAGAGCTAAACTCAGACAGCACATTTGTCCTTAACTGTGGATCATCACTGATGGCAGGGATGTGTCCATGGGTGCACCTCATTGGGGAATAATTTAGATCATTCTTCTTGCTGTCTTGAATTAATCCCAGTGCAGAACATACTAAAATGAGCTGTACGTCTTGTCCTGATCCTCCTCTTACCCATAATTTATTATCATGATTTATTTAATCATTTACCCATGCTTTATTATATCAATCTTCTGTATCTCCATGGTATCTTGGAGGTTGTTTTTCATTACTACTTTCCTCAGGACAGGTGGGAAGTCTAATTTTACATGAATGCTATTGTGGCTAGTAAAATACAGACTACATGCTAAAATGCCCCTGCCAGCCAAGCAATGCCTACAGTGAATTTGAAATAGGTATATTTAAATGCAAATGGAAATTTAACATGTCTGCCATTGACCCATATAATTGAACTGATGATCCTGATGATCCTAGGAGTTTTCACTTCTGGGTGTACATTGTGGAAGAAATCTAGCCAAACATCCAGGAATATACATTGTGAAAAATATGGAGTGTTAATTCATGTTCTTATAGTTTGTGACATATTAAAACTATAATCACTGTATATATATATGTGTTATATGAAAATGTAAGTTTCAGTCTGCCTCATAAAATTTGTTAAGACAAAAAAGCAAGTACCACCCGGAATTTAACATTCAGAAAAGAGACAAAGCATTTACGGGAAAACTGGGTGTCTCCTCAGTCCCAGGAAAAGACACATCAAGATAAGCAATCAGCCTTTTCCTCCCTGGATGGCAGGGCCATCAAAACCATCAGCCAACACCCTCATCGAGCACTGATCATCAGAACGCCATCACCCATATCTCGTTTACCATTCATCAGCCAGTACATCTATAGAAACCAGAAATTGACACCTTGCAGGAAAGAAGGAATTCTTTTCAGTTAAGCCAGAGACAACCATAAATGTGAATAACTAGCCTGAACACAAAAAGACTATAAAGAAATTTTTGCCACGGGCAGACTAAAGTGTATAAAAACTAAGCCCTGAACAAGGCCAATTTGTGAACCTAGGGGAGATGGCAGTCGGCCAGGTACTGCGTCCCGGTTCACCCTTGACGATTCCCTGGGTCAATCGTCAAGTATCTCCGCTGTGGGTAGTTTTACCAAAATTCTGTAATTCGATCTTTTTGTTAATAAATCAAAATTATAACTTTAATCAGAATATTGTATTAACATTTATAACATACACCATTACAGAGTTTCAGAATAGCATTTCATCTCTTTTGCCTAATTAAGAAGCCCATTAAAGCACTCTCTTTGTTTCTTCAGTAGCAAAACAAGTGGGAAGAACAAACCTCATTAGCAACCGTTGAGCCTTGCAATTAAAAGCACACCGATTAGGGTGACCTATTTAGGCACACTATCCGGGTTCACAGAACAAAGAGATTTTAGAGACTGACACCTGTGGTTCACAAACATCCTGTTAGGGAGATTCCCTTAGACTTAAGTCCTGAGAGGAAGCCACTCCTGAGATAGATGAGTGCAAATGGGAAATACAGGTGAGGACACATTGTAGTTCTGAGAATACAAACCCTATTATTTGCTCCTCTTCACTGTTACTTCTGTGGTATCCATTCACGAGCAACTTCACAAATGGAGAACATACCACCTGCTAATGTTACTTTAGGAATGCTACTAACCCCAAGCCCAGGACCTTGAAATCCTCCTGCAAGCCTGACTTCCTGCATTGAGCTCCTTTACTTTAGTGGGTAGTTAGGGACTCTGAAGGGCACTCCAGGGGAATGGAACTGGCTGCTGTTAGATCAGACTTAGCAGTCTGCCCCTGTGGTAGGAACACTCAAACTGAAGTCGTGCACTGCAATGACATAAGGAGATGGGAAAGGACCTCGGCAAGTCTTTAGTCCAACCTCCTCCTCAACACAGCATCAGCCAGATGGCGGATTGCTCAGGGGCTTTGTCCAGTTTCTCTTGAAAGAAGTGAGAGTGCACAGCCTCCCTGGGTCTGCACAGGAACTTCCACAATATAGTTAGTTGCAGAAAATGTCTAGCCTGCTGAACACAAGGCTCCCATCTTAAAATAAAAAAAACAAACCAAAACCAGCAATACCCAAGCCAACCTCCAAACCAAACCAATGCTCTGATTGAATTGCAGCATTACAAAAATACCCCCAAAAAATTAGACTAATATTTTCTGTCAAGAATTATCACCACAGGATGGACATTTCTACCAGATGAAGAGCTGTTTGCACAGCTGGTGAGTTGATATAATGCTTATTCTTCAAAAATCACTGGCCTATGGAACTGCCCAATGCTTATTCTAGGATCATGTTGAACATTCATGAAGAACAGAAGAGTAACCAGCCCAGTTAGGCCAACTTTTCTGCTAATTTGGAAACAAGCAGCAGTTCTTTGCATGGTCAGTAATGACTTGGGGGTCACTGACCACCAGGGACCAAGAACTTTTGTTTCCCCTGAGACTGAAGGTCACATGTACAGAGTGGAAGAATCAAACCTTTAATGATTTGGGAAAAATGATTATGAGATGTATGTTTATTCCAGGAAAATCAATGAAGATGTGTGTAAAATATAATACATAAACAGAAGTTTTTCTATAATCAGCATGCATGACATTTCAGAGGAGATTACCCACTGTGCATCTGGCTGAATAAAGAGTGCATGCTTCTTAATGCTACATTGGTGTTAAGACCTTTTATTTTACCAATTTGTGGTAATAACTTGACTCAGAGCAGATGAACTAAATCACCTGATCATCTTGTGGCAATTTTGCCAGTGCTGTATTTGTGTAAGCTGGTGCCTTTATAAAAGTTTAGTTGTACGAAAAATGTACAAAAGTTTTCCTTGTGTAGCTCCCAGCCTTGCCCCAGCACACACATGTGCACAGACACACACATAACTCACACCCTAAAAGACATTTTTATAAGAAGCATTTGTTGTGATAAACCTCTTGTTGGAAGCAATAGTTGTTTCTCACTACCTGAAGAATGACAGGAGAAGAGATTTACTCACCTACCCAGTAGATAATTGTCTTGTTGGGATCAGACTTTGCAGAAATTGCTCTGCTTCCCCACATTCAGCCTTAGAGAGGTCTGAGCTTTGTTCACTGAGAATGGGGGAGATGAGGGCAATATGAAAGTTAAAAAGAACATTAAAGGAGTTGCATTTTGCCCATAACACTCTTGTACCTTCAGCTGCACGGAAGATGTGAAGATGAGGCCCATGTGTTAAAAGAACTCACAGCTCAGAGAGAGGGATAGGAGTGCCTTGCCTAGGTAGCAGAGATACACGATCTGAGAGCAGCAAGTCAAGGCTAGAGATTTAAATGCAGAGCAGCACTGCCAGCTCTGGCTGCTTTCATCGCGATAAGCTGACAAGTACTGACAGTTTTCCTTTTCTTTTTTCTGCAAACCAAAGCTGTCAGTGTTTCCTTGTTTGTATTAATGAGAAGAGAAGGGTTTGGGTTTATGGCTTAATGGAGAGCAAAGCAGTGTCCAAAGGACATCTTTTTGGAAGTGCTCAGAATCCAAAATCTCTGACTTTGCTTTGGTAGTAGCTGAGTGACCCCTCAGAGCCTGTTTGCCTTGAACTGAGTAAAGCAAAGATGTGAGCTCCTTTGACCTTTTCTTTAAGAGAGAAAAAATACCCCCAGACTCAAATGTAATTTAACCTGTGTTGAATTCTCTGAAAAATCTGACTTATTGAATGAAGTAACACTTTGTGATACTTGTGGTAGCAGAATGTGCAAATTTTACAATTCATTCAGACATTTGTTAATCCAGACCAATAATGCCCTTATTAATGTTTTAACACAGTTGATAAAAGTAAAATTACTTCAAATTTTGGCTTCAATCTTCAATGATATTTTGAATATCATTGAATGCATTTGGGGGAAGAACAGAAAACATTTATACAGATTTATTATGTTTTTTTTCAACACACAGATCCGTTAATTTCTCTTCTCCAGCTTAAGCATTAAAGCAAACCACCTGCTTTTAAAATGCAACTCAAGTGTAACTGATTCTGCTATTTTGCTTAAATGTTTTTGGATTATCTGAAAGTATTCAGTTGTAATTTCCTTTAGAGCATTATTTGTAATTGTGGAACAGAAAAAAGACCAGAAGAATTTTTCCCAACCATAGAACCTTTATAGAACCTATATAGACTCTTTGTCAATATTCATATTTTGCTTTATATATAACTCTATTAAATCTGTGCTTTCCAATACATTTTATCTAATAGGCTTTCAGTTCAATTAGAGCAATTGTTTTTCAGCAGGCTAGATGAAGAAAGCATTCACTTAGGAAAGTTTTCCACATACTTCTTGTCCACTATTCCACCAGAGAGAACTCCTTGCAGTTCAATAATTACAGTGTAATATACCAAAACTATCAGCTACCGTATAAGAGTATAAAAGGTTAATTTATTAAGGTCAACTCCTTCATTCCAGCTCTACTGCTGTGTCTGGGACTACATTTTCAAATGTGCTCACATTTTAGTGTGTCAAGTTGTCTCACTGAGGCATTTTGGGTACCTGGCGCCAGAGGACTGTTGGAGCAGTAATGTATGGAAGCGAGACCTGGGAAGATGCAGTTGTTTCCCAAAATCGCCTTAGGCTTGCTTGGTCCAGGTTTCATCACTTCCTCTCACAAAAGCCCCTCAGGGCTGCAGGGTTGCACAGGTGCCTTCCTTGGCCTCTTGCTGGGTGGGAGAGAATCCTGGGGGCTGGGGGCTCTCCTCTTTTGGGCATGCCGAGGGTCCCCATGAGACTGGTCCCAGCCCTGTACCTGGCTGCAGATGCTGCCCTGAGCAGATGGACCTTGGCACCACTGCCTGTTCTGGCTCCTCCTGAGGTTGGTCCCACTCTGTGGGAATGGGCACAGGTGAGCCATGCCTGGGACCCCCTTGGAGGGCAGCCTCTGATGTTCCTGCTTCCTCCTCCATATATATCCTGCTGGGATGCTGGCTGGGATCCTGGGAGCTGCTGGACCTGGAGCTGCTGGACATGGAACTGGAGCTGGCATTGGCCACAAGGCTGTCTGTCTCCTCCCTGCCAGTGTGGAAAAGCAGCAGCCTCTGGGCCTCCTCATAGCACTGGGCCACAATGACAGTGATGAGGCCAAGGACCAGCTGTGTTGTGTGTTTCCCAAGGCAATTCTGCAGTGTCCGGACAAAGTTCTCCACATTCAAACCATGGAGGCAGAACTCATGCAGGATGCTGCTCTGTGCAACTTGTACCAGCCACCACTCATCTTGGAATATTGCCTTCAGCCTCTCACACAGCCAGGACTTCACAGTTTCCAGGAGCTGCTGTCGTTGTTGGAACAGTTTTGCCCACACCTCAGGCAGGAGGCCACCCACAGGTTTCGGTCCTGCAGTCCCCCGCTCAGTTGGTGTAAGTGTTTGCTGTGGAGAAGGTGCAGGGGACACCAGAGGGTCCTGGACGCTGTTTTCATCCAGGAGGATGGTAGCTGCCCTCTGTGGCTGCTGGTCTCTGGTGACTCTTCAGGGGAGATGTCAGCAAACAGGAGATAGTCCTGTTCATCCCGCTCAGAAAACCTGATAGTCTCTATTGGTGTTCTGCAGAGTGGGCATGATGAATTTGTCTGTGTCCACTGCATGATGCAGCCCAGGCAGAACTGGTGGTGACAGGGCAGAGCAGAAGCCACATCCTTTGGAGTGTCCTGGCAGATGAGGCAGTTGCTGTAATTTTCTCTGGCCATTTTTATGCTTGGCAGCATTTTGGGAAGAGCTGAGGATCAGAAGCTGCTCCCCTCCATTGGCATCACACACTGCTGGAGAAGCTCTAGTGACTGACTGTCCCAGGGAAGGGAGGATGGAATGGCTAGGCTCCTGAAGAAGAACACTCTCCCAGCTCCCTAAGTCCCATTGCCTACCCCAAGGCTGCCCTCAGGGACATTTTCCTGCACAGCTCACCCTCAGTGCTGCACTAGTAGTGCCCTGGCTGCCCCAACCAGGCAGGGCAGAGAAACAGGAGTGCTCTAGGATGGGCACTGAGAGTTATCGATGGCAGCCCCCAACACACCACCAGTGCTAGGAAAAGCCTGGTTTGATTCTGCAAACCCCAGATTCTTCCTCAGCAGGAGTCAAGGCTTGGGCCAGATTGCCCCAGCTAATTCTGGTGCCCAAATAAATTCAACAATGGATATGTTGTCATAATCTGCCACTTGGGATGTCACCCTCCAGAGCCTGTTGATGTCATAATGGGATGTTCCTCACCTCAGGTGCACAGTGCCAGCAAAGAAAAGAAAACAGTTTCTTGTTTTGAACTTCTACATTTCCATGTTGCTCTCCTTTGGCATCTCCCTTGCGTCACACATCCATGACTGTGTGTCTTGTCCCTGCTTCTGACACATTGCTGAGCTGTATCATGAGCAGGAATGTGGTTGGAGCAGTCAGCATAGACTTCCTGTGGCTGGATGATGCCTCCTTTCCTCACTGCCTTTCCCTGTGCAATACCAGGATTTGGAATACTTGGGTGGGAGTGCCCAGCCCTAGGAGAGAGGAAGGATAGCCTCCAGTCATAAGCATGTAGGCCACTGTGCCCATCTGGGAGAGGAAGCCCCTGCCAGGCCCCTCAGGCACACCTGATGTGGGGCAACACCTCCTCGTAATCTGGTGCTGATACCCTGGAGTAGTGCCCAGGGTTCTGGGGATACTCCTTTTGGGTAGGCAAAGCTCAGGATGACTCTCAGGCACTGGGACCAAGTGGGGCAACAGGAGTTACTAGCAGAAACCAGGTGTAATGCCCAGCTGGATCCTCAGTCTTCCTCTCACAAGATAATTTGCCCTTCCTGCCCACTCCAACTTTGTCTTCTGCTGCACTGTGGGTTGTGGCTGCAGCAGGGTTTCCTGAGGGAAGAGGCATTGCTGACATGGCCCTGAAGCTCCAGGGCCCATGGCTGTAGGCCTCAGTATGCAGGTACCACCAACAGCAGGGCAAGAGGGAAAGAGTAAAGGCATTAATAGGAAGATAATCCCAGAGACTGTGTGAGTGAAATAATTTATTTATTTCCTTTTAGTGTTTCCTGACTAAAGGGTTGCAGGAGTCCTGCTAGTACTACTGTCAGGGTGGCCTCCTGCTGGGAGGAGGAGAATCCTGGGAGCTGGAGACTCTCTTCTTTGGGGGGTTCTGGGGCCCCTTGGGCAAGAGATTCCTGCCCTGACTGGGAGCAGAGGGGCTGTGGCTGCAGTCCTGGGAAGATGGACCTGCCACCACTGGCTGCTGCAGTCTCTCCTGCCTCTGGTCCCATTCTGAGGGGTTGAGGGCAGCTGAGGAGCAGCTGGGGCTCCCTGTGGAGATGGATGCTGATGTACTATCTATTTTCTCCATCTTGGATGCTGCAGGGCTGCTGGTGAAGGTCTCCTCCCAGGAGTTACTGGGCCAAGAGCTGCTGGACCTGGATCTGTATCTTCTGCAGCTGCTGGAGCTCCTGGAGCTGGAGCTGGCCATAGGGCTGTTGTTCTCGTCCCTGACAGGACCAGAGTACAGAAGCCTCTGGGCCTCTTTTCTGCACTGGCCCACAATTTCACTGCTAATGCTGTAGATCAGGGACACTGTGTGCTCACTGAAGAGATGCTGCAGCACCTAGACCAGCCTCTCCACATCTGTACCATTTTCTTGGTTTGGATAGACAAGTATCTGTCAGGGAAAACTGGAGTTTCCCTTGGAATGGAGAATGTAAAAACCCCTCCCTCCAAATTACTACAATTTTGCAATTCGGAACTTTCAGGCAAAAATACGGGAATAGGAAAAACAGTTGTTTACTAGGAATATCAAAAAAAATCAAATGCAGTAGTACAAAAAAAAACCAAACAAGCAAACAAACAGAAGTCCTAGAAAACCTTGACAGAGTCAGAGATATGATCTGATACCCTATTGTCAAGATGTTGGAAGCAGTCTGAAATAAGTCCTCCTGGAGTAACAGATGTTGTTCTGTGAAGTAGAGATGATCCCATAGGAAAAAAAAAAAAAAAGGGTCCAGTACTGGTGAGATGGGTCCAGTCTTCCTCCAAGAATTCAATAGAAAAAACAGCTAAATTTGTGTTTGGGGTTCCTGGTTTTATGCTGGTGAAAAGGCTTTGGCTCCTCCCACTAATTAGAGCATCTCACAGTGGAATGAGGGAATGAGGTAACATTATCAGTCATATGAGAGCCCTTAAATGGCCCATTCACAGGTGATGTCCCTCGGAGGAGGATGGGTGAAGGAAGAGATAAGAAGGCACTGCCGTATCTGGTGTTATCAGTTGTCCCATTAACAGAAAGCATCCACCCTCTCCCCCCACTAGAGTTACAAGAGATAAAGACAGTATTTTCCAACCAGTTTCAACAGATGAAAATAGAATACACATTTTTGGTTACATTTTTCAATCCAAGACAACCGTAGATGCAGAGGCTGTACAGAATGCAGCTTTCTATGTCCACAACCAGCCACCATCAGTCCCCTCCAGCTTCTGGTGCAGGCATGGCTGCACAGGGTCCAGGAGATGCTGCTGTTGTCAGAACAGTCTTGTCCATTCCTAGAGCAGGAGGCCACACCCAGGCTCTGGCCCTGCAGCCTCCTGCTTAGCTGGGGATAGTGTTCCCTGTGGAGAAGACAGAGGTGTCACTGCTGCACAACTGGGGCTGTTTTCATCCAGGAAGAAGGGAACTCTCCCTGCCTGGCTGTCAGTCTCTGGTGATTCTTTGAGGCTCTGATGATCATGTCCATATAGTTATCTTCTTCATGGCCAGGAAACCTGACAGGGTCTACTGGCCTGCTGCAGAGTGGGCATATTGGATTTCTTCTTGTTCACTGCAGAATGCAGCCCAAACAGAACTGGTGGCCACTGGGCAAAGCAGAAGCCACATCATTCTGAGCATCCTGCCAGATGAGGCAGCTCCACTCTGTCCCTGTGGCCATTTCTGTGCTCTGCAGAGGGCTGGGGAGAGTTGAGGACCATGAGCTGCTCCTGCTTGCAGAAATGCTTGCAGGAGTCAAGGTTTGAACCAGAATGGCCCAGGCTGTGCTGGTGCCCAAATATGAGCAGAGAGATACATGATGTCAGAATCCATCCTCTGGTGAGACCACAGTTGATGTCATCAGGCTGTGAGACAGGATGTTCTCCCCTGTGAGTGCACAGTGCCAGGAGGAAAAAGGAAGTACTAGTTTCTTGTTTTGAACTTCTAAATTTCCATGTTGCTCTCCCTTGATCACCTGTGTCACACATTCATGGCTGTGTGTCTTGTCCCTGCTTCTGATACACTGCTAAGGTCTCCTGTTAGCAGAATCATGGTGGGAGCAGTCAGCATGGACTGTCTGCAGCTGCCACTTGTTGATGATTGAGAGACAGGACTCCACTTAGGTGCAAGAAGTTATTTATTGTCAATATAGTGAAGCCATGAAGTTGTGAAGTCATGAATTTGTGAAGTTAACTATTGTTTCTAAATGCTCGGTTAATATATCCGTACAGCTCTAGGTAAAATTTTCCACTGCTAAGCTGTAACTACATTATTAATGTTTCTTAGCAATATTGCTTAACAAAAATCTTGCAGGTGCAGTCTTACACGATTACCTTAAGACAAAGTACCACATTCCTTTTCACTTCCTCCCTTACGTTACTGTTTTATGCTTCCATGGTTTCTGTCCCACAAGAGCCAAGATGCCTACACAACCCATCATCTCCACAGTACTCTCTGCTCCACCGCCCAGCTGGCTCCCCATATCTTCCTCTTTCTGTTCCACCAGTAGAACTCCCTTCATAGACTTTTCTATCTGTTTTTTGAACACATTGCAAAATACATGGCAAGTAAATCATCATAGGCAATACTACAACTAAAATATAAATTCCTATCTTAATTAAATTCTTAAACCAGCCAATAAGCCCCCATCCCCCAAGTATCTGTTCAAACTAATCTCCATTGCTAACTTGTAATTTAGTTACACTTTGCTGAAGGGCCTGAATACTGGCATGAATAGACTAAGAGTGGTCAAGCAGATTCATGCAGCATAAGGCTCCAAAGTCTTCACACCTGCGTCCATGAGCTAAAAGCAAAAAAAACAATTGCAGCCCTATTTTGCAATGTTGCATGCTTTATTTTATCAGCATCTATTAATAAACCTGATAAAGCAGTGCTAGTAACATTAATTTGTTTCATAAGCCAGCAGCCAAACTCGCTTTAAGCCTTTAATGAGTGTGCTGTGTCAATAGACAGAATAATTGAGGCAAATACTCACGTTGTGGTGCCCCATGACTGTATATTGTCATCACAATCTAGGGCATACGAGTGTGCCCTGCTTTTCACCTATCCTAGTTTATGCTAAGATGTTAAGTTTACCTGTGAGGGGTGAAACATAGTCACCCAAAAGTACAAGAGCTTCCTACTGCCCTTCCTGGTATTCCTTTCCATGCCCTATTTCCACAAATTAAAAATACATCGTCTATTAATCCAATAGCATATTCTCCTGGAGTAATCTGCCGTGGTAAGATGTGATTACACCAAGCAGAGGTGTTGTCATAAATACCTGTGCCTGAAACATCAACGCCAGGTACTTCATTAACATAAGGCCCACTGGTGTAATTTAAAAAAACACTCAAAGGCCTGAGTGGATTCAAGAATGTCTGATTCTTAAGGCTCTGTGGGAAGGGGGGAAACTCATTAACTTTGTCCATTCCTTGACCACTGTTGTTATTAAAATACCATCCAGCTGACTGAGAAAGCCATTGCTTTCTTTGATATTCTGCATCACACCACCACTTTAGCTCAAGTCAGTCTGGGGCGGTATAATTTCTTTTAGTTGTCAAGTTGAATAAAGTATACCACTCATTTTTTCTCTAAAGATATGGCCACTAGGCAAGTTTGAAAAGGATTGCTGGGAGAACTCATAAATAAGCATAAAATAGATTTGTTTAAAGATTGAGCTAGCATAAGCCAAACATTACCTTCTAGAAAAGGTGGCAACACTGCCATTTGCCCTCTGTTGAGGCTGAATCCTACAAGGATGATCAGCTTGAGGAGGCCAGTCAGGCTCCCAAAAGTACCTATGCAAAGGCAAGCCATAATTTTGTGCACACGCAAATTTTAAAACAACACAGTCACTGTAAGAATAGTGCAAAGGATCACACTGTGGGCAATCCCAGTGCTGGGGTGCCAATGTGCAATACCAGTTTCTCTGACACATGTAACAAAAACACAAAGTCCATGCCTGGTGGGAATAGTCTCTGCAAATAAAACAAAGAATAGGGTTATTTTGAAATGTAAGTCCAAGTCTCCTTTTGCTCCGCTCCCACAGCTGCTCACAAATGGAAGTTGTTCTGCAATTAGAGATTCTCCTATCTCTGCCACAGGTAGAGTTTATGTACAGGCAGAGTACAGTTTATGAAGTGGTGTGAGATCTATGAGTTCCCTGGGGTCAGGCAGAACTTGGTTTGGGTGGCCACGGGATCTCGGTGGAGGCGGGCTTGTTGGTCTGAGAAGGCAAGACCAGGGATAGAATGCCAGGGTGGTCAGGACCTTCAGGAGAGCTATTCAAAGATTTTCTGAAAAGTCTCGTGTTCTTAGCCAGGATTCACCTCTGGCTGTTTTCTGCAGAGACACAAGCATAACCTCTTCCCCACGTGATGAGGGGATAAGGTCCCATTATTTTACCTGTTTCTGGGTTCTTAACAAGGACTGGGGCCTTCTATTTAACTTCTAACTGAGGGTTGTTGCCAAAGTGCCTTATAATTGGATGGTTAGGATCCATTAGGGAGCAATTTAAAAAATTAAAAACATATAATGCCCGCTGTAATCGCTCAGCTGGAGTGGCATTCCCCATTCCCCCTTCTGTCATAATAAAAGACACATAAGTGAAGCATGGGCTCTTTCAATTATAGCTTGGCCAGTCCAGGAATGGTGAATTCCTGTGCCATTTGTTACCCCCCAGAGGGCCAAGAAATTAGCAGCTCTCTAGGAAATATACAGAGTCATTGTCTGTTTTGATTTGTGAGGGGATTCCCAGGACTGCAAAGGCACACACAAAGTGATGGCAAATGTCTTTTGCTGATTCTCCTGTATGACAAGATGAAAATAGCACCTGAAAAGGTGTCTATAAAGGAGTGAATATACTTAAGTTTGCCAGATTCTGGGAAACCTGAGTGACATCTGTTTGCCATAATAGGAGGGACGATCACATCCAGACATTTCAGGCCAGTGCCTACACCAGATTTTCCCATTTGGTTTTGAAGTCAGAATTTGTCATCTCTACTGCCCTGCTTGGTTTAATGGTGATGCCACAAGGACACTTTTTGCCGGTTTCTGGGACTGTGTGACTGTTCTGCTTTGCTTGTCCAGCAAAAAGATTTCGGAGTTGAGTTTGGGAAAATCAGCAGATGCTCAAAGATAGATTTCCTCCCTTTTCTCTTTATGTAACTGTAAACTCCTTCCCATTTTTTTCCCAGACACTTAAAAGCTACAATTAGCTCAGACTTTCTAAAAAGGTAACAATAATCAATCTGTTTTATTAGACAAGTCTGAGTATTCTTTCTTGACTGGAGGAAGTTCAGAGAAGGTATCCAATAGCAAATATCACAATCTGTTCTTAAATGTAATGAAGAAAATTCTCATGACAGGTTTTATAAATATTGCCAGTGGTTATGTCTCAGGAACTCTTGCTTCTGTGCTTCACTATTTTGCGGTGGCTTTCCTTACGCTTTTTAGCATGATTTCTTTATAAATAATTGCCACTGTTCCTCCATGGGAAAAAATTTTAAACCATCAGCTAATCCTAAAAAAAAAAAAAAAAAAAAAAGAAAATCAAATATGCACAAAGTTTTTCTATTCACCATTTCTTATTGAGCACTCAGTTGGTAAATATTGGGGCCAAAACACCATTTAATGTCCTCATGTGATAAAATCTTTGCATGTAGCCAGAATGGAAATCATACATGAAGATTTATCAAGTCTGTGAGGGTGTCCAGCTGTCAGAGTCTAGAACATCCCTCTGGCCACCCTGGAGGGTTTGGAGACTGGACAGGGCTGTCTGGGATCTGTACAAGGAGGTCAGCCAGCCTCACACAGAGCCCAGGAGGACACTGCCTCTGATCCCTGTCCATGGGGGTGAATGCCCACATTGTATGAAGAATCACAAGCTGAGAGAATTCAAAATAAGTAGTAGTTAGTTTATCATAGAATGTAAATGTAGAATCTAGGATTTTTAGTATATCGGCTTGAAGAGGCAAGATGGAGGAATTGGGGAGTGGTCCTGTCCTCCTTGTTCTTGTTCTTTTCCCCCATTTTCTGCTGAGTTGTATTACAAGGATTTGTTTAGAATAGAAATGACATGTTAACATAGGTAGTAAGTATTGGTAAAATTCTGTAAATAAAAAGTACATTGTGGACAGTGGTTGAGTCAGGGAAATGGTACAAAGGGTCTGGGACCCTCTGATCTGCCCAGTCCGCCCCGTGTCCTGCTCTGCTGGGGATGCCTTGCAGAGCTGAGAAAAAACCAAGATAATGTACCCTGACAGAAAGACCTGGCAGAGCTGAGAACGAACTGAGAGATAATGAAGAATAAACAACCTTGGAAACATGCACTGGTGTGTAGTAGTATAAAATAAAGGTAGCGCTATCCTAAACTGGGCCTTAGGTTTAAGCCTGCTAGGCCTCAGATGTGGGCCCATGAAGTAGTGGATAGACCTGTGGTGCAGTTAGAAATTCAATTAAGATATACACATGCTTTAGCTGAGATAGTTAGGATGACACTGCCGTGGCTACCTTAACTTGGAATTGTTTGCATATTTCTTCACACTCACTGCCAATAGAATGCACCTGTTACTTTAAACTATTCTTTCTGTATTTAACCCGCCATCTCAAGGAATAAAGCGAAGAACGTGCGATATACTCACATTGGGTCAGACCCCGTTCTTTAGCCCCCGATCTTTATCTGCTCCCAGCTTCACTGGTGGACTCAGCTTGTCGTCTCTGGCTCCGGTGTGGAACCCTTAGGGCTAGAGAAGACGGAAAACTTTATTACCTCAGGGAACAGCAACCCTGAGGAGACTCCCAGGGAACAGCAACCTTGGGAGTAAACCTTATTACTTCGAGGAACAGCAACCCCGAGGAGAATCTCAGGGAAAAGCAACCCTGAGATCTGGCACTTTTCAAAATGGCTTAATAATAGCAAGATGGCTCTTGCTATTATTGCAAGAGCAATAGGTGTTTGGTAAAAGCAAAAGATTTAAAAATGATGAAAATAACAAACGTTACAGAAATAAAAGAGAAAACCTATCACAGGTGTCAGTGAAACCTGGTACCCTGCTACAACACCCTAAAAATTTCTGAGCATTTCTGTGCTCATCCTTAAGTACTGAATGACCTAGAAGTGTTCTATTGGCAAACTGCCAATAGAAACAGCTACAGGCTTTGAGAATACTTGCCAAAACCTAACCAGTGCCCTTATACTGGCACTGATCCAATTACAAGGAGAAGGCTATAGAAAATTCTAGTTTAACCTCCTTACATGTTCTAAGATAAGGTGAAACTCGTTCCTTTATATAGAAAACACCTGCTTAGGTGTGGAAAGGCATTCCTACACTCATGAATGAAGTGAATGCTGGGACAGAGAGCACCCTCAGCAAGTCTGCAGGTGAGAAACACTGGAAAGGATTGTTCTGTATACTAGAGGTTTCTTCTGCCACCCAGAGAGACCTCAGCAGCCAGGAGAAAAGGGCCGGGGTCAAGAGGGTCAGGAACCTCATAAAGACCACAAGAAGCACCATCCTGCACCTGGGAAGGAATAGCCCCATCCATATGCTAATACAGGCTAGGGACCAGCTTGTCGGGAAGAAACTTTTCAAGGAAGGCCAGCAGCTTCCTGGACTGGCAGAGCATTGGCAGCAGTGGAAGGAGGGGATCCTTTCTCTCCATTCAGAGCTGATGAATTCTCCTTAGGAGAGAGAGCTCAGCTTGCCAAGCAAGTCCAGTGAAGGGCCATGAGGATGACTTGAACCACTTCTTGGAGAAGCTGTACTAGCTCAAGAGGTCGCACAAGCATTTGGTGACCCTATGATTCTGTGGTTCTGTACAGGTGTATCTTGCACATGCTGAAAAGCCAGAAAGATGCCTTCTGAGGAAAACCAACATGAAGGCAATAAAAGACACTGAATGCAAGAACTGAATTGCAAATTAATCCTGCATTTGCATTAGACAGTTTCTATCTAGTTATGTTTCTTTATTTTAAATTCTGTTTTGATAATTCTTAATAATCAAATCTATCTTCTGAAACAAAAGGAAAAAAGTTGAAATAGCAACACAGAAATACCACAAAAATATTGAGCACTAAATAATGAGCACTGGATATTCAGGTCTGAACATGCAGAAAACCATACACAGTCTGTTAGATTAAATGAAGGACCTCGAAAGCTACCCAGTATTATTTTTCTGTAGCTCTAAAATACAAAACCTCTCAGGAAATGCAGAATACTGTAGTAGATTTGAGACTATATGTCACTCATTCCTGGATGCTTGTATAGGACTGTTTGTATCCGGCAATGACAAAATCCTTACAGCCTTTGAGAGCTTGAGTCATTCAGATTAGGCATGAAGCTTAATTGTCTATTTATTTATTGTCATTAAGAAATTTATCTAGAACATACAGCATAATGCTTCATGTGCAGTATGCTCTCTCTTTCATCATCTTTTTTACATGGAATTTTGCGATTTCATACAGCAAAGTGTACTAGGACAGATATAGGTCAGTTGACACACAGGTAAATAAATCATCACTGTGCCATTCAATGAGTCATTGTTTAAACTGCAAATATATATTACTATTTCTTGTTAATAAAAGCCTTCCTTCCTTCCTTCCTTCCTTCCTTCCTTCCTTCCTTCCTCCCTTCCGCCCTTCTTCCCTTCCTCTCTTCTTCCC
>VXBR01010166.1:1330285-1403374 GCA_013400215.1 Cisticola juncidis | reverse complement strand
CCTGCGCAGGTGCGCGCGTGGGAGGCGGTGAGGGGGGAAAGGGGCGGACGCCCCCGCCCCGCTCCTCCGCCCCGAGGGAGCGCCGCGCCCGGCCCCGCCACGGCGGACCGTCCTTGTGGCCCGCTGGCCTCCCGCTGCTCCACGGCGACCGGCCGGCTTTTCCCTGGCTGCAGGAGCCTCCTGGAACTATTGAAATGAAAATTATCCTCGTTCTGCGGGGGTGGTCAGGTGCTGGCGGCACGGGCTTGCCCAGAGAGGTTGTGGTGTCTCTGCCTCTGGAAGAACTCAAAAGGTGATGGCATCGCCGTCCCCGGTGGCGTTCGAGGCCAGGTTGGGTCCTGAGTGACCTGCTCCCTGCCCATGGCAGGATACTCGAAACTAGATGGTCTTTAAAGTTCCTTCCAACCCAAACCATTCTACAGTGCTGTGATTCTGCGGTCCTGAATGACCTGTTCTGATTGGCAGTGCTTTGAGAAGTGGGGCTGAACCAGACCATCCGCAGAGGCACCCTGGAGCCGAACCTTTCTGTGATCCCACACAGAAGATGTGCATCCCATCTGTGATCCCATGGTCTACAGCCGTGTGAAAGTGAGTCATAGAACGCTAGAGTCTATTAGGTTGGAAAAATCCTCTGAATTCATTGAGTTCAACCCATGACTGAATGCCACCTTCGCAACCAGACCATGGCATGGAGAGCCACAGCCAGTCTTTCCTTAAACACCTTCAGGGATGGTGACTCCACCACCTCCTGGGGAGCCCATTCCAATGCTAAATCACCCTTTCTTGGAAGAAATTCCTCCTCATGTCCAAGCTAAGCCTTCCCTGGCACAGCTTAAGACTATATCCTCTCATCCAGTCCCTTGTCTGGGAGAGTAGGCTGATTCCCAGCTGGCTATGACCTCCTTTCCAATAGGTCCCGAATGACCTCTTCTAGGTGACCCTGCTTTGAGATGTGGGGCTGTGCCAGACCACCCCCAGAGGCACCCTGGAGCCTCAACCATTCTGTGATTCTGTGGTCTGCAACCACATGAAAATACAAATGTGCTATCAAAAATTTAGACGAGTGATGCCCAGTATCACATCTGGAGCAGGTAACTTCTTCCTGTGCAGGGAGGCTGCTGGGGTAGCATGAGCATGGGGATGGCTGCCATCTTTGGATGGTGACATTAGAACATATGGGCATTTCTGCAAAGGTGTTAGATATTGAGTAGTGCAGGCAGGCCAGTGGGACGTGGAGTGAGTTGGAACTAAACTCAGGTATAGGCCACTGAGTCAGAGGAGCCACACCAAACAGCTTTAAATGCCAGATATAGATGGAATCTGCACAGAAAATAGTCTGCCAAAGTCCTCTGTACAGTCAGTGGAGAGAAGTGTGTCCTCTGGGGCATGTCAAAACAGTGGGATGAGTTGTTCAACAGAGGAGCCTGGGAAATTTTAGGAAAACATTCTTTGTCCTCATTTACACTGCTCTACACCTTAAAGCCCTCTGGACAGTCAGGCCCTGGGGAATGATTGGAATCTGGAGGAAAGATTTCCTTCTCCCTGGCTGAGTTATGGACTCAGCAAGTCTGTGTGGTGCCATCCTCCATTCAGATCAACCTCAGTTACTGTGATAAGCCTTGTGAAACTTTGCTGGATGACTCAAGATGATTCATTCATGTTTCTGGTGCCCCTCCTGCTTTATAACAAAGATTAAAAATGGATATCACCTTACTGCTGAGCATTGTCTTCCAGTTTTATCCAGTGATTTCTTATGTGACAGTGTGACAAATACTTTCCTGTGATCTGGACTAAATATGTTTGGTGTCTTTCATCATCTGTCATTCTTTCATTTAGAACAGTTGCAATAAAAATGCAAAAGCTTTTCCTCAGATGTTTTAACATTTGTTTCACAAATGGCAAAGACAGGCGTTTCAATTGAATATTTTAATTTAGGACTTTGGAGAGCTGTGTTTATTCACTTATTTAATTTGTAAATGATTTCCATTCCAATTATAACACATTATAAACAAGCTAATGTTTGTATCCTGTATTGCCAGTTTGTCACTTTCTCCTGAGATGGTGGACTGTTGTCATTAGGGCAGACAGCATTGGCATGGATTTCACCCAGTGAAACAGAACACTTGTCATTTAGAGGAAAATCTCTGTTTATTAAAATCTTTGGCAATATGAAGATTACCAGATGCAAAAATTAGTGATAGGTCATAGCTCAAGAGCTTTTGTACCACTACCTTGCTGTTTATTTCTGTCTCTCATGAAGCTGCTGATAGAGATGTTTGCTGACCCTCAAGCTAGCACAGAACAGCCTGGTGCTGGAACAGGAAGCAGAGGTTGGGCTGTGCTGGCTTTGGACCCGGGATCTCGGGATCTCTGTCTGACGCTGAGACTGCCATGGTGACGTACAAAGATACTCAGGCCCAGCTCAGGTAACACAGCGTGGCTCTGCATAATAATGGCATGTCCTGAGGAATATATATGCCTGTGGAGGCTGGTGCTGTTATCTGTCTTGGTCATAGTCTGGAAGTTTCTCACTCTTCAGGCAATCTGTTACCTGCTGTGTCCAGGAGGTTTGGGTGAATTCAGGGATGTGCTCTCCTTTCCTTCTTTCTGTGACTGGCAGTACATGGCAATCTCCTCTCCAGGGTCATGCCCTAGCCATGTCCTGAGGGGAAAGTCTGCTTCTGCTTCCAGGACCCCATGTGCCATGGATGGGGAGCCTCTTCATGCAGTTAAGGGATGAAAAATGTCATCTGCTCCATTGCCTCCCTGATCTGAACAGTAGGAGCATCAGGCTTTGGGGTGCATCCTGGGTTACCAGCCAGTAAATTATAGAGCTATCCACAGAAAAAAAACAGTTCCATTAAAATAGAAAAATTATCCTGAAATAACACATTGACATATTTTTCATCTGGGTCCCTACCATCTAGCAGGCTTCCCTTCAGGAAATCCAACAAGGTCCCATGCCTCTCTTGTTCCTTCCTAAGCACCCTCTCTCTATTCTTAATCTCTGTGTTTTGACTCCTAGTCTTTCATCCATATAATGAAAACCATCCTGAAGGAGCGACTAGTCACGTGTGAGTCCTCATTAGCTGGAATTATTTTTCCCTTGAATTTTATTTTTCCCTTGGATTTTATTTTTCCCCATATGTAGTCTTACAGTAATTTAAATAAAATTAAGAAAAGAAAGTTCATATTCTGGTAACAACTCTTGCAGATAGTGATGGTTTGCTGCACAAAAGAAGTGTGAAAATCCTAAATATATGACAGCAGCCTGTGTGCATTGTAGAAATGGCTTTTGTTAGAATTATCTTTCAGGAGATTTCATCTCCACATTGGTTTAATCTTCAGTGTTACATGAATGTCATTTAGACACTCAGACCATATAATGAACCAAATTCTTCCCATGCACAGAACTGTGCAGTTATTATTGGTCTTTCAGAATCTTTAAACCAGCATACCCTGGACACTGCACAGCCCACTTAAGCTTTTTTATTTTAACTTTCCCTTTTTTCCCCTTCCATTGGTGAATCAAGTGTTGAAGTCTTCACTTATTTTTTCTGAATTGCTAGGCAAGCTGGAAACAATCAGGAGCATAACTAAAGTAGGGGTTATATATAAAGAATATTTTGGGTTTATTCCCAATTACTCTTTGACAATTTCCAAAAGAAAGAAAGAGAATGGAGCATAAAAGAATACTTGCCAATTTATATTAATTAAATAGAAAATAAGTCTTGTCACACAGATATTACAATGGGAAGACATATTTTGTTCCTCTGCAGATGCAACCGATTTTTGAAAGGCACTTGTCTTATATGCCATTAAAACAGAAGTGCCAATTTTCATTAAAATTCTTGTGAAGGGCATTAATACCTGTTTTCTTACAACCTCTTAAAACACCAGCTTCTGACAGAGCCTGTGCCAGACCTGCAGTTATTCCATAAGCCACAAAATAGGCAAAGAATGGACGTGTTATACAAGGCAGGTGGACGTCATAGTAAACAAAGAAGTGGGGTGGGGATCTTTTGTCACACAGCTTGTTCAGGCAATTTTTTTTTTAAATATATACAGCTATACATATAACTGTATTTCTTAGAAAAAATGATTTAGTCATTCCTACATTGTAGGGTACCAAGTATGGGACAACACTGAGCATGCACGGGAAGTAGCTGGTTGTATCTGAGTTCCCTGTGCGGAGTTGTGACAGAGGGCTGCTGTGATAAAAGGAGAATCACAAACAGAAGCAGGGAAATAATTATTACTTCTGGACAGTGAACTGATGAGATCAATATTTGAAAGCTTTATACAGTCCAGGCCAATGTGTTTTAAAAAGTACTGAGAAATGAGAGTGAATGCAAGAAAGAGTCACAAAAAGTATTGTGAAGAACTGGGGAAATTTCTCCTGGTGAAGGATTTATTGAAATTACTCTTTTCTGTTAGTCTAAGAGAAGATCAAGAATGCATGGATTACAGCCTAACTTTCACTATGATTTTGAATGGCTCTTGAATGTATCAGAAAAGAGTGTAATGTCTGGAAGCTGAAGTTAGAGATATTCAGATTCAAAATTAAGCTCAAAATTTTAATACCAAGATAATTATGCTCTGGATCAACACATCCAGGGCAAATAATGGTTCCATTTCATCTTGACACCTTTTTGGAAGACATCTTTCTCAAAAACAAATTTTATACAGGCACATGCCAAAAAAACCCCTTACCCAAAATAGGTAGCAATTTAATTTTTTCCTTTTTGTGGGCCACTATAGCAAGGAGAAGTTTCTCATAACTCACAGTTTATTCTCTTCAGGTGGAAAGAACATGACGCTCTGATGGTCTGAGATGTTTGAAAACAAACCCTTTTCTCTTGGGTTCGTGGTAGTCTGGGCTGCTCTGAGGAGTTGTCCTTTCCTGATGGGCTCCTTGCCCATGTGTGATAAATGGCTGAGTATTCACAGTCTTCAAAATTGTCTGTTGTGGGGGCATGTTTCCCTGCAAATATATCTCATGATTTTCTTGGTAGCTAGTGTTTCTTTCCTGCTCTCTTTAACACAACAAGCTCCTTTTCTTTTACTTCTTCTCATAGGTACTTTAAATAACTTTCTTCTCTTCTTCTTCCTTTTTTTTGGAGGGGGGAGGACGGGGATGATTTATCATGGGTGGATTATTGTGGAACTGAAAAAAAGTGCACTTTGCTTTGACTTTTATAAGCATCTTTTTGCTAGCTTTTTATTACATCGACAAAAAATTGATTTCATTACAATCTTCATTTACTAATTAGGCAAAAAGCATGAGATGAATGAATGAGAAGCACTGAGTTTCTTTAGAGCCCCACAAAATACTTGGAATTCTTCAAAAGACCACAGAGAACATCAAGGAAGAGAAAACAAGGCAAGCATATTAAAAGTATTAAAAGCTGTATGTCGTCCTGGGAAAAGTTAGTGCTACAAACCCCTGTATTGACCATGCCTAAGTAGAAAGGCTGGCTTGCAGCTATATTTGGTTGCTCTGTTGGCCAGCAAAGTAGTATCCCAAAGTGGAAAATGATTCGAGACACGTTCATTATTCTGCCTTTTTTATAAGGAGATAATGGGCATCATGGCTTTTTAAAGCATAGAGAATATTTCTGGGAGTATTCTGGAAAGCATGTCCAGTTATAATAGTTCTCTGAAGGGTAAGTGACCATATTGTTGAGACATATAAAAGATGGTTTAAATGTTCATGCTTGCACCTTGGTGGAAATTGTGGTAATTATGCTTAAAGATATGTTATCAAGCTCACAAATATCATTAAAAAATTACTGAAGTCAGGTATGTTACAGTGCATGACATGGGAAATGTTAGCTGTGTGAGGAGGTTGTCCAGCAACATGCACTCCTCCTGCAGAAACATCAGCTTTATTGTCTGATTATTGCTTTGTATTACATGGGTTATTCAGTCAGAGGGTTTTGGCTGTGAGCTCGGTTGATGGCAAAATCCACTGAATGGAAAAGTTTGACCTCCTCTTCTGTGCCAAAGCAGAAAATGTGCTGTGCTTGTGGATTCAACATGTCTTTCACAGAATTATCACCCCCATAGAAGTGATGCTTCACTCCAATCCATGTAATCAGTTGAAAGTTAGCTTGGTTTTCTTCCTGGGAAAAAATCCACCAAAAGAAAAAGCTAGCTGTTCCACTCTGAATGACAACACTTATCTGAATTTCTTATTTGTAAATATCACTGTCAGAGATATGGGGAATCCAAGTGTGCAATAACACAAGTGCAGTTTAGGACAGGTCAGACAGAAGCTTAATTATCGATGATCATAGTTAATGATGTGGAAAAGTGGGGAGCTGGAAACCATCACTGTTAGTTTTTACTTGAAAGGAATATTCTTTTAGTTACTATAAACTTCTTTGCCAGACCTCTCAAATCTTAAATATTAACAATGGGTACCACATATGACCATGTCTATAGAACAGCAGTAGCAGAACTGCTTTTAAGTTTTCTATCAAGACATCACAGCAAAGACAAGTTAAAAATTGCTTTTACATCCAGTCATCTTCAGAAGAAGGAAATATATATATGTGTGTGTGTGTGTGTGTGTGTGTGTGTGTATTCCTTCGGGAACACATGAGTGAAAGAAAGCATTCCTGACAGGAGCAGAAGCTCAAAAAATGGAGCCTTCTCCAGCTGATATCCATCCAAAATGCTGCTTGCAGAGGTCACTTACCTAGAGCAGTGCTTTTAACAATTTAATCCTCTCTTAACAATCGTCCATTGACTGCAGCCTCAAACTTCAAATATGAGGGGCTCATTTTCTCTTCCAATGCCATTCAGGAAGTGTTGAATTTAGTTTTGAGATGCGTTCACCACCTGTAGTGAGCTTCTGGAGCCCTCCTCTGCTACTATTGATCACTTCCTTTGACACTTGGCATATGTGTCCTGTAAAACATTTTTGTCACCACCTCATTATCCCCTTTCAAATGACTGTTTAAGCTGTTGACTGATAATTCAAATGGAAGAATTACTAGATGAGGTCTTACGGAGGTCAGACTTGTTGATAAAGTTTTACTTTAGTCTTAAATGTTAGGAATCTCATTGATTTTTGAGTTTTATTTGATCTTTGTGCTGGGTGTGCTCTGTGCCATGGATGTAGCTGGATATACTTGTTATATTTTACTTCTGCATATCATGTTTCTAAAAGTGTTCTTATTTTGTATAAAACAGAGATATTTAGTGAGTCTTTTTTGTATACTTAAATTAATTTATGTGGCATCTAAACAAATAGCCTCTTAAGAATCCTCCTCCTTCTCTGACTGCTTTTGCTAGTGAGCTGTCTAGGCAGCATCTTCCCATTTGGCTAATACAGACCAAACAAATACACAGAAAAGAGCTATTATTACTGTTGTTGGTGGTGCTGGACATTAAACAGCAGACCATGATCCCAGTGACAGATAATGAAACATCAACACATGGGCTTCTTTTTGATTGCTTTCAGAATTCCTTTTTGAAGGCAAAGGTGTGGTAAAAATTAGAACCTGTGTTTCCTATTGACTCATCTTACATTCACTCCCACTCTTCTGTTAAAAAAATAGTGATAGAATAAAGTTACTATTGTACTTTTTGGACAATACAGCAATACTGAAATTTTAAGAGCTAGGTTTGTTTTCTTTTGGGATGCCTATCTCAAATATTAATAAACATTTTTTTTTTCAAAAGTTTCATAATTTACAGACATATATTAACAAAAACATTGGACTTGGTGTTTAAACATTGAAAGCTGTAGAAGTCTCTACAGCAGTTTCTGTTTCAGGAGAAGAAAGAGGGTTTTTTTATATCTGTAGGGCTAACTATAGCCTATCATGAATTATAAACTAGATCAGAGACTTCTAATGTTTTACTATCTGGACTGTGACCCAGAACAACCTTTTTCTGTGGCCATAAAAGTGATTGATTTTCTTGGCTCATTCATCCATAGAAGTATTTTCAGTTAAGATGACCAGTTTCTCTAATGAGAATGATTTTGAGTTACAGATTTCTAAAGTTCACAGAGAACATATCTATTCACAAATCAATTATTTGTAACCAGTATCAGTTCTTATTATGGCATTTATATGCTGGCATGCTAATTATAACTCACTCCTATTTTTGGTTCAGTGACCATGCTTATAATTATTTTTTTTAATGCAACAATTGTTCTCATTTAAATTTTAAAATTGGTGGTTTTAAAATATATCTACTAGGGTTGAAATTACATCTTGAAAATTACATGGTTACCAGCATGTATTGTCTGAAAATCAGTATATTGTCATATTTGTTATAATGCTGGTATTTCCCTAAATGTCAAATACTTTATACATCTGACATTTAGAAACTGCGAAGGAAAGAGGGATGGTAAAACACATGACCATAGAGCTGATAATTGAAATGTGGCCTTGTAAATCCAGGTCTATGGGGCTGCTACCCTGGTCATAGATGCAGAAGATGTGTGATTAAGTATCTGAACCTGCGAAAATTTATAAGAGCCATCATTTTTCACAGCAGTTGTATGAAATAAAAAATGATACTTGAAAGACAGGTTGAGGACCAGGAGGAAAAGTGTGATGAGTAGAGCTGGTGGTTCATCATGATTTCATTTACATGATTGTAAATCTGTAACTGCTCTGTGTCACCTGTACATATTTGGGTTCAGTGCCTGGCTGGTATTTAATAATCTCACAGGTCTGGTAGGGAACCCAGGGCTGGTGCAATGATGGTGCAAACAGTGCAGCTGTGCAGCTGCTGCACACTGGGAACACTGGGCTGCCTTGGCTTACCCTGATGGAACAGCAAACACAGGCCCAGTAAATACAGCCACTGTTTCTATTGCAATAAAATGTAGGAGGAACTCCTGAATACAGCATCTATTCAGAGACCTCTGTCCCCTTGCCTTTAAGAGGGATGAATATGCAAGGAATTCCTGAGATGAAGCGGTTGCAGGAGTGATGCCTGATTATGATGAAGATTCTATCCTTCAATCTGATGGTTTGCAGTGTAATTTTATCTGCTCATTCTGCTAAAAATTGCTCACTGGGGAAATTACAACCACTAAAAGCATTTGGGGATTTCAAGCGTGGTAGAATGAATTTTTCTCTCATTTTTCTCTCTTTGGCAGGAGTGGAAATGCAGCACTTCTTCACAGGGTTGAGAGGAAAGGGGGGGTGGGACAAAAACTATTGGAAGTGGTCCTCCTGGGAGCCTTCTCTGGGGAAAGCACCACTTCTGAATCTAAAGTAATGCTGTTCCACTGCCTTTGTGTAAAATTGTCCATACTCTTAGCTTAACACTGTAGCAGACTCATTCCCAGCACTGAATAACATAGCCTTGCTTTTTGTATCTTTATTGCTTTGTTTAGCTCTGCTTTTAACAGTCTTGCCACAAAGGCTGCTGTAATCCTTCAGGTTTCCGCTGTTTCCAGAACTGCTGTATGTGCCAATCACCACTGCAGAAATGGCCTGACCAGAAGCTTTAACAATACTCTGTCCTCCTTTATGGAAGCAGTGAGTGGGACATTTCTTCTTCCCATCTTTCTTCCTAAAGCTCTGCGGCACAGGGATGGTTTATAGCGCATGGAACAGGACAGAAGGTAGCTAAGTGGCCAGATGGAATACAATCCTGACCAGCTGTAACATGAGAAGCTTCTGAATTCCTGTGTGGTGGCTACTGTATGGAAAAAGTAAATATACCTGTGCTTACATCCTTGCAACTGTAACTTTCCTGTGGCAGGAATGCTCCAAGCCGTGAAGTGGCTAGCGTTTATTTAAGTGTGTTTAAGTGTTTATTATTTTTATTTATTTATTTGTTTGTTTGTTTGTTTATGATTATATTTAAACATTTATTCTAGCTTAAATATTTCTTATTCTTAGACGTTTTTGATTAATTCTATGGCTGTTGGTTGTCAGCTTGAGATCAGTGTGTCGTTACACTATTAGTTGTGTGCCGAGAAGGACAAGCTGCAAGTACAAAGGCTGTGAAACTCTGAGCTGCAGACGTGTCAGGTCCTGAGTGGTGAATCCAGTGACAGGACCTTGAAGTTGTTACTGCCCTTAATTGTCATGGCATTCTTAAAATTCAGATAGGCCTGTTGCAGAAGATCACACCTCTTGGGGGTTAGAATCTCTGTAATGTTTTATCTAAAGACTTTTAGTATCAGAGCAGCTCTTGGGGAAATTCAGTATGAAATAGGTTACACAGAACTAACTTCTATTGATGTAGGCCAAGTCAGTTTTCAGTGACATACTCATGCAACATTGATCTAAAACAGGTTTCCAAAATGTTGGGCTGGGGTTTTATCTGTTTGCTGAGTACACACAAGACAGGGAGATCTGGATCCACCATCTGGCAAACACGAGGCATGTATGCTGGTCTGAAAGTGTCCCAATTAAGACTGTAATTAGCTGCTTGAAATGGGTGCTTGGAAATGTGACAAGTGTAGTAAGTGAGACAAGAAGACACAGCAAGTGCATTATTAAGCAGAGCAGTGAGTTAGAGAGCACATGGTCATCCCTGAGAGTAGCAGCTGATAATGAATAGGAAAATGTATGGTCTGATGTAAAGAAAAAATAAATACATATTACAATAGAAGCTGAAATGCACAGTTGTTGGTCTCAGATTGCTGGAGGGTTTCACCCCTCTCTTTGCATTTTGATTCCTAATTTGCCATGCTTTTGTGTGCCTGTCTTCAAGTGATTAATCTTGTAGTCTTAATTTTAGTCTTCATTTCAGAATTCAGATCTGTGGCAAGTGAAAGAGGAAAATTCTGGACTACTCTATAGCTAGACAAGAGTAGGGAAGAGCCCTATTCATGACAGAAAGAGATCTAGCAATCAGTGACTGACCTATTATATTTTCATTTATGCCTGGAATGTGTTTCCTTGATTTTTATTTTCCTGGGTTTTTTTGGTTTGGTTGGTTTTTGGCTTTTTTTTTTCCTTTGCTAAGTGCCTCCTTCAGAACATGGATATATTTTAAAAAAAACCAAAATGGAACATTATAAGAGTCACCAGTACGCTTGTATTGTTAACCCCAGCTGGCAACTAAGCACCACACAGCTGGTCCCTCACTGGCCACCCTTGCCAGAAGGAGGGTGAGGAAGAAAATTGGAAGGGTAAAAGTGAGAAAACTTGTGGACTGAGATAAGAATGGTTTAATAACCAACCCAAATAAAATAAAATAAAATAATAATATTAATATTGATAACTTGTAAGGAAAAGGAAGGTAATAAAAAAAAGAGATTAATAAAACCCAAGAAAGACAAGTGATGCAAATAAAAAACAATGACCAGAGCCCAGCCAGACCCTGAGCAGTGATCTCCAGCCAACTTTCCCCTAGTTTGTATGCTGAGTATGACAGCACATGGTCTGGGATATTCCTTTGGTCAGCTGGTGTCAGCTGTCCCCTCCCAGCCCCANCAGCTGGCAACTAAGCACCACACAGCTGGTCCCTCACTGGCCACCCTTGCCAGAAGGAGGGTGAGGAAGAAAATTGGAAGGGTAAAAGTGAGAAAACTTGTGGACTGAGATAAGAATGGTTTAATAACCAACCCAAATAAAATAAAATAAAATAATAATATTAATATTGATAACTTGTAAGGAAAAGGAAGGTAATAAAAAAAAGAGATTAATAAAACCCAAGAAAGACAAGTGATGCAAATAAAAAACAATGACCAGAGCCCAGCCAGACCCTGAGCAGTGATCTCCAGCCAACTTTCCCCTAGTTTGTATGCTGAGTATGACAGCACATGGTCTGGGATATTCCTTTGGTCAGCTGGTGTCAGCTGTCCCCTCCCAGCCCCATGTGCACCCCCAGCCCACTTGCTGATGAGGTGAGAGGCAGAAAAGGCCTTGACCTTTTGTAAGCCCTGCTCAGCAGTAACCAAAACATGCCCATGTTATTACTGCTTCCAGCAAAATCCAAAACACAGCCCCACACCAGCTACTGTGAAGAAAATGACCTCTTCCCCAGCCCTAACCAGCACATCTTGATACAAATGGTTAAAACACACTTGCATCCATTCTCAACATGCAAATGTTGTCCACTAAAGTGAAACCTCCTAGGACACACCCACTGATTTGTCCTATTTATGAGATATGTTTTATTTATTTGACCTAAATGTTCATGTATGCCTTTCCATCACATAAAAAAACGAGCAAGAGATTGTACAGCCAGTGTATTGACAAACTGCCTGGAATCACTTGTCTAAAATGTAGGAACACTCTGCTATGCCTTTTTTTTTTTTTTGAATTCTGTAGCTGCTGTGGCATAGTTGTGTATCGGTTCCATAGACTGAATTATTTGGTCTTTTACTTCAGTGCTTTTGACATTTCCTTGCCAGTGCACTATGTAAACTCTGGTTACCAGATTCAGCAAGGTTTGGAATACATTTCTGTTAAAACATTTTGGTTTCTCTTTAAAATTGTAGACCTAGAAGTGGGCTCATTAGAAGTAAGTCAATCTGAATTGATTTCAGAATAAATACAAATCTTGAAAACCAGGCAGGTTTGGTAAAGAAAAAGAAGGAATGCTCTTCATATGTTTCTCAGCTGTACCACAGCATACAAAAACAAGTCCAGGGGAAACCAGAACTTTGCCTGAAATTCATAATTGATTACCTTAGTCACTGTCAAATCATTGTAAAAGTGAAATAAATAAAATCACTCACTATGTAAAACCCAAAACACTTTGGCTTTAACTCAGCTTTCAAAATGTGGAAGACAATTAATACTAGTTTGAATAGGCATATGTTTGGCCACCCTTTTTTTTTCCTCTGTTCTAAAAAACTATTTTCATTTAGTTGTACAAGATGGATCAAGTTGTGCATTTAGCTTTATACTCCAAACAGCTCTACTGAAATCAGCAGTAGCCATTGACTCTGAACACAACACACAGTATCACACTTCATTTCTTCTGGAAAAGAAATCTTGGGGAAAATCTACAGTGTAACTAGCCAAACTGATGGGAATTTTATTAGATGACTGTAACACACTTAAAACTCAACTATGCTCTTGTGGCTTCATTCTCTCCTTTCTCTTTGGATGCTAGCTCATTTCTCCTGCCCTTGTGTTACTTGAAAGCTGATATATTTGATGCCAAAGCTCCAGGAAAGATTTCTGACAGGGGAATATTTCAAGGAAATAGAAACAAAGTAAGGGAAAACAAACAAAATTATGTTTGACAAATGAACAAGATGGCTCCTTAAATCTGCATTATTAGTTGATTAGTTGGTACATTTTCTGCAGCTCAGCAGAAATCCAGGCTGGTTTTTGACCTTACACCTTAATTTTCTGTTCTAGTGGATTCAGAAGAAAAAACAACTGCGTGATCCACCTCTGTGTTTGATGACTTGCTGCATGCAATTTTGAGTTGTTTATAGTACTCAAATGTGTCACTAGATTTACCATTCTCATATGTAATGATTTTTTCATACATCAGTGTACCTATCAAGCATTTTCAAACAAGCTACTTTGGTCTGCATCTGTAATAGATGTATTATAGAATTATTGATAGATTCAACTCATCTTGTAATTTCCTTATTTCACCAAATCCATCAAAGAAAATTTTTAGCAAATGCTTATTTTAGTGTCTTGCCCACTATTTTATGTTACTCAGTAGTTAAGAAGTGGGCTTGACTTTTGAGAAATATGAAGTCAAAATCATGTTTTGCTGCTTACTTTCTTTGTTAACTAAGTCCCTATGCACAGGAACAAAGTTAGTGTCTTTTATCCTCTATTCCTCCAGTTTCTCCATGTATCTTGTTTAGGGTTAGGTAATGTCTGAGTGTATTTTCAACCAGCTTAGTTTAGAAAGGACCAGTCACTCTGAAAGTGATTGCTTCTCTTTCACTTCCTGATGAGGGGAGCCCAGGTTAATAATTCAGATTAAGAAACCAGAAGTTCTAGGAGGTGAACCTCAGTCTTTCCATGTTTCAGCTTCTCCTCTCTGGAGCAGACATGACAGCATTACCATGGCTCAGGAAGCTGCCAAAAGGATGCTAATAATTCTGAGATATTTAAGAATCATAATAGAAGCTTATATGGATATAAATATTTATCTCATGTGAAAAGAAGAGCTTCTGTCTCCATCCAGTTGAGACTTCCTCTCAGTTTTGCATTTACCAAATATATTTTTGCTATGATTTGGTGTTAGGGATATTTTGCATATAAAATTTGGGAAATCTGAGTTTCTACATACTTTTCAAGGCTTATTTAAAAGCAAAAATGTAATGGTATGTGTATTACCAAGACTTCTAAAGAATGGACAGACCCTTGAACTGTCTCATTGCACCTTAAAAAAGTAAGCAGCAATTCATCACACAGCCATCCCTGGGAAAAGTTCCTCTATGAAGGGCTACAGCAAAGAGGGATTTGAGACTTTCTAAATATAGTGTGGAAGTTTTTCCTTTGACTGTGGCATTTGAAGGGCATCTACATTCTGGAGTGCCGTTTCTAGCAGAGAATGTAGTGAAACATGGACAGCTTGAATGAATCATGATGATCTCATGTCACCTCACAAAAAAGATATGAAGCTGCTTGATCAAAAAGTGTGTTAATCTAGAGAGAGGCACTTCAGAAAACTTTCCAAAGTTTATCTGAATTTTTTTTTTTTTTTTTTTTTTTTTTTTTTGGTAACAGGCTGCATGGAAGATAACTCAATGAGATGTCCCAGTAGGAGTCATTATAGCCAAAGGAAGAAAATAAGGGATGAAGTGGCAAATTGGATGGTGATCTCCAAAGTCTCTCTGATGGGCTGTGTTGCTGTTTCATGTGAGTTTCTCTCTGTGTATGTAGGAATGTGTCTCTGGTAAAGCTGGGCTGTCTGAAGCTGGTTCCTCCTCCAAGTGGGTAGTACAGGCTGTGTGTAGGAGGTGAATATTGGTGTGGTGTGTGTCACGGGTGAGTGCACTCCTGCGTTTGCTGCAGCATTCCTGGTGCTATGTCACTTAGTGTTATGCCACTCATCACTCTTTTTTTTTTTTTTGGCTTATTGCAGCTCAACAACTCCTAAGTTCAGAATTAATGTGCAGCAGTAACTCCCCATGGAGCAGATATTTAAGGCCAGTATTTCAATATCAGAATCCCATAGGCACAAATTAAAACCACTCTCTTTGCAAGATTTACAGCTCTCTTTCTGATTACCAAGAGCCAGACATTGTTTCCTGAAATGTCAGTTTTGCTGCAGCTCAGTAATGGATGTGACACTAATTAAAGAAAGCAGAGGAGACAAAAGCATTGCTGTTGTAACTCTGGCAAAGCTGCAGGCAGATATGTATTTGACTCTAGTGTTGCATTTTGGATATCTGCACAGAGTAATATTTGCATCTGGGGCAGTAGTTTGTAGAGCAGGTTACTTCTCTTTTGCATACTTTCCTTTGTATTAGGCACCTATTGGAAATGCAGAGGTATTTAACTTCTTTCTCCGTTGAGCAGGCTGTGTCTTTCAGAAAAAGCACATTTTATTTCATATGCATTTTCCTGCAGAGTGATCTGCTCTTCAGTTTTTACAATGAGAATGTAGAAGGCTGAAAAGCTTAGGTGAGAGCCATGCAAAAGGTAATGGAAATCTCTGATACAAATGAGAAGGAACATATGAGAAAGAAAGTATCAGAAGTCTATATGTCCTCAGTAATTAAGAGGAAATGGTCTGTACTGCAGTGCTTCATGAAGGGAGCATTCTATTTCTGTATAACTGGCTACAGAGTTTTTCAAACACCCAAGATTTTGAGAGAAGGCCCTGACCCTCTCAGCTTCTCTTGGTCTGTAGGACTGACCCGACAGCTGGAGCTGTCAAGATGTAAACTGAACTTCAAACAGTGCCAGTAGCTGTGTATGAAAAATGTAAATATGGATCACAAAATTGCTCTAAGGAAGAATTCAGCCAGTCCTTGGAGTCTGGAAGCCCTTTGTTTTATTCATTCTGTTTATATAATTTTGAGCAGGTCCCTGATGAAGTGCTACCCTAGACATCAAACCCAGAAATCAATAAGTATTTTTTAACATTAAGGTTGTTGGGAATCAGCCTTGGATGGGTATGTACAGAATGCATGGATGGAGAGATTAAATGTAATAGTTAGTTATTTTTCTGATTAGGCATCTTTTGTAGGATATACTCTTGAGCTGGTAAGGGAGTAGGTACCTGGGATTTACTTGGCTGTGAAAACAGCCAGTTCTGAGTGAAGTGCTTGGATGGACACAAGTTCTAGAAAGCTGCTGTGTTTCCCTTATTAGCCTTTTTCAGCCCCTGTTCAAACAGTCAGATTGCTTTAGAATTAAGGTCAATGTTAAGAGAAATGGTTAGTTCCTCCATAAATCAAAGATATCCAGACACAGGGCAGGAGAAATTCCTTCCTGCAAATATAGCATGGAAGTATAAAAGAATGAAACTATGCATAGCTTAAGCTCTTTTAGGTAATAGAGAAGGGTTACAAATACTCCATTTGCTTAACTGGCACCTTGGCTGTGTGATGAACTCTCTTAACTGGGAGAGATGGAGAAAGGCAGGTCACTTTACGCAGGCATATTAATGCATATCTACGCAAACGCACATCATGTGTGGCATGCAAGGGACAGCCTTCTGCTTTCTAGAGAAGGAACCAAAACCTCCAGTCTTTACACATAATTCTTTGCACACCAAAGTGGTCACTGTCCCAGTCCAGCCCTATGCAGCTGCACAGGGTCCTGCTTTCAGCAAGCAGCCGACCTGGTTTTAATGCCAGGTACTCTGTAAAGAAATTGCAGAGTTAAATATTTTGTTCGCTTCAACATTACTGCAGTGTTTTTCAGATGTCTTCTGGCTGGTGTCATTACTGGTTGTCACAGCATGCTTATTACAGCATTGCAGGGAGCTGTTGCCACTACAGTGCAAAAGCAAGCCTGTCTACTGTTCCCTACCAAGAGGTCAGGGCTTTACTGCTCAGTGCAGAAAAGACAAACTGCTGTTCAAATAAAACTGTCCAACACTGTCTGTAATGGTAGAAATGGTTAATTTTGCCATGAATGAAAATCGTGAATACATAAAATGCTGGAATAGCAGCCTTTGTTTCATGTAGGTAAATGTGTCCAGCTGATTCAGGTGGAAATTGTACTGAGCCAGGGTCCTGTTATTATCCCACTACTGCTAACTTAATTAACAGCTCAGTGCTGGCAGCTATAATTTTGTGCTGCTTACTATACAACAATGCAGCCCAGGGCTTATCAGTGAAGACAGTGGAAGGTGTAAAAGTAACAGATGGATGGGGAAAAAAACCCACCCTAAACCAGATGAGCTGGAGAACAGGTAATATGTGTGAGAAGGGAGGAGATGACAGTGCTACAGATTTTTAGAAACTTGATCATTAGTTTGGCTCATGTACCTGTTTACTAGGTATGCTCAGCTAGAATACATAATAGAGCTCAGTCTGGAGGCATTTAAGGCCACAGTGGCTTGGTGAGGGAAGACTCAGTTCACATGTGAAAGGCAGAATCTGAGAAAGTTCTGACAGGAGGGAGAATTAAGCTTTCGGGCAGATTTTATCCTGCAAATTCTTGAGATGTATTAGGGTAGCAGTAAAAGTAATCTCTGGTTTAGCTGATCAGAGAAACTGTCCTCACTCACTGAGTTGGTGAGGTGGTCTCTTGCATCTTTTTTTTTATTGTTTTATTGTTTTTTTTTATTGTTACTTGATGGCCCAGCTGGCAGCTTTTAGTCTTGTTTTTTAATGTTTAATTAATTACAAATATGTTTCCTATCGAGATTCCTTACACAGCTTGACTCTGAGTTGCTTTTTTTGCTTTTTTTCAGTCCTCTCCTCTGCAGTTAGTGTTTATGGGGCTTTTCCTCATAGTGATATGCTCTGGAGCAAAGTACAATCTTCTCTTAACCCACAAGACAGAGTGGTACACAGCAAAGGTAAAAAGGAAAAAGTGATGAGAGAAGGGGTTTATAAAAAAATATTAGATCCTTTTCCTATATCCAGAAGAATTGTTCCTCTTCTGTTTAAGCAACGAAGTGAAACTTTGTGAAGGGTAAGAAACAAACAATTCTCACCATAAATGAACTGTGAATTATTTTTGCAAATAAGTTTTTAACTATACCATATCTGATCCTCCTGCTGGTGGGAGCAGAATGTAAGAGCCTGTAAAACAGAAACCAACCAGTTCTATGGAGTGTTTATTGTCTGGTTTTTGAGATTACTCTTGTAGTTTGTTTAGCCATTCTCTAAGAGTGAAAGAAAAAGGTGAGAATTTTGCTGATTCATAGTTTTGAATCTACAGATTTTAAGGATACATTGATACAGCTCTTGATACATTGCAGAATAACATAAAGATGTGTGTTAATGATGAGACTGCTGCTCTACTCACAGGCAGCAGTAAAAAAATGCAGGGGCAAAGCCTGCAACCTCAAGTATTTCAAATCATGACTTGTACATGTAACGTGTGTGAGAACAGCCTTCATAATGCAAGGTGCTTTCTAGTTTATTTAGTAACAAATTGTGTTTGTCTTATTTTCCCTCTGTCTTCCATTCGTTAGGATTCCCCCAAACATGCAGCCCAGTTTGTAACTTATGTGCTGTGTTTTCCACATGCAACAGGGAAGTTAGAAGTGCTGAAATTATGTCTCCATTGCAGTCTGTAAAAGTGTGTAGCTACCTAAATGTTTTACTATCACTTTTTTCCACATCGCTTTTCATGTACGTGTAGATACATGACCAAGAAGTCCGAGCACAAATGCCATTCTTTTAAAGGTGATGAACTGAGGCAGAGAAAGTGAGACCATCCTGCTCTTCCTTTTTTTTTTATTAGCTTCAGTTATCTCTGTAAGCTGTGTGATGCGGAGGACTGTCTTCATCTATATTGCACTGGGTATAATACAATGCCACTGGGATAGAAATAGTAAACAATGATAAACCAATTCAGATAACCAAGTAGCTGCCTCTACCTTTGTTGCTTTGAGAATCTGAGATCTCGTCTTTAGTAGGGGAATAAGGTAGATGTGTACAAATTGAAGCTTTTTTTAAAATGAAGCTTTGTACCTTATGTTTGAAAGATATTGCTGTTATTAAGACCCCAAGAGAAATTAAACTGTGCATGGCTTAATTTGAAAAGATACTTTTTTATGTATCCAGGGTGCTAGTGCCAATTCCAGAAATTTTGTTGGTGTTTGGGGAGGGAAGATAAACAAGCAGAAATATCCAACTTACATTTTAAAAAACCAAGGAGATAAAATGAAAGAAAAAAAAATGGAAACAATGTGAATCTCAGGTATGCAGAGGATCCATGAGCTGCTACAGAAACCACCTATTTAAAGTCATCATATTTTATAAATAATCTAGCAAATTCTGGTGTGTCTGTCAATTGTTCCCATGGGAGTGTGCTTGGTTTGATCTATTCTGTTTTATGTAGTCAACCTGAGTAAGAAGAAAATACCACTTTTTCTGCTGAGATACATGTGACCTGCCAGCCATCAAACCCCGGTATTTTTAAGAAAAAAAGACATTTTAATTTGTGAAAGGCGTGTCCCAATCACTCAAAACATGACAGTGAAAAAACTCCAAAGCTTTAATCAAAAAAGCTAAATAATAAAAGCACAATGCTGGACCTTGAGCTGGATGTCATTTGATGCAGATTTGTTGAACCTTCATGTTGGTTGCCAGGATAAAGATGTGATGCATGTTTCTGTTTATCTCTCTGTTTTTATTTGGATCTCTCTATTTTTTCCCCTCTGGGGAAGTTGTTCTTTGACCCAATCAGTTTTACAATGCAAGCAAATATCTGCAGTAGCTATTTTCTTGCTGAAACAATTTATTTTCTTATTATTGCAAACATTAACTAGGCTCAAATGGGAACTGTAACAAGGTAATAATGTAAGCTTTGAAATAAGCTGATTTGAAATGCTGAGTAGTTGTAGAAAGCCTTTGGTGTAAAAAAAAGGTATAGCAGTAAGATATTTTTGAACTTCAGTCTTGAAGTTAATTCACAGGTTGTTCTCAGAGAAGGCATTTTGCTGAAATTTCTTTTCAGTGTGCTTCTAAATTTCCTATTGGACTGTACCAGCCTTCAGGGAAAAAGAAAACAAAAAAAGAATAAGCAGGTTTTGTGTCCCTCTCTTCCCAGTATCTTTATGCTTTTACAGGGAGCGAGCCGAGGGTCCTGCTTGACATGACAGCTTTTTCCTTTGTTTTGAGTCAATGCCTTCAGAACTACAGCCACACTATCAGCTATTGTTTTCCAGCCTCTGTGAACCCTCGTTGAATCCTCACTCCACTGAGAAGCATCTGCATAATTTTTCTCTCTCTGCCCTCTTCTTTCCTACCCCTGCCGAACCACTAAATCATAGCTGATGTTTTCTTCCCGCTCCATGGGCGCTTCCCTGGGCCCTCTGCCAGCCAGTGCCTGCCAGACCCACGTCTGTGTGTACACACTGCCAGGCTGTCCTTCAAACAGGAGTGAAGTGGGAAATTATAGAAACAAGCTTCCAGCCATCCACAGCCTGTGTCTGTACAGGGCCTGTCAAATCAGCCAGCAAAATACTACAGGCAGCACAGGCAGGATGAAAGTGGGAAAGAAATGACCTCCCATCAGCTGATGTGCTGTAACTGTGCACACAGTCTGGCAGAAGCAAATCACAGCCACAAGTCTTTCCTTGCAGACATTTAACAGCATCAGTGCAGACAGCCAGCCACTGCGGGGTAGCTGACACACAGCGGCTCGTCACTGCCTGGTAACTTGTCTGTGTGCCTGAGGCTCCTCATTTTTGCTAAGGTATGTTCAAGTTAGCCATGGTAGGAGAGTGATGTTTGTACCTGAAAACATCTCCTGAAAACACAGTATTTCAGAGAACTGCAGCTAGAAACCCTCTGGATAAATGTACTGGTCTGATCCTGTTGCACAGGGAGCATGTGGGGTATCGGTTCTGGTACAGGAAACTGTACAGAACAAGGCAGACAAGAGGGATTGATGTGCTGCTGTTTTGTGTGTAACTTCCTCTGTATTTTTTACTCTAGCATTTGTTTGGACATGGACTAGTCTTTGCAAAGCCAGGAAAATCATTCTTAGAAGCAACCAAATGGCAAAACCCCAAAACATTTATAACCCTGTTTGTGTCTAGATTGTACCTGCACAAAACAATTTTTTGGCTTCAGTGCCAAAATAGAAACTTACAGCAACAAACAGATGTGGGCCAAGAAGATTGTAGAACCTACTGTTACGAGAGAAGTTTGCTGTTCTGTATTGCTGATTCCCTTTTTGGAATTCAAAGTCCAAAGCAGGTCACTCATGGTTTTTTGCACCTCCAGTTCTCCCTGTATTTCTATCCTTCAGCCAAGGATTTCAGTCCTCCAAGTTCTGCTGAATTTTGTAGTGAGAAAGTGAGCCCTTGCAGTGGTTTCCTAAGTTTTCCTAAATTTTGTGTGCCTATGTCCTTCAATCTCAAACCCTTGTCTCCATCCTAAAGTTTTGAAAATTTTCACCTCAGATCATTTACGAGACTTTCAGTTTCTGTATAAAACTTGAAGGATCTTGATTTCTTTTGCTAGTTTCAAAGGTATTGCTGAAGTCTTCTGTGACTACCTTGGCACTCAGAACTCAACAGCAACTCGCTATAGGAAAACACCCGAAGCCCTGATCTTTCCCTCTGAGTATTGAACTTACATTAGGAATCCCAAAGAGCCTTAGTAAACCTATTTCCAAGTCCTGCCTGAAGCATTAAGTTGCTGCTTGGCTTCTGAACCCAGCAGAACAGGCTGGTGCCTGCAGGCAAAGTGCCAGTGATATTTTAGTGCAAAGTAAGAGTGTGCATTAGCATCACTTGTCCCCTTAGCATGCTTTGGTTCACACCAAAAATTGGTCTTGGAGAACACAGATTGAATTCCTTTCAAACTTCACTAAACCAAAGATGCCCTCCAGCAGCATCCTGTGCACTGCTGCTGCTTGTGGGGTGTAGGTGGCTTGTACAGGTGGCATGGGGCTGTTTCATTCAGTGAAGGCATTCCTTTTGCTCCTCAGTATGCCATGTGTAGGTATCACTTTATTGTCTTCACAGCCACTAACAAATCTTTCTAGAGGTTTGGAACATAATTTCTTTTCAAGTTACAACCACAAACCCAAAGTTTTATGGAAGTACCTCGACTGACAAAGTTGTAACTGAGAAGTCTGTTTCATAATTTTTAGTGCAAATATCCCATTCACTGCCACCTTAGGAGAGGAGAATAGCTCTACTGTTTTTGGAGGAGCTGTGTCCTTAGTACTGCTGGGGTACTGTAGGTTTTTTTAGGCTCTGCTCTGAGGGGAAGATTAATCAGAATCATATTGGTGCTCTTCAGTGGCTCAATTAATTGATTCAGACCTCATGATAAAAAATCTTTACAGAGGTGGGGACAAACCTGTGGAACAAATTAAGGAAATAAAGGATGTTCTTTAAGATATAGACTGGATAATGGTCTACCTGAAGATATCCTGAAATCAGCTCACTGTTGGATGGATTCTACGAAGTTCACAGTTTCATCTTGAAGCTGTATTATTCAATCTTGTTAGTTTTAGTTAGGTTCCTAGCTCATACCTAACTAGCTAGTGAGCTGATTTGTTCTTTTCCTAGTATCCCAATTAATTTTTTCCAGTCACCTGGAAACTCTGCAGTTATTTCCAAAAGCTGGAATTCACGTTTACTGCATTCCATCTTTCACCTTCTTATTTGTCTATATTGATATTACTTTGATATCTTTCTTATTGTGCAACTCACTTTTCTTTGATGTGCTTTGACACAATTTTATGTTTTCCTGAAAATATCAGGTGCTTCCGATGGATTCCAGTTATTGTTGTTTTGAATTTGAGTTTATGACATGACACAGCTGTTGTGATAATGCTGTCTTCTCAAAGGGTAGGTAAATGAAAGTGGCTTCAGCTAAACAAACATCCACAGCTGCTGTAGTCACCATTTAAAAGCCAGTGTTTGCTCAGTATGTACCACAGACACCAACTATTTCTTTTGATATGCTGCAGAAATGAGCATAATTTTGTGATTACTGATATCAAAATCCAAGATTTCCAAGCCTGAGTGTCATGTACCAGGGTTGATTTTTTTAAGTGGGATATCACCATGCTCACAGACAAGTTGAAATCAGCTGAGTGTGATATACAGGCACCATAAAGTTTCCAGACCTGCCTTGAAGGCATTTTGCTGCAGTGCAGCTATTAAGAGTCTGGAGTTTTAGTTCACACTGAAGCTCATCTGGTCCCGTTTTATAGATGTATTCAGTCAACTTTTGCAAGAGTTATTCTAGCAATCTCTAACATGCTGGCTCTATTGGAAGCCCAGGAGTGATCCCACAGAAACCTACAAGGCAATTCACGAGTTTAAAGCTATTCACTCTCAAGTGCCTTTGTGGAGGTAAGCCTGAAATCACTTTGATAACATCTAACATCTATAATTTATTATAAATGTAATCTGTCTTTAACTACTGGTGATTTATATACGAAGGAAATATCCATTTAGAAATAATTTTTAAGGGCAAAAGATTATTTATCTCATTCATAGTTTTCCCCTCAAAGATCCCCAAGTGCACTAAGTTTGGGAGAATAATTTCTTCTTTGCTAGGAGTCACTAGATAAAATTGTACACCTAATATGTGCAGTGGCTATGCAAGAGTTAATACAGGTTAGATGATGGCAGAAGTCCCTTCAGGTTGTAAAATCTATTAACCTATAGGATAATTTACAAATGGAATAATTTATGGAGTGAGAATCTCTCTACTGTGCTTGAGGAATGAAACTGCATCATTTGTTCTGATAGAGCTCCTGTTTACAAAGTGTCTGCACGCATATTACAAGGGAGCAAGAATAAATTAGTGAAGACTGATGAGTGTTAATGTAGTATTATACAGGCTGTCTGTAATCCAAAGTCTTCTCTAAATTTCATGTTGTTTTTTAACAGATTCCTTCTGCAACAAATGCAGCATTGTGGGATATTCAAATCCAAAGGCAATGATAACAATGTATCTTGGGTTGGACAGGATGGGGACATTGACAATTGAGAGTAATTTGCAACAGTGGTAAAGATTTAGGTAATTGCAGTAGCCTACAGCACTGCAGATTGGATTCTCCATAGCAAGCCACTCTTACAGCTGTTCTCAAGGCTCTGCTTACAGTGAGAGACTTAAATTTTTAGAAAGGAGGGCAAGACATGTAATGAATAGGTATGATTTCATCCCATTAGTTTTAATGAAATCTGATAAAGCTGGAGTCCTTGAACATTTGCAGCCAAGCTACTGCCAGGTTCCTTAGGGCACTAACAGCCTCTGTTGGCCTTGCTTGACCTCTTCCAGGACCTCCCCCCATCCTGCCCATGGGCCAGGGCCACACTTCAGCCCCTGCCCTGGCCATGCAGCAGCAGTGCAGGTCTCCAGCTCTCCACAGCTTTGGCCATCCCAGGGCAGTTCTGGCCCTGCATGCCCCTGTGGAGCGTGGTCCTTACCTGCAGGACCTGCCCCATCATGACAAACCCGCCTGATAACCTGGGTGCTTAGTTGACCCTGCTGCCCTTCAAAGTTTTCCCTGTTTGCCTGCATGAGCAAGTGCCCACATCAACTATTTCCAATGCCACAGAACTAGATGATTAAAAGGAAAAATGATCCCAGTGGTTTCATCTGCTCAGTCTCGTGTTACCTGAGCAGCCAGTCCATTTCGCACGATCCATTTCCAGGTCTCTTCTAAACACAGGTCTGTATTTGGCAAAATGTGGCCTCCACAGTGAGGGAAGGAGGCAGGTACCTTGTGAGAGGGCTTAACATAGTCTAGGATGGCTTTGGAATTCTTTCCTTTCTCCTTGGACTGTAGGTTTTCAGCCTCCTCCTTTAAGTGCCAACAGCTGGATCTGGTGAATACATTTCTGGCCTTAGCCTCCATGTAGTTCTACCAGCAGTTTCCGTGCACTAATTTGCTGTAAAAGGCCTCACTGGCATTTTCTGCATAGAGATTTGGTCACCTTCCTTAAAAAAAGGCAGTTTCTTAATTGATGACAAATAAACAACATTAAATACTGCCTTAAAATCAGTTTTCATGTAAAAATCAGGTTTCATGATGAAAGTTGCTGCTGTGGCTCTACAGAGACAGCTTTTGTTATCCCAAAGAGGGAGAAGGATCCACACAAATGTGAACTGGGTGGGAACTGAGACTTTTCTTTATATTGTCTATGCTAGGAAATGGGCTTGCTGCATGGATCTGAACTGTATTGTATCTGTAACTGCAACTGTATTATAACTGCATGTATCTGTCCAGATTTGGAAGTAAAATAGGTGCCAATGTAAACTATACATGTGTGAATAAAAGAGATTTCCAAGGAGGGGGTTACAGAAAGGAAATATGAGAAGTTACCTGTGTATTGTCCTGTAGGAATTTTGTTTGCTCTGCTTTACCACTGTTGTCTGGTTGCTCCTTCTGCTAAATTTTTTCCCTCCTGCCACAATCTCTCTCTTCTGCTCATCAGCTCCTCATTCATTGGCAATCATTTACTTGGAGTAAATGCCACTTAGATTACCCCCATAACTGCCCCACCATAGTGTTGACCCAGACTCCATGCAGGTCAATGGAAGTGGTGCCACTAACTTGTGGAGGTTTGAGTCAGGCCCAGGTATCTCCTCCCTGCTGTGCTGCCCTTGGATGGAGCTGGTGCAGTGCTCCAAGCGTGGAGCAGAACGACCCAGAGCCTTACACACAGGCAAACGTGGTGAGAAATGAGGTTCCTACATGTTGCAAACCTTGCCTATATCTAGACAGCCTTTAGCAGGTGGTCAGGTCCTGATCTGAAGGGTCAAGGAAAAAAATAAGAAAGGATCCTGGTGCAATGGCAAGGACTTTCGAGGCTTCAGTTTTTCTATGGTGAAAAATTATGAGGATGGGATAAAGGAGGATACAAGAGGTAAGGTGAACCATATGAAAAAGTTAGTTTGATCCATTCAAAATTATCTCATGCCATTTTAATTATGTTGAGAAAAATTTGGTGAATTTGGCTCTTTAAATGCTAGACTCAATCTTCTTTTCTCTTGCTTTCTTGCTGTTGCCCCTGGACTGTCACTGTGTCTTCATCAGAGTAGATATACAGCAGCTCTAGGTGGCACCTGAGACATGTGAAGTGGCAGTGTGGGTGACTTGCCAAATGCCAGAAGCCCTCTGCAACATGAATGCCAAACTTCATCTTAGGGCTCTCTGTGCGTGGGCTTTTATTGCACTCTAGAGAACTTACTAGACTGTTTTCTTTAGTGAAACGAGTATCTGTCACTTTGACTTCCTTGGGTTATGCTCAAAAGATTTTGGCATGATTCAAACTGAAATTGGAAAGTAGACAGATCCTGCTTAGCATTCAGCCTAGAAACAAATGCATGTGGGGAAATCTGACGTAAGGGTTCCAGTGGCTTTCATTTTCTAATGCCTTCACCCAGTGCCTACCATGCTAAGCTGCTTCCCCTCCAGCTCCCACACTATTGTAAATTAAATGATGCAGTCCTGGTTTTGCTTCCAGATATTGCTACCACAAGCTTTTGAAGCCTGGTGGGTCTTGTGACTTCAGAAGTCTGCTGATGCTGGATGCACCTAGTCACAGGAGCAATGAGCAGGCAGAAAAGTGTTCTGTAAAATGAATGTAAATTAGTGATCCTTGCTGGAGGAGCCTTTGTCTCTGGTGCCACGAGGCTTTGAACAACACCTGGGAGGTTAGCAGAGGAGTGGAAGGTAACTGTGAGAAGCCCACATTAAACAGATGTGACTAGGGATCAGCTGGATGTAGCCATGGTGCTGAGGAAGGTGACTCCAAATGGTGGGGCCGTTCTCCTGCCACTTGGATCCATCTGCCCCTTCCCTGATGTCCCTGCAGCGATGTTAGTGTTTCTTTGCCAGTTACAGGCGACAGGGATATAAAGCATTAGATATAGCCCAATATCAAAATTTTTCTCCTGGGCTATTATTAAGAACAATCACTTTTGAAAAGCTGTCTACCACTGAAATGGCTGCTGAGTGAAGAGAAGAGTTTGACATGAGAGCTGAAAGTTTTTGTGTGTACCTCTCTCTCTCATACCATCAGGTACTGGGAGGGACAGGGAGAGGAATCGCTCCCATGGGGACTGTTCAGATAACATGAAAAGGGAAACTCAAGAGCAGCATTATTGTTTTCTGCTCTATGACAGTCTTGGGTGAGGTGATCTTGCCTTGTACAAGTTCATGCAGCATTTTTGTGGATTTTCTGGAACTGTGATTCTTTTACTGGGCAGGTAGTTATCTTCTGCCCCAGAGAAAGCTATTGAGGACATACCTGCCATGAGAACAAGCTATTGCTTTGGGAACCCAGCCATCCCCGTGGGCTGTTGTCAGCACAGTAATAAAGCTGTGTGTTTAAATTATACAGAGGTGGTTAATGAGTTTTCACCTTGTCAGGAGAGCAGTCTAAAGTTAACAAATGGTGTGGCCCAAAAATGAGAGCAAGAAAAGCTGAGTTTTGAAAATATACAGCCTGCAGGGTGAGCCAGTATTTTAAAACAAAATTATGATAGTATCTTTCTTTTTATGGAAGCAAGGCTCAGCATTACAAAAGGCAGGAGAGAGGCACTCTGATTCTCAGCGCAGTGTGGCAGCTGGAATATGCTTAGCATGTTATTATGCTGTCAGTGGAAGTGTTTAATGAGATTTACTAGATGTTCCCAAAGCTGTCCTGTCATGTTTATGTATTCAGACAGGGACTCAATGAAGTGGCCTGTGATTTATTTGGCTGGCAAGCCAGGGCAAAGGGGGATTTCAATGTTTCCTGCTACATCTCATCAAGCAAATCTGCTTTCATTTTTGCTGAGATTATAAATGTTGCACATGAAAGGAACGGAGCACATGCGTTTTCTCTAAATTTTGAGAGACATTTGTATCTGCCACTTGACATTTGGATTGCAAAGGTACCCTTATATTATCAAGAATGTACGTGTTTAATAGATTACTATCCAGCTAATTGGTGGAAGCTAAAAAGAATCATATTTATTTAAAAAAAAAAAAAAGGGAGAAAGTCTTGCAATTATTTATGAGAAAAAGCTTTTGGCTTTGAATACTAGGAGGTCCCATCCATCCCTGCTGTGCCACGTCCTCAAAGCAATGCTTCCCACATTACCCATCCTTTAAACACTTGGATTTGAAGCTCCATCCTCTTCTCTTGCCCCATGTTCACAGACCAGAACCCTAAATCAATCCCATCATTCCCACTGCCCTCTTTTCCTATTCCTGATAGTCTCATGTTGGCACTCCCTTGTCTCCACAGCCCTGACTGCTTCTGGCTCACATTTGTAAAGAGTCCCTGCAGAGCAGAGCCTGTGGTGGGGGCAGGGGGCTGGGAGTGCCTGTCTCACACTGGCACAAACTTCTGATGTCTGCTAATTGGCACTCACTGCACATGCAAAAGCTCTCACTCCCGCCCCATTCACACTTCTGCTCAGGTTATTTTGATACATATCAAACCTGGGTCCGTTTTTATTTTGTGACAGCCATACTTAAAGCCAGACTCTCCAGCACACATCTCTGGATTGCTTATAGAAAGCAAGACATGAGTAGCATATAAGATATATTTTTGGAGCAATATTCCTAAAAACACCTTAAATTGTCTTGAATTTGCATGTCTAGAAGCTTGTCATAGGTAATCATCTCCAGATTTAAGTGTGTCTCATGAGAGTCTTCAAGGCTCCATACACGTACTAGCACTACTCAATATTTTTGATACTGAACTCGAAGACAAAATACTAAGACTGCAAAGAGACCTGTAGAGATAAGGGGGCAGATCTACACAGAAGTCTGGAGTGCTGGATAAATTAGCCTTGTTACGCAAAGTTGTATTTAAGTGTAATCAAACAGATGCTTTTCATAGGAAAACAGTGATGCTGATAAAAGCTTAAGAATCCCAGTAGGCATGTATTTGGATATGAACTTCTAGTTTGGTGCTATAGCAAAAAATGCGTATAAGATATGTAGCTAAACGACTGCTGAGTCAAAAGGGAGCTAAACTCTGTGCTTAGTGTTGATACGATTGGTACTCAACAGCTGCACCCAGTTTATACATTCAAAACGAGTGATAAAAAATTGCAGAGATTGTGAAAAGGTCACATACTTTTTCTGAAGATAATGCTTAACAATGAGAAATATAAAGCGCATTTTTAGTCCTGGATGCTCACTTGATGTTGATATTTGTCATTTTCCTTGTTTATGTTTTGCCTGGTCTGGGAGGTCCCAGAGCCACAACCTGAGGGGGGGCAGAAGCATAACCAGGGCAGGTGCTGATGGGTGCTTGCCCTTTTGCCATGTACCTTTTTGCCTGGACACCTGCGTTTTGGCCAGACAGAGAATGGGGACAGAACACAGGGCTGGATGGACCATTTCTCTGCCACTCATGGCTGTTCTAATGTCCCTGACAGTTTGTCCAGGTCCTAATATTTCCTTAAAACAAAATTAAACTTTGGGCTGAAATGCACACCTGAACATCTAATAGTTCCTTTTGTCCTAAAATGTGTTCCCATTTGCAATGTTGAAGTCTTGAGGTAAATTTTTAAGGACAATACTAAGGAAAATACTACATGTTTAAAGGCATGAGTCTAACTGCATGGTCAAGGGACAGCTTGCTTTAACTCTTTAAAGATCTCCTCCTAAAATATGACAATACCACCTTGAAATGACACACAGGATGACATGCCTACACCACTCTTGCTTTGTAACCAGGCTGGTGGATCTGGTAAAACTCTGCTCTCTACAGCTCCCTGAAAGGCTATTCATCTATCCAGCTTACTATTATGGATATCTCTTGATATATCTCTTCAGTGTGTATCCATCATCACCTTCAGGGAAGCTTGGGGGTGCCTTTGTGCTGCCATAGAAGGCAGGCAGGATTTGAACTAGGTTGCTATTCCTTGCCCTGTGCAGTTCTCTGCTGCCTTGGGTGCCCCCCAGCATGAGGTATCCAAGTGACCAGACTGTCAGAGGTTCATATTCCATCAAGAGGACACGGATGTTGAAAGGTGGGCATTGTCATGGCACAAAATGATAAATTATTCTTAGTGTCCTTTTTCCAGGATCTAAGCATTAACCTCTTTGTGCTGTAATTCCTCATATGTGTAATATTCTGTAAAACAGTGGGGTAATATGAGGTTAAATATGTTCAAATTGTTAAAAGATGTTAGTTAGTGACCCATTTGGATAATCCTATTTAGTGATGGGGACCTTGCCAGTGCTTTGGACAAACAAATCCACAGATTTGTGTGGTGCCTTCAGCTGTAAGTCAGTTTGGAGAGAACAATCAAGTGGCAGTAGAAAAAATCCTATTGGGATCACACTGACAGCTTTGCATTTCTCTTTGGAAAATCTTCTAAAGGATTCCCTGAATCCAGTAGAACCACAAAAGTTCATAGAAGTGCTTGGTAATGATAAAGCTTAGATGTAAAACTTCTGGTGGAGGGCATGGATAGGCCTGGTGTCTCCTCCCTGAAATCATAGCTAATGTACCTGAGTCACTGTGAACAAAATTCATGGTCAGACACATGGGAGAAATCGTGTATGCCACTACTTCTTCCTTTAATTATATCAGATGCGCATTTACTGGCGGTGTCTCAATGCTTGTGTCCTCCAGGACAGAACTTAAATCCAGATCAGAGGGAAAGAAAATGGCTGCTAAAACACAGACTTTCCTCTCTTGATTCATCTCTGTATTCAGATCTTGTATTTTAGCATACATTCCATTTTTCAAAAGTTGTTGCTTTGCAACATCTTTAATGCATAGTGTTTTATGGTGGTGCCTTAAGAAATATTTGTCAGTGACTGAAGAGCTGTTGCAGCCATTATTTCTGTCAGTACTGTAATTGTTTAGTAAAGGCAATCATGTATTGCTTTTATAATTATTTTTTTACTGCTCAGATCACATTTACACTAGTTTAATTCATTACTATGCACCTTTTTCAGCAGGGTTTATGCAATTTGCCAAGTTATGCTCAGAGATATAATACTGAATGTTTACTTTAGTATCTGAAAGGCAAGTGAAAGCCATGGCTTCTCCCTAATTTCCATTAATAACATAAGCATGCTGGGTTTGCCAGCTAGTGCTTTTTTCTAATGAATAGGTTCAGAAAGATTTTTCCTGTGTCTTCAGAGAAAACTGTGACAGAACAGCATGATTTGCCCAATGTCCATAGATGGAGAATCACAACTGAAGCATCAGAGATTTCTGGAGCCCACTGGCACCTTGCTGCAATTTTGACTGGAGACATGACAGTGCAAGCTGGACTACCACACATAAGAAATCTGATGGTTCTTGAAAGTGTACCCTGCAATCTTTAAAACTTCTCACATTTTTTAAACATCCATTTGAAATGCAGCAAGCATCAGCAAACCTCTTCCTACATTTTATGTACCTTTGCCATGTTCTTTCTGTCTTGCAGATGCTGGTATGTGATTGGCACAAAAAAGTCTTTCTGTATTGTCTCTTTGGAGGATGAGAAGCAACCAAAGGTGTACTAAGCCTCTAAACACAACAGAGCTAATAACAAGACATAAATATTCACAGCTGAACATTTTTATTTGAGTCTTATGTTGTGTGCATATTAGTAGGAGTCAAACTGAAGGCTGAGTTTGTATTTTGCAGTATTTCACATTGGGCTAGAATAATAATGTTAGAGTTTTGTGTTTGCCTTGCAGATGGCTCCTCAGCAAAAATCTTACATGTGTGGCAGCAGTTTGGTTTCCAAATCTCTGGAGTCAAAAGCAATTTGTCATTTGGCATTTATTTCAAATGAAAAAAACCTGGAGGCTCTCTGGTAGATAAATAGTCATAGGACTTGAGCTTGACTAGTAGGTGCAAAGCAAATAACGTCTAACACACCAAATTCCATGCTTATTTACAGGTGAGGCAGGCTGTTTAATCATCTGTTATTTCTAAAGGGTATGCTTTCTATGGCAGTCAACACAATTTAAACAGACGAAGGGAGGTTGGAAAGTGGTTTGCTTTTGAATTTGTAGAAAGATTTCTACTTACTACAAAGTTTGGATTAATGAAACAGGAGTGAGTTTAAAATATGTTTTATGCTTCCTGAGTTGTAATACTAGTGCTTAGAATGCATCCAGGCTTTTCAGTGCTCCTATTTCAAATTATTTGCATTAGGCATTGAAAACTAAGGCTTAAAGCTCGGTTGGGCTAGAAAATAAGGACTCTATCCCATGAAGACATGTTGCAGTTCCAAAATCCATTTTCATTTTGTGTCAAAATGAAGCTGCAAACTTTGCAAAATACATTCACTAAGGATGGCAAGAGGTGTAAAGACAAGGGTACTCGGTTGGGATGCGATGAGTAGAGGTGTCAGTGCTTCCCTGATTCAGCAAAAAGCAGGGCTGGAGCCTGGCCTCTGCACCGACCACAATGGGTACTGGCTATTCTGGGCTGAAAACTGAGCTCTTTCTGGCACAGTATCCACAGGCCATTTCAGTTTTAGCATTCATGATACACAAGCAGCACTCAGATTTTGCAGGTCAGATGAGGTCTTCCTCTCTCTGGCTTTTAGTAAAACAACCCTACTTGGACTTCTTCCAGGTTTCTTGAGATAAATACAACTCTGAAAAGTCCCTTGGTCTTGCCAAACTGGAGTTTGATTTTGTTCCATGAATATCTGACAGTTTGGATAAACCACTCCTGCAAATAACCTTACATTTTCTCCTCTGGCTTAAGAGAAGATGTAAGAGAACTTGTGAACTTACCTGTGGAAGTTTACGTGCTGAATGTCTTCCTCCTGTGTGGAGAAGCTGTAGATAAATAGTGGCAAAGTTGCCTCACTGCTTGCATTCTGATTCCCCAGTAAAATCTTCCCTGCTGGGACATGTAAAATAGATCAGTGCTGGTTGTACAGAGAGTGGCCTGTGGACAATCCTACTGCTGGTTTGTTTCTCTCTGCTCTTTCCTTCTGTCCAGCTATACCTGCCTTGTGTGTCTCACATGCACATCCAAGGGCAGGGGCTGTACCAAATTTTAGCAGGCTAGTCTGGGTTTTCTGCATGCTAATAATGACTCTTACAGTAAAATGAACCGTCTTTGGGAGTCTCAGCTTAGTCACACTTCCAAATCTCCTGAATTTAAGCAAATGGAGAACAGCTTTCCTCGGGCAAGCTGGAACTACAGGTCTGATTTACATTATGAACAAAATACTTATGCTAAAAAATCTATCGTGTGGTAGGGCTGAAATGGAGATAGACACAGCCACCTGGATCTGGTCAAGAGATTTAAGACCAGGAAGGAGTTTATCTCCAGGTCAAACTAGCAAGCACCATCATTTTTTTAAATAGCTTAGAGTCTTTTTTAGGGTCATCTCAGCTCTGTTATATAATAGACTCTCTGTTCCTACAGAAACACGAGGAAAATAATACTTTTCATTTTGTCTGGGTTTTTGGGTGGGATGTTCTTTGGTTTTTTTGTCTGACCTTTTTTATGTGCATGCACATTGTCATATCTGAGGCCTTTTAGATGAAAGATCTTAAATTAGTTGGAGCATGTTATAGCCCTTTCTGGGTTTTTTTACAGCTTGCAATTGGCAGGTGCATCAGAGTCGATGTTGTTTATAACTTTTGTTATTTATAACTGTTTATTGTTATGTTCCTGGAACTTTCCTTCCTAGATTCAAATGAAAAGCTCAATCACTTCATCTGGTCTTTCGTGTGTAATAGCAACAGGCAAATTGTATTTTAGTATATTGAGAAGAGATATTACAACAGCTCTAAGTGTTTTGGGGCAACAGCAGTTGATGGAAACTGAAGAGGGAGTAACAAATAGGACCCTCCATCATTCTGGAGAGAGTGGTGAGATTTATATAATAACCTGAAATCAAACATTAAGATATCATTATCTTGTTGTATATTTCAAGTTAATCCACTGTAAACCTTGCTAAAATGTAGATTTGAGGTCTTAATTATTGCCTCACTGAAAATCCACAAAAAAGGATGATGGCTTTTGTGGGATTTCCCCCCTACCACATTCTGTAAGAAATGTGGGAAAACATAAGGAATGTTAGCTGGATAAAAAGACCCAAACCACTTTATTTCATGTGGTGATATTTATAACAAGCTGTGTATAAATGAAATAGATAAAGAGGGCCTGGAGATGTGAGTAATAGAGGGGGAAAGATGGGTCCAGAGTTCCTGCCCCTGTTCTTGGTACAATATGCTCTGGGGAGTGGGAATCAGGACCTCAGAGCACACTTTGTGTGCATGCCTTGACTCCTGGGCACAGGCTCATGCTCCGTCTTTATTAGTGACTACTCTCTTTTCAGGCACCATTGAATGTTTTACTGCCCCGTGGAGCAGAAAAAAACACGGTGGGAACATCAATAAGAGCAGCCCTTTTTGTGTGAGGTGAGAAATCAGAAGGTCAGAAATAGAAGAGAGGGGGCCTGGGCAGCAGTAGGACATCCTGATGCATAGTGAGTTCCTGATCTCTCGCTGACCCTGGGGCACTTTGAGGCAGTACCTGTTCACCTCAGTGGTGTGGGGCCTCATGCGAGAGGAGCAGGGGCTTGGGCTGGGGCAGTGCCCTTCCTGCTGTCAGCCCTGAGCCGTGCAGCTGCTTTCAGATGTGCTTCCTGCAGCTAGAGCTGAGCCAGAGATAAAAATGCTGCTATTGGTAGCTTGTAAATAAGAATTCGCATGTAGTGCTAAGCCAATTTGATGGTGTGATTTCCTTGTTCCTGTTGTTGCTAAAACTGCACTCATAGCAAAAAGTTAAGGGGACTGGAAGTGTCAGAAAAGTAAGAAAACTTTAGACTTTGAAGTGGGCATTTGAAGGGCTTTCTTCTTACGCTTTGGTCATAAAACAGCTTTCATTTCTACACAAGCACTCATGGACTCAGTATTTATTTTATGGCTGGTGAAAAGAGTTGGAATTTTCCTGCTCAATGGCTGCTTCTGCATCTTATGTGTGCAGACCTGTCCTATTGTCTTTGACAAGGATATTACCCGAGAAGGGTAATGGCCATTGACACAATGTCTTGCTGCCTGCCAGCTACTTGCAATGCCTTTTTCTTAACAGATTGCTGTATGCTTGAGATACAGCTTTTCTAGGTAAATTCCTCATGTCAAGAAACTAAACATCAGCATTCAAACTTTTCAAAGGCATTTTCATGATTCTGTGTCCTAGGTTTTTTTGTTTTGTTTTGTTTCTCCTTGAAGGAACCAGCCAGTATTGGAAGTAGATGATTTGACATTTGACAGAACAACATTAACTCTACTGGCCTTCTGCTGCTTTTGCTGTCTGCCCAGTTATCAGAGAGGCAGGGAGGAGGTGAACCATCAGGGGAGGTGCTGGGCCATGGGCAGGACAGTAAAGATGCAGGTGAAACATTAGCAGAAGGGGAGATGTGTAAGGGAAGGGTTTTCTCTAGGGAGGTCCTGCTCTGGAGCAATGACCTTGTGCATGTCTGAGAGTTAGCTGAGAAGAACAGTTCGAGAGCATGAAAGAAGGGGTGATGGATTGGAGGTGGAGGGAGGCATGAGCCAGACCCTGATGTCAGAGCTGCTTTGGTAACTGCTGTGATTGTAAACTCCTGCCCGAGGCCTGTTAGTTCCCACAGTGTGGGCTGTGGGTGGATAAGGTGGGCCATGAAGAAGGAGAGCTGGAGGAGCAACAAGAAGATTAGGAACATGATTTTACAACCAATTTGTCTTTGGAAAGATCAATCCCATCACAGTCCTCCCCTGCCCACAATGTCAGTTTCCACAGCACTGCATGAAGAATTTAGAACATCTAAAATACAACAGTTTCTACTTATTTCCTCAGGAACAATCAAGATTCCCAGTTGAATGTTCAGTAAACAGGCTAAACTGAAGTAAACAAGCCTCTAGCCTCCAGACATGGTGACACAGGGACTCTCACTCCCTCAGTGGCTCTGCTGATCCATCCTTCTCCCTCTTCTAGTTTGGCAGCAGCTTCAGGAGACCTGTGGCATCTAAGGATTTGTTGAAGCTGTGGTAATTGGTGAAATTACCATTGACAAACTGACAACAACATTTTAACCTTCTTAAAATACTCATACACTTTCGATGTACTCAAGGCTGACATGTCACAAAAAGTGTGCTGAGTGATAGCTTTGGATATATAGCCAGGTTTTTTTGCCTGCCAAGATGTGTGGTCTGAACTGCTGCCAATATTGAGTTATTCAAGTGGTTGAAGGGCATTCTAATAAGATAATATCGTGTTGACACATTTATGCTTGTAAAGGAGCTGAAAGATATTTTCTAAAACTTTCAAAACCAGAAGTAGGTTTAAAGCATGGTATTTTAGCTAAAGTATGATATTATACGATACTTCAAGTTTGTTAAAAGATAGATCTTATGCAGTAATAAAATAGGTTATTTGAGGATAAAAAAGAGGTTATTTTCTCTTTTCAAATCATCTGGAAAACTTTTTTACTTCAGTTTCATAAACTTGCTCTGAAAAGTTATATAAATTTATGGACTTTGGCTGCAAAACTTTTGGATTTATTACAGCTATTTGTATAGGTGGGCAAAGTGCAACTCCTTGTTTGAAGATGGCTTTGCTTATTCAGACCTGTGGATGTACTCTTTGCCCTTGAGCTGGTTCTCCAGACCCCACTTAATGCAAAGAAGGCAGAACTCTCAAGTTGTAGTTGGCCATGTCTTGAGGTAGATGAAACCCACTAGGTAAATTAAGGGTTCTCTGGAGTGATGCTGCTGTTCTTGTTTTGAAGTTCTGAAAGAGCATCCCATTGGCATGGACAGGCTCCAAAGGGTCTCCTCCTGCAGAGCTTCACCCTTGGGGGCTCTCAGCCACCAGTCAGGCCTTCACCCTTGGATGGCAGGTGATTTCAGATACCCTTGGAGTAGGTCACTGAGGGCTTTGATGATACAAAACTCATTTGTGAGCCCTTCTAGAGGGCAAAGTGGGCACTCCTACCTTAGCACACAGTGGTACTGTGGGATGCTCTTGAGGCTGGGGTGGTGAGCCCAGGCATAATTTAATGCTGACAACCCCACAGGAGGCGATGATTTACATTTAGCTCAGACCATATTGCTGCCTGCTGGTGTGGGACTCAGCCTCCTAACAACTCAGGCAGTGAAGGAGAGCAGTCTTATCAAACTTTGCTATGTACTGAAATAGCTTTTCTGGAAATCAATGCTATTCATGCTCTGCTTGCCCTTTGAATGGTATCATTTACTCTGAATATAACATTGCACCTAGTGCTGCATCTTGCTGTCATTGAAACATTCCCCCTTGTATTTCTCAGTGCAAAGCTAATAGCTTCTGTAGAAAAGGAATCCGAGACCTAAAAGCAGAAGGAAAAAAGTAAAAGGCGACAGTCTTAGAAAACCTGCTGGCTCAAAGGTATATTTAAAATGTATTGTAATAAAAGAACTGTTGAACTGGAAAAAAGAGGCTTTGCTTTTTTCCTTTGCATGGTCATGGTTCTTGGAAGTGAGACTACAGCAGGACATTTTGGCTTCCTCTATGTTCCGAAATTAAACAGGTTGAAGATGGTCCTCTGGAACTTAGGTCAGCTTGAAAATCATCCAAATGAATTCTTTCACCCTCCAAAACAGGATGGTTACATGAAAATTCTCTGTGGGGGATTGCTTCTGGCATGAAGAAAACTAGTCCTTTAAAGCCTGCCCTTTAGATTTCTGAGTCAAGTCCCTGAGGTTATTGTTCAACAACAGTGAGCTGAAAACTTTTCTGTGCCTGAATTCCAGTTACAGGCCAGCCACTGAGAGGATTTCTTCCTGTGCAGAATTCCCAGCACTGGGACTGAGCTCCACATGTCTGTCAGGGATGTGTGGGTCAGGCTTGGCTGAGCTGAGATTGTGAGCTGGGGTAGAGTAGGTATTGCCCAGTTTTGGCTAGACTGCATCTTTCCCATCTTCTCCATACGATGGTGAAGGGGCAATAAGCAAACTCTCTTTGTCAAGTACAGACATCATCTGTGCACTCTGCAACCACAGTCCTGATCTTTGGCAAGCTCAGGAGAAACTACTGCAGTGGGCATAGTGAGTGGACTCATACCCACTTACTCTGAAGGGACAATGAAACAATCTTCTAGGGACAGCCTTGTAGCTGAGAGATTGCTGTAGAACTCCTTTATGCTTCACTGCTATCAAATCTCTCAGTGTCATCCTTTCCTTTTGACACTAATAACAATTACTATTATTTCTATTCTTTTTTCAAAAACCCATAAATGGAGCCCTATGATAGGTACTGTGCAAAACAGAAACTAAGTAATCATTCATGATATGCAGAATCTTCCTGAGATTATGAGCGTCATTGATTATAAATGACATTATTATAAATGAATAACTAGACATTTCAGGTGACTGGGAAGATTTACCTATGCTGCACACCTGCTCTTCCTTGCAGTTTTCTCAACTGCTGAAAAATACATATACAGTGCACCTTTTCTCATCTGTTTTTGAGGTCCTTATCCATCTAGCAAGGCTTGAGAGCAGACAGTAGTTTCTTTTTACAGTAAACACCCTGTCACCAAAAGTAAATTAATTGCAAAATGATAAAATTAGAAATATTGAAATGGTCTAACTTAGTGGATTCTAATTCATTATGGACACCACCGCTATAATCAGAGATTGTTCACTGCATAATAGAGACACTTGCTTACAGCTGGATAAGCTTTCCCTCTTCTGATTTCACCCATGCAATTTCAATAGGCTGCACTGGGGTAACAATTCAGAATCAGGAATAACTTTCCCCCTCTGTTACAACCAAGCTCCCCCTTTTGAAATCACACGATGAAAAGTGCTCATTTTGTGCATGCAGCTTGTGTGATTCATCTATCTCCATGACTCAATTGCACATTAACATGATCTTCCATGGACTTAATTCTTACAGCGCTTCATCCTGAGAGGAGGTGGAGACATGCAAAGATGTGCCATGTCCTGTTAGACAGGATGCTCATATCTGGGGTTTACTCACTAGCTGGTTGAAGGAACAAGATTTATGTTCCACAAAGGAAGCACTGAAACAAAGGGCAGGCAAAACACTTTCTCAGGGATGGAAGGCAGATTTCAAGTCCCCGAGTATTTCCTGGCCTGTTGCTGTTCTATTTTGTGTATGCTCACTTAAGAGCACAATTTGTAAGTAGCATCAAGCAGATTTTCATAGCTTGGGCATCCCATGACATAGAGAAGCCAAGTTCCACTGAAAACACTGGTGCAAGCTCAGGTCACCTTCTTCACGGCTTCCAGTTTTGCTGTTCCACTGTCACAAAAGTTCTGTGGTGCAGTTTTGTACTACCTGAGTGTGTGTACCTTCCCAAATAGTCAAGTTGTATACTAACACAATTAAATATTTTCTCAAATGTGACAAATACTTGAGTTAAACACATTTTTATTGAAATCAAATCTTCTGCTCTCTCATCTTGGTTCAGCCTCCCTCTGAATGTCCTGGCTTTGCTTGAGCTCATGATTGCATAGATACAGATGATCTCCTTTTCGAAGAATATTTTCAGTTCAGCTAAACCCAAGGGGTAGTAAAAATTCAGTCAAAAGCCAAGACTCGTGATGCTCTCAGGCCAAAAAAGTTTTTGGCAAGTCCATTTCCTGAGTGTAAGGCTGCTCTTCTGCAACCACCCAAAATCAGAGATAACAGCTTTTTGTGAGTGAAAGTGACAGGAGATTCACTACCTTGTAACACTTAAGTTTGGGCTGACCTTCCAGTTCATGCTCAGCTGAGCAGGGTTTTGTTCTTATTCCTGCAAAAAGTCTCAGTACTGTGAGGAATGGTAGAGAATTAAAAACCATTATGTATTTTTCTCTGCACACACCAGGGTTATAAATGTTATAATAGTAATTCTTACTTAAAAATGAAATATATAATACATTAAATGTTTATTTTTCCATATTACTTTATTTTTTATAAACACAAGAAGTAGTGCCTTTGCCATGGGGTGATGTGCACCCTTTTGACTCTATTGAACTTGGCCTTCCTGTGCCTTCTGTAGGAGTATACGGTTAATCTCATTTCCTAGCAGTATGTTGTCAAGGAATTCCTCGAATACTCAATAAAGTACTGAAATAAAATTTTACTCTGAAATACGTAGAAGCACATTCAGTTTATACTGACTGGAGACTTGTGGACATCTTCCAAAGTATGCATTTCTTCTTCATTTGTTATGAACAGTCAATTAACTTTACTGATTTAATGTAAATTAAAGTTTTCAATAGCTGCTTAGGTTCTTTGCCTAGGAAGGTGCAATTAATTACATTATTGCAAAATTATTGCACAGCCAAGTATTTGAGATATATGTCTGATATCAGACACAATTCCCAGGGGAGATCATTACAAATGCAGCATATATAGTAAGCCAAAGCTTTCAGAAAAATCCTGAACACTCTATGTTATTCCAGGAGTCAGATTCTTAGGGGAAAATCCAGCCTTTGTAGATAAGGCATCATCTTGGCTCAGCAGAGAACTTTTACAGAGCTTGCCTGGGTGAGGCAAGATGGTCTGTGCTCATGTGTGTTGAACATGTGTGTGACACAGGGATGTTCACAGCTATGGAAGTGTCTTCACGTGGAGACATTTTTAATTGCATTTCACCATCTAGCAATGAAATTGAAGTTGAGGGCAGGAAAGCAAATGGTGCACCTTTCCCTCCCAGCCTCAGGCAAATGAAATACTCAGAGCTCCAGAGGGGAGAGCTTTAAAGCTGTTCGAAAACAAATTTCTTCTTTTAAAAATCAGGTGAGTTAAACACAGTGAACGGTATTTAGTTCCATTTTTTTCTTCTAGGCATCTGAAATAGACAGCTCCATGCAGAGAAATTACCCAGTTCCCCCATGAATGATCTTTATTTGAAATGTAACAGTGCCACTGCAGCCTTCTGTGCTCAGAGCTGGAGTGATTGACACGGTGTTACAGCAGCTATGCCACGAACTGTGGGGGCTGCCGCAAAGGTTGGCTTCAGATTCACAGCACCACTGCTCTCAAACCCATCCATTACATAATGAGGAAAAGCAAACCACAGAGATGTACATTTTAACTGTGTCAGATGGGGTTTGCTGGTGTTCTGCAGGTTGTAAGAAGTGGGAAGTTGGGGGGGCATCTGTACCACATGTGGAAGGCAGGCCAGAGGACCTGCAAAAAAGATCAGGCTCCAGGTGTTGAGAGAGCTGTGCAAAATGCTATGCACACTGAAATGCACACTGGCACCAAGAGCACACATTTCCTGAGTGACAATTGAGCCAATAACTCATCTTGGGGTGTTATATTTCTCAATCAAATATCAGGCAGATCAATAAAAGAGGGTTTTTGTCTTTTTTTTTTTCCTAGCTCTGGTTTTGAGCAACAAAACCAGCAGATGTGTTCTTGGACATTAAGGATTTAGAAAGCAGTGAGGAAAATATAGCAGTGCAGAGCAGAAAAGAGTAAGGAGTTGTAATGCAAGGAGGGGGCTGTTCCTCATCATACATGCCTTGGCAGCAGGGCAAGTAGGGGCCTCCTGCACCTGGAGGAATTTCATCTCTCCAGGGTAGGCTGGTTGTCTTGTTTTTTACTTGTGTGGCTTGGGAAGATCCATGAAAGCATACATTTCTAAGAAAACTGTTTGTTTCTTTTGACAGAAAGAAATTTTAATTTTACATGTGTTTTGTTCAGCCAGGTGACTTCACAGATCTGGTTTGACCAGCCCAGCGAGTCTGTGGTTCAAGGATACAGTAAATCCTGCTTGATTGATCCTAGCTCAGACTAAGAAAAGGCTATCATGGTGTCAGGTGCTCACCAAGCACTCTGCTTCTTCAGAAGTCTGGAACGAGTTAATTTGCACCCACCAGTTTTGTGCCAGCCTGGAGCTTTGCTTATCTGTCAGAGGGCTGATAGTGTAGAACGAGATGCTGGGCCCTGCAAGTCATCTTCTCTGACATCTCTCATTTGGAACCTACATCTCTGAGGTGCAGCCATGAATATGTAATTGCAGCATTCACAGGCCAAACCACAGGTGTGGTGATGTGGAGAGCAGGAAGACAGACCTGCATTGACTTCTTGAGCCAGAAGTGATGCCTTTGTATTTAGTAATCCTTGAAAAAATATCTCTTTGGTTTTGATCTTCCTTGGAGCTATGAAAAATCTCACTGCCTGCAGGGTCCTGCAGCAAGTAGCTCACAGGTTATCATGCATTGCATGAAGGAACCTCTCACCATTGTTTTGAGTCTGGCACCTCACAAACTTACTAGGTGTTTTGTAATTTGTGTATCAGTGAGGCAGTGAACATAATTTCCTGTCAAAATCCCCACACCTTTCATGATTTTTGAGGAGCTCTCTCATCAGCTTTCTCAGCAATGTTGTCTCCCAACTGAAGGGTCCTGGTCTGCTCAGTCTCTCTTTGCACAGAAACCTTTGACCATCCTTCATCTTTATTTTGTCTCTTTTTCAGTTCCCCTTCTGAAATGAACAGAGCTGTACCATGCATGGCAAGCTGACAGCCAGCACAATGTCCCTTTCCCAGTTACATTTCTGACCTCCTGTTTGACCTCTCCTGAGCACTGAGCTGTCATTTTCAAAGACTGTCTTGCTTCAAGACCTTTCCTGAACAGCTAGTTCATTTTTTCATTGTCTGCAACAGAAGTGCTTTTTCCCCACGAGCATTACGTTCTGCTTATCTACATCAGTTTGCATCTTCCATTTTATTATCCTTCACTATAACCTACACCAAAGATCACCGGGAAATTTCAGCCCCTTTTCTGAATAATTTAGGAAACATCCTCCCTAACTTTCTGGGAATGCCTGAGCACCAGGAAGCATTGACTTTGCCTAAGTCAGACAACAGGGGAAATGCTGACTACTGACACATATTTTAAACCTCACCCCTCTTGGGTCTGGGTTATGAGAGAGTCCTCTCTCCTCTCAGGATGCAAATTCAGAAAACTGATAAAGTATTTGAGTCCATGCTCAAGTAGGAGGTGGATCAGAGGACCTCCACAAGCCCCATCAACCTAAATTACTTCACAGTTTAGAAAATTGTCATGTGTGTGTTTGGAGGGGGTGGCACTTTTTCATTTATACATTACCTGTCAAGTTAAACAGATTTACTGCATTCATTACTACGCTGTTGAGCAATAGCCCAGAAAAGCCTAGCTGGGGAAAAAGGAGCAGAGTGAATTGGCACTCCCTGTGCTTTTCAATTTTATCTGTCACACTACTGAAAAAAATATACTTTACAGTAAATACCACGATGTACCTGCACAGAGATCTAATTTAAATCACTGATAAATAGGGAATTTTCCATTAAGGAAGTTTCTAGTACTGTCTTTTCAACTGTATGTGGTTTTCTTGGCGTGTAATGAGATGTGACCCTAGAAAGCCCCTTACTTATACTAGTCATGGGAGGAGAAGCCAGTGACCATGTTCACTGAGCAGCTACCCCGCAACATTTGGCAGCAAGCTGAAGCAAAAACTCCCCCAGCACTGAGTGCTGTGTTCACCAGCCCTATTGGAGAAGCACCTGACCATCAACTTCACACCAAGGTTCTAATTTGGGATTATTTGTGGGGATTTCTTTGTAACAACATTTGGATTTCCTTTAAATGTTGTGATGGTTTCACATATACTATGGATTTACACCTTCTCAGAGAATACTGCAGAGGCTGAGCTGATCAGCTTCCCTTTTAATGTTGGTCTAGCCTCTGCCTCAGTAATAAGCCTTGAGGGGTCACTATACAGAGAATTCCATGTGATAAATGGTTTACAATATACTGGTGTGGCATGCAGCCACCTCCTCCCAGGGTGCAGAGCCTCTGCCACCTCCATTCCTCTGCTCCCTGACACCTCTGTCCCAGGCTAGTGGCACTCTGCAAAGCACTCCTTGGCACGTCCTCAGTCCTGGGCCCTTCTCCATCTCTCCTGGTTGTTTCTAATGCACTCAGTGCATATTAGTTTCCAATCCAAGTTGGCTCTGCTATAGGATCACATCTCCCAGCTCTCTGCCAGGGATTTCCTTGGCTCCTGCCCATTGCCTGTCCCTGCTTCAGGCAAGAGACTTCTCACTTCTGCTCCACCTTTGGCTTTTGACAATACTCATGATTATTGATACAGACTCACGTTTGGTTTTTTTTTTCCTGTTGGAGCAGCCTGGAATAAGGGAAAATCAGATTATTTTCACAGCTTGGGTGCTGGCCACATACTTAAGAGGTCTAAAGTGAATTCTTTGTGTGTGATTTTCTGCACAGCAGGTTGATATGGTGGGTGGAAACAGCATTTATATATTCCTGGTTTGGAAACTTGCAGCTTGAGTTATGTGTGAGTGGCAAAGAAGCAAAGAAGACCTGCCTTGTTCAGCTCTTGCTCATGAGGTGGGCTGTATTTTCTTGCTACTAGTACTGGAAAAGAGAAAGCAAAAGAAAGTTTCCACGGGGGAGAGTGTGGAATTGAAAGCACTTTCTTTTCCTGCCACAAAAAATTACACACATATACAACTATACATATATATTTAAAAATACCTTGTCAGGAGAGAGGGGTGGGTTACTTATGTGTGTCTTTTTAGGATTGTCAGGATTTTTAATGTAATTGAAGCTGTCTGGATGCTATCCCCATGGTTCATGCTATGCTGTCCCCCTGTGTGTCCCCCTGTCCCGCACGATGGAGAGGCACAACCAGGAGGGTCTGTGTGTGTGGAGTCAGCCCCAGCAGCAGCAGCTGAACAAGCTGGACCGAAACAGCCCCCACTCTCATGCTTGCTTGTAACATTATGCTTACAAAGAGAGAGTTTTCTGACATGCTTAAAGCAACCCTGTTCTTGTTGGAGGAAGAGTGAGGGATTTTTCAGGTGGATTCAATGCAAATAAGACTCAGTGCTGACACTTGTAATGGGACCTCTCTTCCTGCACAAGAGGTCTGCTTAGAGAGAGCTGCAAGGGACATTGTGAAAAGCAGCTCCTGGAAAGGGAGAGAAGCAGCCAGAGCATCCCCTGCCTGAGCTGCTGAGGGCAAGGAGAGGGAGCATGTGGGAAAGCCCCATCATAGAGGGATAAGGCAAATGGTAGCAGGGAGAGGAGCTGGCTCTTAAAACACTTCCCAGGACAAGGAGGGGCGAATTCTGATGTTTGGCATAAACTCTCTATAAAATAAATAACAACAACATGTGTTTCACATTCCATTATGCTAATTCTGTTGGCAGATTGGATAGAACTGAAAATGTGCTGTACATGGATCACCAAAGGCATAGAAAAAGTGTATTTGACTCCTTCAGGAGACGCAGATTTCACATTAGTGCCGTGTCTCCATCACCTCTCTCATGACCTGCTTCCCTTCCTTTCAACTCACCTTATTCTGTGATTCTGTGACAGAGAACACGGGAGGAGGGCTCCTCATCAGCAGCAGGAAAGGAAAAGTGCTGGGAGCCCCTTGCTCCCCTCTCCATCTCACTGTGCTGATGTTGCCATATGACCCACAGACCGCCTGCAGACCAAAGAGGCAGCAGAATTCCCCTGCCTGTGCACACTGAAGGAAGTAACTTCCTCTTGTGTCTCCTTGGTATTTCCCTATGAGGTTGCACTGTTTTTTGATGTTTCTTTAGTATTTTCTGTCAGTGGGAACAGCTGAAGCACAGGGACATTTTGGCACTGGCACTTAATTGCATTCAGGCTCCATCCCTCATGCAGCAGTGTCAGGATCCCCATCTTTTTGCAAGACTAACAGATGGCTTTGCAGAAAGACCCAGGCACTGGAATGATCTGCAAGAAATGGTCTGCAGAAGTTGCTGCTGGAGGGAAAATAATGTTTTATACATGTCAGGCTGGGGCTCTGGACAAGGCAGACTTGATTTTTATCCTGGTGTTTTATCAGACACAGCAGATGCTGAATGCCAAATTACAGTGCCTGAGAAAAATAGCAAAGAAGTCCCACAAAAATAACTGGAAGATGGTTTGCATTATGTTTGCTGCTCCCTACAAAAAAAGTAGTATGGGTTCTAGAAATTATTTCAAAAATTCAGAAGTTTGGGGAAAGAGGTAATGTCTTTTATTAGAGAAATAGATTTCACTAGAAAAAATAGCCAAGCTTTTCTGACAGGTACTTTGCTGCTGTATGATTCAGTCATTAATAAATATATTCTTACAATTTGAAGGAGATCTGTTCAAGGACATCTGGAAATTGATTTGAATTGTGCCATTACTTGTCACGATGGTTGCTGCCTCATACATACAATCAGGGATGAGATTAGCCCTGCTCTTTAATTGTGGACTGACTTCTTCCAGTAGGAAGGTGTTTCATGGCTCATTATACATGTTCCTTTGCACCAAATGACACCTGCTGTCATAATAGCTTCCATTTTTATTGCAATATAATACAAATGATCTCAAAAGGCTTCATAAATTACTGAAAGATTTACAGGAGGAACAAGGTGTTTTAAAAATCTTATGTAGGAAGCCTGTTTTTGTGACTTATTTTAGAAAGCATTTTTTCATTATTTAATTAGTGTTCTAGAAATTATGGGGAATATGAGAGCTTTTTGTTTCTTTGTTTATTGCAAGGAACTAATGAATAGTGAACTAATGAATTATGGGTGTCAGCTTACCTTCCCAGCAATGGGAAAGATGCAGTCCTAAATACTTAGGAGAAAAAAGAGGGCCCACCTTCTCTTCACTCCACAAGTACAAATTTCAAAGAAGTTAAATAAATTAGTTTGGTCACAAAAACCCCTTTCACTTTCCTGGCCTCTTCTTTTTCTCGCTTCTTCATGGAGCTTTCCAGATTTTACAAGACTTTGATGACCCTAAAAAAGTGAGAAAAAGCATTTTGCCTCCCATATGACTTTAATAGTAGATCTGTCATACTCCACCTGATACATCACAAGGAAATTACAAAAAAAAAAAAAAAAAAAAGAACAGCAGATATTGGCAGTACTGGCACGAATCCAATTTCTCCATGTCTGGACAACTGAGTAACATAAAAAGAGGGTTTATATATGCTCCTGACTATAGCTGAAGGCTCTCCTGGCTCAGCCTGAAGGTTCATGACCCATAAATATTTCTCTCCTGACAATTGCAAATTTGGCCTCCTGCTACAGTAGAACTTGTAAAAGCTATGGAGAGTCTATGGCTCTCCTGGGACCTACAGGCTCCCCTTGCAGATTTTATGAGTATCAATCACAGGCATTATCTCATAACACTCACAGGTTACCAGCTGGTCTGGTGTGTAAAAGTGTTGCTTGCAGTACTGGAGACTGTAAATGAATTTTAACAATTTCTGTTTATGAGATATGCAAGAATATTATATTTTCCTTCTTTAGAACTCAAAGCTTCTGTTAACATGGCAAAGATCTAATGTAAGTGTCACCAGGCACATGTAAAAAACAGATTTTACCTACACAACAGCTGTTTTCACAATGTTTTGTACCTTTTTTAGGGGCTTCTAGTAGAGCTGACAGTGTTCTCATGACTCTGGGAGGTGATCAGACGTGCTCCTGGCGAGGCATGTCTTCCCTTAGTAGTACAGGCACCAACACCCTGGCTTAATGGGAAAAGAGAATGTGAGGGAAATGTGTTTTTTTAATAGATCAGTCAGTTTGTTTCAAACTGGTGGGTAGAGCTCTTTAAATACCCAGCTATGAGAAAGGGAGCAAACTCTTCAATATGGGCAGCTTGCTATTCCACATTTCTCGGTGTCCTTGGGGTCTGTTCCTTGCATTTGGTCTTGGCAGATTGAGACTGCAGAGACATCTGTGACTTCAGTGTATTTATACATATAAAATAAAAATCTTAGAGCTCAATTTCTCCATATGCCTCTTACAGCTTTCTATTATTAGAAGGCAAACATCTTGGATGTGTTGCCAGCTAGCTATATGCAGGGCTGCCAATTGTCTCCATTTCGTATTCTAGGTTGCTGATATTTTCAGGCTTGGCTTTGGGTATCTTTAGAATCTGCCTTGTGAAAAATAAAAGGCATTATTTCACTTTTGGCTTATAAGAATGAGTCATTAAATTTGATAAAACAGATGGAGATTTTTTTTCTCAGTAGGTCTCGGATTCATGCCTAGTCCTAGATCCTTTCAGGGGAAGACTAAGAACATTTCCATGTTCTTCACTTTAGAATATGTGGCTCTTTCCTCTGTTTGACAGGAAAAGAAGTGAGATGATGATGTACCTCTCACCCTGCCCCCACAAAAATAATGTTCTTACGCTGTACGTGCAAAAAAGGAAAATGAAAGTTAGAGCAGAGGAATATGCCACCTGGGGAGACTTTCACAGTTCATGCCTTCCATTCATGTCCAAATCCAGCCTGCTCCTCTCACTCCCTCTCAGATGAGAAGGCACCTTGCAGCTGTAGAATCAACACACCTCAAAAGGAAAAGCAACCATGTAATCTAAAATATACATGAACAGTATATGGAAAAAAATTAAGTCAAGCATGTCTGCTGTCATCAGCAAGACCACAGGGATTTACTGGGACAGTGAAGGCACTGTCCCAGCTCTTGCCTTGATCTCTGCACTCTCAAAAAAACTGAATTCAAGGAGGAAAGCACAATGAAGGATACATCACTTGAATATTCCTCAGATCAAGGACCATCATTCTTGTGACACAATCAGTGGTCAGAATGAGTGTGCCATGTGCTGAAGGTATCAGGAATGTCACCCAGCTTGTGCTGTGCACAAGAGTGGTGAGAGCTTTTTGTTGAAATGATCCTTTTTAAAGCAGGTGGTGTATCAAAGCATCTCTGTGTCTGGTTTAGATTCAGCTCACGTGCAGGAAGCTGAGCTCTCAGGATGCTCTGGGCTGGCACTCCCTGTGCTGCAGCACAGCACAGCACAGCACAGCCAGGCTCCACACAGCCCCCAGGTGTCGGGATGCTGCAGACCACCACTTTCTTCCCCGTGCTGACTGGAGGCATCTGGCAGGGTTTGGGGGAGGGTTAAATGAGCTTCTTTCCCAGAGAAAGCATCTCCTCGCTGAGGTAGTAAATCACTGTCTTGCAGTGACACTAATGCACAGAAAATGAACTGCTTGTGGATCTAGTTGGTAAATACTGATTCTGTGAAAACTGTGCCGCATGAATGCTTAAAGGAGCAATCTGAGATGAGGAATGTCCCTGCGGCAGCTGCTGTGGCACCTCACCCCACCCACATGATGTAAAGGGATAGGAAAGGGTGAACAATATAAATTCTATTCTAGCGCTAATTCTAGTGCACTGCCTTGTTCAGGGTCACCTGAGAAATCATAGCATTGATGGATTAAAAAATGGTAAAGAGCTAATTTTGTGACAAAAATGTTTGCTCTCTGGACCCAGATACCACTGAGACCTTCCAATCTTCAGTGCTGATGTGTGCTTCAGGTTTGTTGCCTCTGTTATCTCCAGATCAGAGTCTGCATTTTCTCTCTCTTTTTAAAACATTGACTGATCTACTCCTGGATAAATTTAACAGGAGATTATGCAGCAAGCTCATTAGAAGCATTCTGCTTTCCCCCAGGACACCCAGGAGGTGCCCTAGCAGGAGCAGAAAGTTTTCTGCAGAGATGCTTGGGAAGGGCGAGTAATTGCCAGGAAAGAGCATCTATAAAATAAAGAGAAGGCTAAACCAGGTGCTGCACTGGATGTGGCTCTTCAGAGAAGAAGGTTGTGAAATGGGTGGACATGGCTCAGGCACTCTGGATCCCCTTGCTGGGGTGCTGAAAGCAGCTCTCATCCAGTGCTATTACTTGTCCCCAGGGCTACTGGCAGTGTGAAGTGCAGAGCTATGGGGCCCTGGCCCCAGGCTGCTTCTGAAACACAAGATACTGTGCACTGCCTTAGGCAGGATACTGACTTCTGAAAATCTCTAAAGAATTGCGTGGTTTTAAAAAAACCCAGCTCCTGAAATCCTAGGAATTTGAATCTGAACCCCTGCAAATACTGCCAGTGGTTCCTGACCTTTTGAGAGTGTTTATGCATTGCCTCGTGCCCAAAGCCACAGTTTGGCTGTGGTGTTTCCTTTCCTTTGCAGTGCTATGTCTACAGCCTTTTGTATTTCTTAATGTAAATATGGATGTAGCACCGAGTTGCACAAAGCCTTGTTTCAGCTGTTTTTCTTTAGCCTTGACGTACAAGCAAGTAATTAATCTGTTAGCTAAGGCTGAGCTGATATAGTAGGAGCTCTTACACAATGTTGTTACATCTGCTGAGCCCCAGACAATGAAAGGGGTGGTGGTCTTGGTGGTCTGCAGAAGAGCAGATATCCCTGGTTTCTTTTGTGAGGACTCTGTCATCAGTGAAATGATGTCAAGCTTCTCCTGAGTATATTTCAGGTCCAGGGTTGTGTCAGGAATATTCTGCTCCTCTCAGTCCTTCTGCCTGTGCTTTGGGCTGTCAACTTCTGTGTGGAACCGAGGATGTTGTCATGGTGTGAGTGCACTGAAGATAGAAGTACTGAGGGAGAGCCAGGTTTACCAGTTTGGAAAGCTCTAGATGACATCAGATATCCAAGGGACAACTGGCTTTTTGGGTTCTGCTGTGTGGGGAAGAGCTGAAAAGTCCAATACACCTTCAAAGCCTGCACAGACTACAACGATAACACAAATGATTAGTACAAATCCTTACCTATTAGGGGTCCTTAGTAATGAAAATGTTTCACTGTGTACTAATAGGACTTAATAAATTAATAACAAAGGAGATTTTAATAGTGGACGATGGACATCTGATTTATAATCTGAAAATAGCTTATACCCTATTTCTGTGGAACATCTACTGTCCACACATGTCAGAGGCTGAGTGGAATATATAATTTTTTTAGCTCTTTATCCTTGCTGGAGGCATCAGCAAACACAGTGAGTGTCCTAATGCATTTAGCAGCAGATGTGTGGCATAACTGACCAAGGACATGTATCTTGTAAAGCAGAACAATTTAAATGAAAAAAGGATGGGAAAATACCATCCAAACCATGAAAAATGTTATGTTTTGGTGTGTTGAGAAGGGATATATGTCTGAAAAAGCTTACTGGGCTTTTCTCTTTGAAGTCACAATCTCTGTGTTCATTCTTCACATCCTTCAGAGATGCAGGTGCACTTGGCTGCAGAAGACACATTTCCTGAGCATTGTTTTTGATATTGCTTTAGCAGCGCAAGAGGCAAAGATTCTTCATCTGTGTGGCACTGAAAGATCCCTGGCTCTGCACAGTTCTGGGAATATCCTCCTACTCCTCAAGTCCTCTGGCTGTTTCTAAGGTAAAAAAGTGCTCCACAGCTCTGACCTGCCTCTGTGCCCCCATCCTTTCTATGGAAACCACAGTGGGAGTGGTGGATTGAATTGCCCAGGTAGGGGCCAGATTATAATGAAGGGTGTGCTAAGACCTGGCAGACTGAAAACATTTTCTATTTTAGAAACAGCACAGTGATGCCCAGACTTTCTCCTCTAGCTGAGGAAATAAATCTCGGAGAAAGATGCTGCTAATGTGGTTTTGAGATGGTGCAGCTCCAGCTGGAGCTGAGGTGGAAGGCTGTTCTGCATCTCTTCAGAGACTGGCACGAGCCTTCTGGGAGATTTTGCCATGCACAGATCTGCTCTCTGCTGCTGTTACTGCTGCTGCTGCTGGCCACCCTCAGGGGAAATTCCCGAGGTGACCAGTGCCATAGTAATACTGCCTGCCCCACATGATGACAAGTCTATTGCTCTCAGGACAGACATTGAAATAATCCAATTTTGCCCACTTTTTCCTAGCCATCTTCAGCACAGGTCCAAAGATCTGCTGTGCTGCAGCTTGACCCCAAGGTTAAACCTCCTGCAGTGATGTACCCTGGAGCAGCCAGGCAGAATCAGCCTGCAGCAGTCTAGCCCTGGCCTCAAGGAGATGCTTTGGGTTCATTTTGCTTTTTAAACAGTTCTATAGCTGCAGCCATTGCTTTAGGTGAATTATCACTTGTGACAAATAGACAATGAAATATTTCCCAGGTATGACATGGCACTATTACACTATCTGTAATATTCAGTAATTGTGACTAACATTTTGTTGACAGAAGGTAGCTTCAAGATTTTCCACTTTCTTTGGTCAGGGAAGAGAGCTTTCTTAAGCCAGCTTTAATTTAGTATTATTAAGTTATTAAGGTTGGAAGAGACCTCAAAGATCAGCAACATTCAACCTTCTGAACTTGTAATAGGCTGCAAAAAAAGAAGATCTTGCTTTGCAGGGTGTGGGATCAGTACAGAAATATATGCTATAATGCCCTCAAAAGAAAACAGTGGCTTCTCTCTGTTAAATCAGGCAGTACAGGAGCATACCAGCAATAATCAAGGGACTAATTCTCCAACTAAAGACATGAAAATATAATTTCATATTGTGATTGTTTGCAATTAGTCACAGATGTTAATCTGTGATCACTTGCTAAGATCACTTGCTCTGCCATTATTTTTCCATGAATAAACTCAGAAATGCATTTTAAAGTAAAATGAGCCAAAGGCCTGGAATTTAAGGTTAGATTTGACACAACTTCTTTCATGTATTCTATCAAGAACTATTCACTAAGGAAAATAGTTATGAATTTCTTGAGTATAACACACACTTTGCATATGTATATTATACAGTTTATACCCCGCCAAATGCAGATATGCTCAGTTTAGCTTTAGGCTTCCTTTGTAGTCAGCAGGGAGAAGTAGACAACTTGCCTTATCATCCGCAGATGTCTGGCTTGGGGGAAAATCAGTCCCATAAAAACAAGATTTCACACTTTCTCTTCATTTCTTTGTATGTAGGGAGCTTGGTGAGCCTATCTGAGATAGAAAGATGTATGTTGCGTACAGCTAAATAAAAGTGAGATTAATCTAAGGAAGTACATGACCATCATAGTTTGAATTTGGTGGGATACCCAGTCCTGATTTACACCACCGGAGAAATCTTTTTCCCACTGTCATGTTTTATGGGGAGCCTACAAAAGCAAGCACAACAGGATATGGTTTCCTACAGAACCTGGGCACCAAGCTGCCCAGCCCAACCTGCTCCTGTGGCCACCAAGGCAGGACAGCAAGGCTATAACAAAGCACACTGCTAGGAACAGTCACCTACGAGAAGCAAACATTTGCAGGGGAGGTCACCTCACCCAACTCAGAGTCTAAGTCCATTGCCTAAGTCTAATCTGGTCCCACCAAAGAATTCTAAAGCAAATAAAAGGGAACTTACACTTCCAGCAGGGACTGCCTTTATCCCAAGAGAAGTGGGAAGAAAGTCCATTGGCGGTGGCTGTTGGTGCCCATCAGGCACACAGAGACATCCCATGGCCAGTGCCCAGGCGTGTGCAGTGAAGCAATTCAGATATTTGTGGATGACTTGGAAACTTTACAGGCAGGTACAATTTTGAGACCAAGTTCTTATAACAATCACTCATCCTGAGTCCAGATGTCTCTCGTTGCTAAGAAGATGCAGCTTAACAGGAATAAGGTGGAGGAAACCAGTTCCTTGACTGAGTGGAACAGCCGAGCCTGAGTGTGTGTAGCAGCGTGGTGTGATTGCCATTTTCCTCATCTTTCCCATCCTCCCTCATGGGCAGGCTATGGACAACCTCCAAGCTCTGCATGCTGCTTCCCTTCAGCTCATTATGAACATGCTTTCTGTGGGGCAGTGAGCACATTGCTCTTTATTCTTAAGAATGTGAAGTTGTTATGATTAAAGTATTTCACTATATAGTTTCCTGACTGATAAAATGCCACCCCTAAGATTAAGATCACATGTCCCTGCTGCATTGGCACAGAAAGTCAATACTGACAAATGTAACATTAGATCATTGTTGCAGGGGATGAAACCCTCCCTCTGAATGGGAAAGACTGGATGGTCTCAGTGGGTTTTAAAAAACTGACTTATAAATTGATTACCAATGTCTCTAGACAATGGTTTGTCATCATTGCTTAACATTATAGAAAGAACTGCCTGTATCTACCTTTAGGTCTTGTGGTTTAAAGGAGAAATAAATAGGTATGTAAGGAAACAAAGCAGGATTCATGGCTGCTATATATCCTACACCAAAGGTGCTGTTTTGTCCTTCAGTCCCCTCCCTCCCTCTCCCCCTTGTCTCATTAATCTGGAGATTCTGGTAGAGAATATCCATCTTTAGATTAAAAAGAGGGGGGAAAGGCAAAAAAATCGCCTTTTTCTTTATTTTCTGCATTTTTATTTTAAGAGCTGCTCATCTGTAGTTCATTTAGAAGAAGTTATTTATGTTCAGTGGGATTCCACCAAGCTGTTCATATGACATTTTACCTGAACAAAATGTAGCTTTTCTAACATTATTGTGATGGCCAACCTTGGGGAGGAACTTCATTATCCCCTATGTACCAGCTGAATGAACATTTTTCTCTTGGTTTGACTGTTCTGATATTTTTCAATAGTAGTTTCCTAAATAATGGCAGAGTCTTGGATGCAGAGGGACTGCTGGAGCAGGGTTATATTAGTGAATGATGATATTAAAAGCCTTCAGGATTCAAATTGTTCGTAGCAACTAGAACAGATTGTGTGTCCTGAAGAATAACATTCCTCTGGGCTCTGACTGTTGGTCTGAGGAAGTAGCTTGAGAGACCAGTGATGAAGCAAATTCTTTGCCTCTGATCATGTTTTCTTTTAGGCAGGAAGGATCAGAGCATGGTGTTAATGCAACATTTCTGCTCCTGGCACCTCAACTAATTTGAGCAGGATCAACACCAGCATCTTCTCACCTCACCCCATTTTAGAGTGCCATGTAACCACAGACCTATACTCACTCCCCAGCAGCGTCAGAGGTTTCAGGTGTAATACCTAGTTAGGAATCTGTGCCATGGCCACCTGTCAGATAGGCCTGTGGCCACCTCTCATCTGGAGGATTTCACACACCAGCCTCTGCTAGTCCAAGAAAGTGCAAGTATTTTTATGACTGCTAAGAATTATGACTTGCATGTTTGCAAAAATATTGCTTACCAAACTTATGTGATTGCTAACATTTTGAAAAACTGTTTTGCAGATTAGCTTTATCCCACTCATGTCAACCCAGCATGACCTGTTTGTCACAGTCTGTGGTCAAAGTGTGTTGTGGGTCACTCATGAAGGCCAGTGAATCTCCATTTGCCACTCTAATGAGATATTTGAAGTGGTTCCAGTCCTGGTTTGTCTGAGCTCTGAGCTTTTGGGACAGACAATGACCTGTTCTGGGCACAGTCTTTGGGGCAGCAGAGAAAGGCTACAGCAAGGGAAGGGAGTAGGGGCAAAGAGAAAGGGGGAAATACAGCAAAGTGGAGCAAGACAAAGAGCAAAGGGATATCTGCAGAAAATCACAGAAGGAAAAGGGTAGAATAAGAAAACAGCTTGGAGGAAGTCACAGAGAGGAGACAGAGGTAGATATGGGATTTGTTCAAGGCAATTAACCAAGGACAATACTGTTAAATCTGAGTCTTCAGTGCCTTCAGTACTTCTGTGTGTTGCGCATCACTGCTGCACTTTGGGGATGGTACTAGTGTTGTTTTATTGTCCCAAAGGCTGTTCTGCTTTCTGACTTCCTCTCTTCTCCCTCCAGATTTTTAATAGGCTGTGTTGTAATACCACTGTGAATTAATGGACAGGATGGAAGGTGGAGGACCTTTATTGGCTATTAACCTTAACGAGAGCAATAACTAAGTGATAAGTCCATGCATGTTCTTTTGCAGAACAGAGAGCCTGAAAACTGCCTGGTACTTCACATGTGGCAGACATGAATTTGTGAGTAGCATCAACATGAAATAATTCCAGCCAGATTTGTCAGGAGTAAATCTGCACACTGCAGCATCCCTTACAGCCTCACTAGCCTGAACACTTACTGGCTGCAGGAGGAAAGATGAGCTAGAGACACTGGTAGTTACATAAGGGCAAAATGCCCCTGGTTGGTTAAAACTCTTTGCTAAAAATGCCACCCATTTGCAATTCATACAGACAACCTAGTCTGAGGTATATTATTAGCAACATCCATATTCTATCCCATATTACTGCAAGGGCTCCTTGCTTAATGAGGGTTGAACAGTCATAGGGGTTGGCATCACTCTAATAATGCACAAAGTCGTTCTGTTTCTATTTGTTAGCATGGATTAACAGGTTCTGAAGGTCTTGCATTTGTGGCAAGAATTGGGATGTGTCATTAGTATGGAAATAAAACCCTGAAAAAATCAGACTTTTCATTACATATGTGCTTCTAGGAGCTCTGCTGGATTCCTTGGCAATATATAAGGACAGGTTTTGCTTTTGTATTTACATATTTTTTATTGCCATCAAAGGAATTACTTTCATCTCCTATTGAAGACATAATCTAACTTACTCTGTAGGAAGCAGGAAAATATAAATATCACCAAATTTTAATCTGGATTTTGGTGTGGGAATAATAACTTTATTGTGGCTGGACATTAGAGTTGTTTCTCTACAAGACACTGTTTGGCAGTGCAGTAGGTTTGTAAACCCTGACCATATAAACAACAGGGCAACCCAGACACTGCCAAGGAAAGGTTGTGGTCCTGCATCACATTTCTCCCTCAAGGGCCAGGGTACATCCTGTGCCTGCACCCCAGAGATCCCAGTCCAGGTGCCTTTCTCAAACCACTGAGCCCCCTTTCTGACTTCCAGACTTGAAAGGTCCATGGCCAAATGCCTGCCCTCTCTCTCACAGGTATGGATGCATAGTCACTGGTCTTGTCTGAAAGACTGTGCTTCTGCAGGGAAACTTTGGATTAATTCCAGGGTTATGTGAGACGATGAGCAGTATAATCCATGGTAGATCCTGCAGATTAAGTGCTTTCTACTACATGGAGTTAAATAAGCTTGATCTAAGTAATTAAATAAATTAAATAGCTTATAGCACCTTGTGAACTTTCTTTCCAGTTCACATTGTGAAGGGCATGACATGCTTCCTATGTGGAGGTCATCTTAAAACTGGTGAGAAATCAGAGCAATTGTGAAAATGGGACAAAGAAAATCATCCCAGTTATACACTTGTGCATCTGATCCCCTTGAGAGGCTGTGTAACGTGGCTGACTTGTCCCAAGCACAGGTTGTTCTGACCTCCCTTGTGAATCTTGTAGCCTCTGTTCTCTTCAAGGTGCTTGCACGAGCTGGATGTTCCAGCAGTACAGGAGCTGCTTTCCTGCACCATGGCCATATGTTTCCTAATGATTATGTCCAGCCTGGGTTACTCTGCTCTCCCAGGGTACATCATGACACAAAATCTACATGCTTCCCAAAGATAGTTTCTTGGCCACTGTAGCTGATGGCCAGCCCCACGGAATCCAGGCTAGCTGCCTGCTGGAATACCTTGCAAGCTGGGTTTGGAACTCCTTTTACACCCTCTGCTGCGGGGACCTGAACTACTTGAGTTGTGTTAAAAGACAAAAACCTTCTTTTTGCTATATTCTTCCTCAGTCTGCAGATCCAGAACCTTGCAGTGCTCTGAAACAAGACATTCTTCTATTTCTGAGTTTAGGGAAAAAATTATATCTAGGTGCCATATTTGCTTTTATTTCAAAGTTGTTATTTGCCATGCATTTTACCACCTTTTAACAAATCACGATGGGCTGGAGAGATATGCTGTCAGTCCCCTGCTCAGGTGATGCCCTCTTCCCATAGGATAGATAGCACAGCTAACAGTCACACTTCATCCTCATGTTTTCTTGTGTGATTGTCTGTAAAATCACCCATTTTACAAGCAGAGAGAGAAGCATTTCCCCTCACTGTGACCTGGGTGGCACCAGGTGAGCAAGGTGAGCAGGGACTGCAGGGTCATGCATTTAATTAAGATATGCTTTCAAATAAAATCTCACCAAACTGGAGTGCATAAATTAGAATGAGTTCTTTTAAGGTCCAGATATAGTTTGCTTTTGGGTAAATCTAACATAAGAAAAAAAAGATGAAGTGAACTGGACAAGCCTTGGGCAGAACCAGGTCAACATGTGCAGGTAAAGACCAAAGGTGATCTTTTGTTTTCTTCTTCTTCCCACCTACAGATGAACTGCTCAGCCCAGGCTCTTCCTATGGCTCGGTGAGGAGAAATGGCTGCTTTTGGCATGTGGTTTGTCAGGGCAGTGTGGATATTTGTTCTGGGACAGGATGGATCAGCCATCAGCTGTGTGCCTGTGAAAGCACCTTTGGGTGAACAGCTCAGAGTGCACATCCCCATGGGACAGAAGGAAACCTACCCACTGTGCTCCAGACCTTCCTGGTAAGCACAATTTCTGGAACTGCCTGAATTCTTAGGTTTATTTACAATTTTATGGTAAGATCAGTTCAGTTCTTCCTTTGGCAGCTATGTAAAAATGTTTGGTTTGGGGTTTTTTACTGTGTTTTTAAAATTATTTTTATTTATCTTCATTCTGTCATAAACTGCTTAGTGAAATGTGGGATTCAGATGGTGCAAAGCCTCATGTAACTGTCTCCTTAATTGTACTCTTAACTTATAATGCTTTATTTTTCCAGATATCTTATTTTTAACACTGCAAATGTCTAAACATCGTTTTTAACAGAAGAAAAAGTACTTTTGACATTTAGGGGTATTTCCCCCATGCCGATCTGCTCTGTTTAAGCTCTAAGAGTTTAAACCTCAAAGTAAATGAAACAAACCACCACATTATCTTATTTGTGGTTTATTGCATTTGGCTCTTGCATTTTTGGGGATCTAAAAATACCTGCTTCTGAAGTATAGTGCAGTCCAAAGAAGAAGAATAGAAATGCAAGAGCACACTTCCCAATTGCCCTGGCATTTCAGCTGCCCACCCCTGTGGGTTGAACTCCCCTTTGCTAACTCCCATTTGCACATTTAATAAAACACTTAGGATTAGTCCAAAGAAGGCTGAGCCAATTTTGGTGTGCAGAGAATTTTCCAAGCATGATAATCCAATTTCATTCACATCTGTGTTTTCTAACGGAGAGACCTTTTGTGCCCTACATGATGCTGCCTGCCAGGAGTGCTATTTCTTCTAGACAATTTTGCTCCTGATTTAAGGTCATCCTTATATTACTTGTTGAGCTTTAGTCCATTTCCCTCACTTTGAAAAAGAAATGCAGCAGAGTATCTGAGGCAACTTGTAAGAGAGCTTTTGCTACATCTAGTGGCAGAGCCTTTGAAGTGCCTGAAAAAAGAGCAGATAAGAAAAAAGCCATTCTCCATTTAGAACCCTTATCATTTTGTTCATCACAGAATATTCTGAGTTGGAAGGGACCCACAAGGATCATCGAGTCCAACTGTTAAGTGAATGACCCATTGTAATGAAACCCAATGTGCTTTCATATTGCATTCTGTTTACCTTTGTCTTTTATAGCAAAGCTCCCATATTCCTGCCTGGCATGGCTTTTCTTGGTTCTGGCTGCCGTGTGAGAGAGAACTGGTCTGGACTTACTGCGATTTTGATTCAGACTGAATTATAAAAGAATAAAAAAGATAGATAGGGTGTGTGTGTGTGTGTGTGTGTGTGTGTGATCCCAGACCTGTGCAGCTGCCATCCTCCCCAGTGCAGTGCTTGTATCACCCAGGAGCACTGTGAGTTAACCCAAAAGAAGGAAGTTTTGCACCAATCCTGCCCAGCACTTGGGCCACTGCCTACAGACCACTGTGGACTGTGGTGTGTCCCTCAGGGGGAATGGAGGGGAAAACAGAAGCATGATTTGTGCTAACATCAAGGATGCTCAAGACATAAATACCTGGATTGCTGTTGTTTCAATCCTTTTTGTAAGATGAGGTGAGGGACTGAGAACCACCTGGGATTTACTGGAGAAATGAAAATGTAGAGTCAAACCCCACAAGGCTGGGGTATGGATTGGTCCTAGCCAAATGCTTGCACAAGGGGAGTTGCTGCAGTAGTAACAGCAGTTATTCTTACCAACTTCAGAGTAGTCAGTTTTCTGAGGGAATGTCTAACTTGCTTTGCATATTTCCAGTGGGAACTGCTTGGATCCTAGTCAGAACAAGACATCCTCCTGATTGCAAGCCGGATGGGAGCAGGTTAGGTTGCTACTGCCATGTAGCAATACGAACTATGGACAGGGAGATTGGGATCGTGATGGTGATATTGACAAAATAATACAAATCAGAGCTGATTGCAAATGTACTAAAAAATCAGCACTGGTGTTTTAAAAGTTGATGATCCAGGTTTAAAAATTTGGATGATGGTCATACATGTTGTGAAGAGAAATGGTTGTGTAAAAAAAGTATTTTCAAACCTTATCAACCTGCTTTATCCAGACAAGGAGTGGTGCCTTACACTGGGAACTGGGTCTTTATGGTGGGAAAGTGAGGAGAACATGCTTACCTAGCTTTACTCCAGAGCCATGGCAGGAGAGGGTGGGCTGGCAGCCTGGCTGCTTTTGCTCTGGCATGTGGTTTGCTTCTCCTGCCTGGTACCTAATTTGTGTGGCACTAAGGTTGCTTTGCAGCCTCCTCCTTTGGTTTTGGATGCTGGAGGACCTCACCCTACTCAGGGGAATAGCCAGGGGAGACAGATAGACTTGGAGGAAATTAGGGAGGGTGGGATACTTGTGAAAATGAGGATAAGGGAGCATCAAACTTGGAGCTGGGGTGTGCAGGTAGGTTTCCCCAGGTGTCTTGGTGGTGGATGATCCCCATGTATGGATCTGTCCGTGCTAGAAAGAGGCTCCCTTCATAGTTGTAGAAAGAAACTGGTGCTTTTAAAGCACAGCATCCAGCAGAAGGGCAAAAAAAAAAATGGTCACAGCCTCCAAAGGAAGCCCAGAGTGACAACTCAGCCACTGTCAGAGACTGAAGACCAGCAAGACAACTTCCACTCCAACTGCATTGTGGTAAAGGGGAGCTCCTGCTCTGCCAGCAGCATCCAGCTGCACAAGCAGAATTACCTCATGGGGTGATTTTAGACACATGGGGGTGAACCTGATGGCAGAGGCTGCAATACCAGTCTGAAAGGTGTACACAGAATGAGGGAGGAAAAATTTTAAAACCTTGGACCTTTATACTAAATTATTAAAAGAACTTCTACAGGAGCGTATGCAAGAAATTTAGAAGATGCTCAAGGAAAATGAGTTGTGCACTGTCACAGAATCACAGAATCAGAATGCTTTGAGTTGAAAGGAACCTTAAGGTTATCTAGTTCCAACTCCCCTGACATGAGCAGGGACACCTTTCATGGGAAGGTTCATTAACATTCCCCATCATGAGCTGGGGGATGGTACAAATGGGGAGGCATTTCCATGTCAAGGTGTTACTTGTTCTCATGAAATAACAGGAAAACGAAGAATAATTTCAACTTCAATAGTTTGTTCTTGAACTTGTTTTAGTTAAAAAAAATCCTTGATGGAAGGAATATCCCTTTCTGTTATTTACCACAGGACCTGTGAAACCTGTGGAACCACAGGAAACCACAGGAACAGAAAAAGATCTATAACTTTCTTGAGCTACAGGTGGTGAATTGAGAAGATAAGGTTTCTAGTATCAGGAATTACTTGTATGTGACAAGCTTCATCTGTTTCCATAATATATGGTGGGAATCACTCCATCACTCTTGGAGCTGTTCAATCAGCCCCATGCTGAGCAGCCGCTCTGATGCCTGGAGTTCCGTCCAATGCAGAGAAATTGGCAAGAGATAATATGCTGCCAAAGAGCACAAACATGAAAGAGTTCAATAGCCCTCACAAGCAAAAAGGAAAACAAAAAAACCCCCAGGGAGTTAAAAAGCATGAGGGTTTTTTGAGTCATCTTCTTTCAAGTACATGAAAATTGGCAGAAGCTGCATTTTTTTAATGATAGTTTGTGTTTCACTTCTATATATGAAATGCAAGGAGCAGACATTTCTCCTCTGGAAAGAGGACCTACTTTGACTTGTCAAATACCAATCACTACTTGAAAAATGTCACTCTGTTTCCTGCCTCTGCCCTGGGCTGTGTCTGATGGCCATAGGTGAAAAAAAGATAACTGGTTTCTTAAGTCTCCCGGCAGGAGACTGAACACATCTGGCTTACAGAGGGTTCCCAGCTTCTTCCCTGCACAGCAGCAGTGGTTTCCCCACTGCCTTGCAGCTCCCACTCTCAGTGCACAGCTGCTGCCCAGGCAGGAGCTCCATGGGAGCAGCAGGCAGCATTTCTCCCCACCATGGGCTCCAAACCTCAAAGCAAGCCTGGGCAACATGGCAGCAAAAACACAGCTGAGCAGGAAGAAAGGAGACATTTCATGGCAAAGATAAACCCTTTCATGGCAAAGATAAACCCTTTTGTTCACTCCTTCCTAAACTCAGAAGCTGCAAATTCTTGCCTGGTTGAGCACTAGGACTTTTCTGTGGTAGACTAGAGGTTTACCCAGGTATTCAGGGGGTGATTGGAAAACATTTATTTTAACTTAAAACTTTGTTCACTTGCTTCAGTAGCCATTTGAATGTGATTAAAATTTTTATCAGAAAGCCATAAGCATAGAAAAAATAAAAATAATTGCAGCTTGTGGGGTGGCAAGAGGTGGAGTTATTCAGGTTAACTTTCTAACAGTTAAGAAGCTACAAATAGAAAATAAGAGAACACAGAGGTTATACTTGGAACACAGAGTGCATGTACTTTTCAGTTACACTGTGTCCTGTAAAAAGTCAAACATCATTTTTTTAAGATGCAGTAGAGGCACAGTATCTATCCATTGCATTTCTTCACTGCTTTTTTTTGCTAGAGCCAAGTTCTTCTCTTATTTAAGACATAATATAGATTATGAAGATGATGCATTTTAAAATTAAATATAGCCTTTGATAATTATTAAATTCCCTTTGGCCTTTAAAATGCCTTAAAACTCTGAAATACAACAGGACCATATCAGACCCAGTCCTTCAAAGACAGGGGATCACTTTTGGTGCAGCTGTACTGTCCTAGGGCCAGACTGACATCTTTTCAGGCAGTCTGACTTCGGCATTTCCTAACTTCTGAGCACTTGAACATTTCAGCCTTAGCTGTCCTTCTGGCATAAATGTTCTTACACATAAAGTGCCATAATTTTTAATGAATGTGGCAATTCCCCAAAGACATCTATAAGACCAACCTACTATGCACAAGAGACCACAGGAACTGACTCAGCAGAAGTCCTGGGGGAGGTTGGCTCAAGTTCAAGCTAAGGACAAGCGTTTTCCTGTCCTTAGGAAAATGTGTTAGCACATTCAGTTACATGTGTTCTTCATATACTCTTGGCAATAAAGTGAGACAAAGGAACTTGAAGTTACACCAGGGGAGGTTTAGATTGGGTATTAGGGAAGATTTTTGCCCTGAAAGAGTTGTCAAGTATTGGAACAGGCTGTCCAGGGAAGTTGTGAAAGCCACCATCCTTGGAGGTATTTAAAACCTGAGTTGTGCTGAGTTGTTGGTTGGACTCAATGATCTCAGAGGTCTTTTCCAATGTAAATGGGTCTATGATTCATGACCACAAGGCAGAACATCACCTCATGTCCCAGGCAGCTGGAATTTTTGCCTGTTAGTTTGCATGTAGCACTGGAGACATGTGGCTTTGTCCAGCCATCTTCTGGGCAGTGTCATCATCTGGAGACTCTGCTCTTGAGGCAGACTGTGAATGGAGATGATCACTGCAAGGAAATCAGAAGAAACTGGTATCCCTGGGGAACTGGTTATGGAAGAAATTTGCATAACTCATATGGTTTATCTGTCTTTTTCAATATGAAGGGATTTTTTAAATTATGTCTGCTGATGTTTTTGCCTTATTAACAACATTACTTAACTCAGAGCTCAGGTTATTATTAGTGATTTTATATTCTGCAGTTGGTAGCTTTCTTGACTATTATTATTAGCATTTTCATTTCAAAATCCTTTGAGATTATCTGAGATGCAGGGAAAGGCATCTGGAATTTGCTTATGTCCCTTGAGGAAGTATCTGGATTGCTCATTTATGTTTTAATTGCTATTTTAGAGCTGTATATTTCTAGATGTCTTCTTACAGACCTATTCCCATATCATGAAGTCATTCTTGTAGACAATCCAGACACGGTGATCCAGCACAAACCAGGTCTGCTCAAGTGTTTAGTACCGTGATTAAGAGATGGAGAAATAGCACAGGCATTCATACATATGCAAAGCCTTAATATCTAAACAGGCTTTTCCAGGAGCAGTGTCTAAGAAAGGCTGGTTTCCCTGGAGGAAGCTCCTTCACAGTCGGTTCAGTGGAGTGACTCCTAGTGGAATGACATGAATTTCCACCCAGCTCTTCCTCCATGTACCTAATTGCATGTCTGGGAACACAAGGAATTTGTCTGCATGAAGAAATGTCTTAAGTGTTAGTGTTTGGATCATAAAATGAGTCAGCCAATGGAACAAAGATCTGACATAACAGTTTGTTACTAATTATTTCTCAAGGTATCATTTAGAATCACCATCAAAGGTTTTCAGATGGTATTTCATGTATTTTAGATCCATCTATTCCCAGTGCTCCAGGAATGGTTTCTGTGAATTGAGCCTCCATTTTTTCATACAATGACAGATTTTTTTCACTCTGAGGTAGAGCCTCTCCCTTCCCAGCTTTCTTTCTGTGAAGTAAATATCAGAAAAAATCCTGATTTTTTTCCTCAATGTCTAGACCATTGAAATCAGGTCAAATGCTCTCTACTCACTTAATTTCATTTCTCAATTTCATTAATTTTCACCCCTGCTCCTTAGATGATGTGTGTTGCTTCTGCTGGCTCCAAAGAGTCAGTAAGAAGAGAAGCCATGTGGCAGCCCCAATGCACTTCAGTGAAACTGTGAAATGGCTTCAGGACTGAAATAGCAGCAGCTGTTTCAGATCAGGAGCTTTATCAGCCGAGGAATTACAGGGATTTACTTTGTGCCTTCACAGCAGCTCCAGCAAGTTTGGTTTTCCAGTCTAAGACTTTTCAGAGCTGATGGAACAACTAAACCCCAACTCTGCAACTTCTTTATCCATCAGCAAAATGTCACAAGAGACTCTGATCACGTAGAAACACTTCTTAGCCTGGTAGAAATTCTGTCAGGAGAAACATAGCTGAGAGATGTGTCCAGCACCAATGAACTGAGCTTGATTATGTTGATATATGAAAGTGAAGCATTTGTCCATAAAGGTGATAGTACCTTTATTGTCAGCTAGATATAAAAGCCCAAAGATGTGCCATTTAATAATAATTATGGATTATTATGGATGATTATGAGTGGTGGGGATGCTGAACAGAATTATTACTTTTTGAATAACAAAGTAGAAGAGTAAATTATTGGAGTTTTTAAATAAGGAGTCAAAAGGATTTATGATACAATATATCTTTTGTAAAATAATAGCAAATATTAGAAAAAATGAAGCTTAATATATCAACCACAGTAGTTTGGAATGCTTGGAAATGAATATACAATGGGCAGGGAACAGGACCTAAAAGATGTGATGGGGTCTTAGAGCAACTGGTTGAACCTCCCTACTAAGTGATGTTCCTGGGTGCTCTGCCAGCTGATTCCTGCCAGGCACCTTCAAATGACAGAACCTGGACTGAGTACTCAGAGGGATCCATCCCTTGGTCCTTGTGTAGCTGCCCCTGCAGGGGAATCAACATGAGAGATGCAGGTGTGTGCAGGTGCATGGTGGCACTATCCTTTTGCTTCCAGAGGCTTCCAAGGCACTGGTTTGGGACTGGCAGACACAGGACAGGACTTACAGAGACCTCTGCTCCTGGGGAATGGTGGCTGGTGAGTCTCCACATTCCAGCTGAGCCCCTTGAGACACAGTGAACTGTTTGGGGAGCTCAGAGAACAGGTCAGCTGGACATGTTTGCCTACATGCTGAACCACCTGGCTGACTCCCTGTGCTGGGAAACAGATCATTTGTTCCACAGCAGCCAGACAGTGCTGAGTTTTGGATTTGTGACTAGGACAGTGCTGATAACACACCAGTGTTTTGGCTGTTGCTGAGCTGCACTTGCACAAGACTGCATTTTTATTTTTCCCACTCTGCCCCACCTGTAAGTAGGCTGGAGGTTGGCAGGAAGCTGGGAGGGAGTACAGGCAGGACAACTGAGCAAGGGTTATTTTTTGCCTTAAGCAACACGTGCTGCAGTAACAGCTCGAGGGAAGGAGGAGAAAGGGGTGACATTGGTGGTTATAGCATGTGTCTCCTCAACTAACTTTTGCATGTGCTGAAGCCCTGGTTTCCAGGAGGTGGAAAAACATCAGTTGCTGAAAGGATAAAAGGAACAAATTCCTCTTTTTTCTTTGCTTGAGTGTGCAGTTTTTGCTTAACCTACCAAACTGCTTTTATCTGGGTGCCTCCCTCCTGTCTTCTTCCCATCAAGTGGCAGAGGGGAGACCCAGCAGATGTGTAGGTGTTTGGCTGCTGGCTAAGGTCAATCCACCACAACTCCACTCCCAGTCCTTGGGGACAATTTCAGTGAGGATGGTTGGGAACTGGGTCTCTTAAAAGCAAAATTTGGTAATTGCTGCTTACCCATTACTAGTAGGTAATTGCTCCTTATTTCACCAGAACCAGCAACCTTTTCTTGGAAGTTCTCTTCAAGGGAACACAGACGACACTGAAGTTGAACTGCTACATGATTCTGCTGTTCTTTTTTCTTCTTTTCTTTATAGTTACATTTTCAGAATAAAAGGTAATTGACCATCAGAACTCTTCTTGCCTTCTAAGATGGTCATTCCCAGCTGCTCCAGTGCTGTAGGACATATGGAACTGTTGAAGGCACCTGGGGTCCACATGCTGCAGCATGGTCTGGTGACAAGATTTGCAGACACCACACACCATTTCCCAATCATCATACCAGCAATGTGTGAACCTGTTTGGTACGAGAACTATCTGGATATTGTGTTCATGCCTAATGTCCAGCTCAAGAAAGGTGCTGAATAATCTGTGTATTCGAAGAAAATGCCACAAGAAGTGAGTGATCACATCAAGAAAACCCAAGCAGTTATTGCCTAAGGCTCTGTGGAATAGGTTAGATAGAAAACAAAAGAAGATGGTCTGACATCCAAACAGGTATTTAAATTCTCTCCAGTGAATTATACCCCAGAGTGTCTATTTCTTGCCTTTAGTTATAAAGGTGTCAGACAAATCCCACAGAAACAGATGCCATATTGCAATCCCCTAAATTCAGACAAGATGTCTGACCATTAATGTGAAGACAGTAGCTCAGGGGGGTCCAGGGAGGTTATCAGCATCTGCAAGTCATTCTTCTGAACTTCTGTTCATTCTAAGTTTGGTCACATTTTCTGAGCAGCTAGGTGTTCTCCTGAGCTCAGCGATCTGGAAGAGAATGGGTTGTTCCAGTCATTTTAACACATTCAATTACTTATGAAATTTGTTGTCAGAGGAAACATGGAAACCTAGAAGGATACAGAAGAAAAAGAGCTCATCTAAAGTTAGAGAAAAGAGGCAATTTAAAGCGCAAGCCAAGGGGGAAAAAGGTGGAAAATAAAAATTGCCTAAAATTAAATGAGAGGCAAAAAGATGGTTAGAAAGTTTAATGAATTCGGGTTCAAAAGTGAAGAAGAAATGAAAAATGAAACAAAGACCAGAACTGGCACTTGAAAGAGAGAGAGAGAAGAAAGATGCTGGCAAAAAAGAAGCTCAGTAAATTAACCAACATATGCTGCAGAGAAATCCTTTCAGCAGGCTCAGAGAATCTGTCTCCATTAATGTTTCACAGGGAAGGCTCAGAGGGAATTTCAATATTTAAAATGTGTTTTTGAAGGTAGCCAAGGGGAGATGCACTGGTAACTCTTGAAAGGCTAATGCATTAAATTTTATTATATCTTCAAATAGCATGGGACAGTGTCTAAGTCTTGGTTACTTTAAAAGAGCACTCATGTCTTGATGTGCTCCCACATTAAAATGTCTCTGCTGTCTCGAGGTGTTTTGCATTCTATGCTTTTCTCTCTGGTGATCGCAGCTGAAGATGAGACAGGTGCCAGGAGGGTTGAAGGCAGAAGCTGGGAATTGTGGGGCTGCAAAGAGGCAAAAATGGAAGGACAATGTCAAGACAAAGGGTTTCACCATGAGGCTCCTGACACAAAGGAGGAACACCGATTCCATTTGGGCAGATAGGAATGATAGATGCCATCCTGGTGACTGGGAGGTGGCAGCTTCCACTGGCCTGGCAAGGGACGTGAAGTCGGCAGGCAGGGATGGTTTGTCCTTCCTTGAACTCCCGTCTGACGAAGGCGAGCGAAAGCCCAAAGGGAAAAGAACCGAAAAATACCGAAGCCCGGCGGGTGGCAGCACCGACCCGCGGCCAGGCGCAGCTCCCGCAGCGCTGGATGCTGCCGGAGGTTATCCCTTCCCTGCCCTGCGTTTCCTTTCTTTTGTGCCGTCCTGAGCAGCAGGGACTAAACAGCCGCCGAGAAATAACACTGTGCGTGTCAGGGTCCCTGTCTAAGCTGCGCCTCTCTCTCCTGCTGCCTCACATCAGGGACTGCTGCTTGGCAAAGCATTCAGTACAAGCACCAGGCTCCAGAGGTTTTTGTATGTTGGCTATCACTTGCAGGAATTATACCCCTTTATTTTTGTATAAAATAATTTGGTCCAAGGTCAAGACAGCTATGTTCAGACACCCACTTGCACACTCAGCAGGTAACACACGAGAGATCACCAGAGATCTGGTCAGTGCAGCCCACTGTGCTCAGCCAGAGATTCCTAGGACTAGCCAGGTACCCTTGGGGTTGGCAGCACTGCTCCCTTGACCACAGCACTGCCTCTGAGGAGAGTCTAGAGGCTGGGCTTACAGCAGAGAGGCTGCTAAATTTAGAGAGTTTCATTGAAAATTGAACTGCTCCTTCCATGCAGCTACTTTGGGACAAAGTTATCTCATCTTCTTACAACTAGGCAGGGCAGGGATGTAACACAGGATATTCCCACCAAGCTGGCATCAAACCAAAGGTGGGCACTACTCAGCCACTTTCTCAATAAATTTAGAAAAGAAATGGCTATTTGGATTCAGCCCCAAACTTCACCTGCCTCCTGCTCTAGTGTATATTGTTAGTGATAGATGAAGGGGAAAGACTGAGAATAGACAAGTGTCTGCAGTACCTTCTCAGAAAATATGATCCAGTGCTCCCCTGAAAAAATTTTGAAATTAAAAAAAAAAAAATCAGACAAAACTTGAGGAGACAACAAATAACATTGAATGTGTTTCAAAACTTTTTTGTCATAAGCCTTCTGTGGGGTCCCAGTGATCAAACCTGAAACCTGTTCTCCTCTGCATGATTTTTTTGATGTGCAATTCTTTCCTTTTGATACATATGAAAGCAGTTTTGAGGTATTTTAGATCCCTTGCCTTACTGCAGAAACAGAAGCAGTGGCAGACCTCCTTCCAAAACAAGCAGCACATAATAAGACTCTGCTGAGAGGAGGCTGTCTTCCTCTGTGTTTCCTAATCCATGTGGATGTGGATGCCAGGGGTACAGAGACAGAATGAAACGACCCAAGATAGTCATCATTATGAGGGAAGGACAGACTGCAATGCTCTCTTCCAGCTCCTCTACTTATCTGTGGCTGAGCCCACCCTGTGTGTTCCCCACGGGCCTGTGACAAGGATTTGGCTCATGGATAACAAAAGCAATGGGGCACTTGGGCTCTCTCCTGCTGCAAAGCTCAGCAGAAACACAATGAAACATCAGCCAATGTCTGAGAGCTTCAGTTCCCAAATGACTAATGCTGTTTCAAAGTAGAAGCCAAGAAAGAATAACACAAAATTATTTCTTGTCTGCCCTAATAGCACTGCAGGGCTATCTTTTCTTTCTGATAAACTGAATGGTTTTGACCCGCATTGTAACCTCTGGTTTGAATTTAGATATATGTATCATCATATCAGCCTTGTGCCAAGGCTCAGGAGCACCTTGTGGCAGCAATGAAGCAGTGTTTCATGGGCTGTATGGGCCAGAGGAGGCTGCAGGATCTGGGCAGCATGGCCAGACAGATACTCCCCTCCCTTCCAGGCTCGGAGGGTCCCCGCAGTGGGGGACAGTATAAATTCTGATGAAGCTGCATTGCCAGTGGCAGGAATAGAGCTAGTTCCAGGTACTCTGACGTTTACAGCTTAAGAGTGGATTTAATTATCACTTTACTGGCTTTAGGTGTGCTGTAAGACTAATCTAAATTTAACAGGGTCGGCAGTTGCTTTACAAGCTTCCTCAACAGGCAAGTGTCGAGTTAGGGCTATACCAATAGATAAAGGGAGAAAACTAAAGCCATTGATGGCCATAGATTTCCCAGCTGATATCTTTATACTCTGCTATAAAAGCCTATCACCCTTCATTTAAAGAAAGTGAAAATTGTTGACATCTCTTTCACATGCTAATCATTAGGAAGCAAATTGAACTAAATATAATTAGAATCAAATCATGTGCACCTTTTATTGAGGAATAACAACACTCAGTATCTTCTGCTATTTATGTTTCCAGATAATCTGTGCCATTAGTTTGGGATCCCTCCAGTCACTGCATGACTGCAACTCTGAGCATTGACAACTTCATTTGACAGACACACAGATGCAGCTGTGAGCTTGTCTTATAGCAGGTTTTGAAAAATGCAGTGTTTTGCTTGGGCACAAATGCTCCACCTGAAGCTAGGACAGCCCAGACCTTGCACTTTGGGTGCAGCGGAGCCACCCGGACGTGGCAGCCGAACTTTGTGTGCCATAAAGGAGTGAACTTCGGCAAAACTCTGCCCTTGGACTTTTCAGCACCTGCACCTGCTGACCTGCCTAAGAGAATTTACCAGGTCATGGTGCCCTGGAACAAGCCAGACATGGTGCTCTGTTGGAGGGTTTCTCCAGGCTCTGGGGGACAACTCTAAACAAGAAGAGGCCATTCACACCTTGGAAAAACCCTTCTCCTGCCCTGCTGACCTGCCCCACATGATGTCCATACCCTTCCTGCCCAAGGGAACAGGAGTCAGGACCTCTCTAATGGCATGACTAAAATCACTGGCAGGCAGCAGGGCGTAGTGAGCTGCCCACATTGAACCCAGGATTCCTGCACAGTCACCCTTGTGTTTTGCTCACACAGTTTCCCTTTTCTGATCATTTCTTTGCTGGACAGGATGGACTATATGTTACCCATGGGACCCATCGAACCATCGAATCCAACTCCTTGCTATACACAGAACACCCCAAGAGTGACACCATGTGCCTGAGAGCATTGCCTGAATGCCTCTTAAACTCTGCCAGGCTGGTGCAGTGACCACTTCCTTGAGGAGCCTGTTCCTGTGCCCAGCCACCCTCTGGGTGAAGAACCTTTTTATAATATCCAATCTAAACCTCCCCTGACACTACTTCAGGCAGTTTCCTCAACTCCTGTCAGTGCTCATGAGAGTGAAGAAATTGGTACCTGCCCCTTCTCTTCCCCTCATGAGGAAGCAGACTGCAATGAGATCTCCCCTCAGTCTCTTCTTCTCCAGGCTGAGCAGACCAAGTGACCTCAGCAGCTCCTCATGCAGTTTCCCCTCCAGACCCTCCACCATCCTCACTGCCCTCCTTTGGACTCTCTCTTTTTATATTGTGGTGCCCAGAACTGCACACAGGACTCAAGGTGATGCTGCACCTGTTCTTTACATATAGCCTTTTATAGGAACAGCTCGACCTAACCCATATCATATCCAAACTAATATATGCTTTTATTCTCACCACTCTTTTATCCCATAGCATTGCTACTCACTGCCCCCTCCTCATCACTTCCTCCCCTTTGCAGAACTTAGGGACCACCCATGAACCACCATGGCTGTTTATCTATGGGGTGACACAGAAAAGAGGTGCTGGTGTTGCCCTAGATCTTTGCAGAGGGGCAAGTCTTATCTACCTCAAGGGTTTGAAAGGGTTGAGATGGAATTTTTCCTCCTGGTTATCTGAGAACTGAAAAAGTAAGCACAGGCCAGGCTGGAGAAACAGTCTCTGAGTGAACTCCATGCTCTCTGTCTATTTGCATTACTGAGAAGTACTTCTTATCTTTTGGACTTTCAAACCAAAGAGTTTAAAGAAATACTGGAGGGAAATTTTAGCTGCTGATGATTAAAGCACTATATTTAGGCTTAACTGTAACTTAAATATCAGATTATGAACTCTGAAATATTTTTTACATAAACTCTCCCCTCCATAAATAGTGAGCTAAAGCAGTCAATTTGTTCCATTGACTTCAGCCAAGTGCAGCACAATTCTGGTTTTACATTAGTCCTAAGGGACTCAAACCTCAAACCTTGAATTAACTGGAAAAATACAGACAGTTAGAGAAAGCAGCCTTCTCCCTGTTAGGAGAAGCCTAACAGCATTCAGATTGTTAGAGGGTTGCTGTTTGGTTTTTTTTTTTTTCCAGGAGAATGCCACAAAATTTCAGTCATGTGAGATCCACCACTATAAAGTGAAGTGCCCAAGTAGAAATCTGGCTTTGAAGGGATTTCATCCTGGGTTGCAGGTAAATATCCTGGGTAAAACAATATGGATAAAGCCTTGCTGAGCCAGCTGACCTTGGGGAAGACAGACAGTTTGGTTATCTGAACTTCACTTATCTAAAGTCTCCTCCTGTTTGAGGTGGGATTATTTTGTCCACCTCATACCAAGAGAAGGGATTCTGTGTGCCCTGATCCACTCAAGGCACATGACCCAGCACCCATGGTTACACCTTGGGAAGGCAAGTGTCCTTCCCCTGGGAGAAAAGTACTCTGGAAATGAAAAGGCCGCACAATCCAGGCTGCACAGCTCATGAAGAGGAGATGCACACAGAGAAAAGAAAGATGGAATAATTTTGTGGAGATGCTGGGGTACAGTGGTGGGCAGAATAGACACTCTGAGAAGTGGAGGTGCCCTTGGGCAGAGGCATCTTAGTTCAGGCAGAGCAAGAAGGGGGTGAGTGATGTCCCCAGCAGCCACTGCACCAGGGAAGGATGTGCAAAGCCTATTGCAGGCTGAACAGATCCACCTCCTCCCCATGCCCAGTTCAGTCACAGTCCTCACTAGGAAACCAGAAGTAGAAAAAAGTCAATCTTCCCTGTCTAATAAATTGAGGAAAAATAAAAAACTGATGACTTAAGGGGGAACTCCCAGGGTTTCCAAAACGGCACTGTACCTTCACTTATAGGCCTGATGATCTCTATGATCTTTTGTGTTGTTATAAAGAGTTACATTAAAAAAGGCCAAAACAAAACTCTGAAGAACACTGAGGAATTATTTCTCATCCCTTTTGCTTGAC
>VXBR01010166.1:1257491-1330235 GCA_013400215.1 Cisticola juncidis | reverse complement strand
TATATATCCTCAAAAGCCCCAGAACTAATAAAACCATTTCACACAAACCACAGTGAAAGAAACTATATGGTGTATTTACAATTAATTTTCAGTTTATGAAATTACCTCATGAATGAAATGTGTGTATAAGCTATGTGAGAGTCAAGAAGGGAGAAAAGATAACAATAGTGAGGAGAGCAGATTTTTATATTGTTTGCTGGTTGCCTGTTCTGTGAACTGCAGGAGGAGATTAATGATATTGTCACAACATTAATGATGCTGTAAAATCATAAGGACAGAGAGAGCCAGGATTTGATAAAAGTGAGATTTACAGCTGCATCAGTCAATTTAATTATCTTTTACTAGGCTTAAACTAAGCAGTAAGACTAATCTCCATTTAACATGTTTTACAGGGTCTGCAGGCACTTTACAATCCTCCTCCATTCAGAAGTGTCAGATTATGACAATATTGATAAAAGAGTGATGTGAATGGTTGTCTAGTCAATCCCCAAACCAGTTAATATCTTTTTTTACTGCATTGTAAAAGCCAATTACTCTGAAGTTTTGGAGTGAAATTTGTGAAGGGCAATCTGAGTTGATAATGTTTAGAAAACAAATTCCAAGAAGATAAAGATCCGTGTCCACTTGCCCATGTTCATTATAAAAGGTGATGCTGCTGCCTCTGTGCTGGCTCTGCTGCCTCCTCTCCTGCCCTGCTGGCAACAATCAACATCTTCTAGAGAAGAGCTGTGAGCAACATGAAATGTTTTGAACAAGGTGTTCTTCTTCTCTGTAATTTTCTCAGCTCCTCTCTTAGCCACTGGCAGCTGCTTCTCCACATTCTGTTATTTGATGTTGTATTACTGGACCTGTAGTATAACACAGTATTTGTTCTTACCAAGTCTACCAAAAACATGACATTTTATATATATCGATTTTCCATGTGTGCTTTTTATAAAACAAGCCATTCAGGTACTTCAGGTCCCTAGGCTTGATTTTTGCTCTCTATAGCTTTGTGGAGTTACTTATACTTCCATGAATAGTGGGGTAAACCCAGCCATCTCCACTTGATGGGCTACTTCATGGTAAATTAGCCCTGCCTTTTTAAATAAGTATCTTCCTTTGAGCTCTAGAGAAGCAAGCTTCTGGCATCCGGGACAGAAGCAAAAACTTAAACTTGCACTTTTTTTGGACTTTGATTTTCAGTGATACTGAAGAAAATGTAACACTCAAACCAGACAGCAGCTCCCAGCAAACTGATGTTTCAAGCTTGAGAGAATCCCTTGTTCAGGCAACTGTTGTCTGACGCAGCAGAATGAGAAAATTTAAATCTTTCCTAGTGAGTTCAGATAGTCTTTCCCTGCTCCCCAAATAGAGGAACACCAGTCTCTTTTAGGCCAGGTGTGTCTGGCAGTGAAGAATCTGATCTAAGGCAGGCTCTGGCTCTGAGCACTTGGTAATCAGAATTTCAATTCCACTTGACTTCTCTTTATTTTGTGTTCTTGCCTGTATTTAAGTGGTGTGGGTAAGTAATTTCTTTGAGCCATCTCTTCTGCTGGTCAAAGTGGCTCTGAAGGCAATTTCTGTGATACTTTAGTCTCACTAAGCCCTATTATTGAACATTTTTTGAGTCAAGCTTCCTAGGAAACCAACTTCATGGCACAGGTATGCCCCATGTCATTCAAAGACAGTTGTTCTGCTCCTGCATTTAAAAAAATCAACAAACACAGAATGACTGAGCCCAGCATTTCCACAGTATCTTATTTTTAGCTGTCTCATAAAGTTTTTTGACTAATAATGAAATAATCCCCTGACAAGAAACTAAAAATATTTCTCTTCCCAGGCTTGGAAAAGAGAGAGACATTTTTTTCGGCAATTGACTCGAAAGTTTACAGCAAAAATAGTAACAGCAGTCAACTCTTAGGAGCTGCAGTTCTGTTTGAAACATGCTGCAGTCCTGCCTCTTCACCCTTTCTTTAGCTTGCTAGTGTGTTTGACACCCTAAATCTGGGAGGTGCAATGTGCTTCTGACCACACTGAGTGGCCCTCTCACCTTGCAGCCTTTAGTCCTGGGACCACGGTGCCCAGCTGGGCTGACAGTGCTCCTGGTGCAGGAGGTGCTGGTGGTCATGCCGAGGAGAGACATCTTTTGTATGACAAGCACTACCTCAAACCCTGGCAAAGACCAGCCCCAGGACCTTCCCAGGGGTTTGGCTCTTAGAAAGTCAGATGTGCTAAACTCAAATGCACTAAACTGAGATGCTTTGTGTGTGACAGGCTTGGCTGGCCTCTGTCATGCAGCCTGTGTTTCCAGTTGCTGCATGCACTGGTCTCAGATCCCATCCTGGAGGACTGCAGATGGAAGTGAGACAGCTCTGCCACACGTGGTGAGAATCCTTATGCACCAGAGCTTTAAAACAATTGGGAAATTGGCAATCCGTCGTGGTTCCTGTCAACCTGACCCCATCAAACCAATGAACCCCCTAAGGTCCCTCTATCCAAGGACTCTTGGAAGAAGGGTTTTCAGTCAAAGTGGTGGCTCACCTTGTGGTGAGACAAGGGTCTCAAACTTTACTGCCCATTTCATGGAATTTCCACTAAGCCTAGGGGAAGAGGTTTAGAAATTGGCAGGAATTTTGTCCAAACAAGGTCTTCAGGATTGAGCCTCTGTCAATAAATCCTGCAACGTGTTTGTTCATGCAGGAAACGGGGAAAAAGTCAGTTCAGGATTCTTATCCATCTGATCTTATCAGGGTGGTAAATCTGGTCTTTGATCTTTTGTCAATAACTCACAAAGTTGGAGGCAGCTGCCACCACCCAGCTCAGCCATGCAGTCATCAGGGTCTCATAAAACATTTATGAAACCTGTCATAAACCAGCCTGATAAGGAACAGAACATTAGGTTTCAGGAGTCAGCAGCTTCTTGGGGAACACCTTGCCTCTAACTCCAAAGCTCCTTTGTTTAAATAGCAAATACAAGCCATTGATCTCACCCTGCTATAAATGCTGGAGCAGGGAATTTTCACCAGTCCTGCTGCCTGCTGAATTTTAGTGGCAGGTACTGGCCTTCATCATTTGCCTTTCCCACTTGCCATTCCTAGGGGAGGAGGGAGAAAAGGAGAGGAACTGAATAAAATTATAACTGAGGAAGTAAAAAATAGAAGAAATTTTAACCAAAGTTATGAAACCCACATTCTGTTCCCACCTCCACTAGTTACTGCAACTATGACTCATGTCACAATCTCTGCCTCTTCCTTACTTCCTTTACAAGAAAATCAAATTGATCTGCCCTCTATATCTTGTCTGTGCTCCTTGACGTTTTTTCCCAGAAGATTAAATCCCTAATAGAAAATGAGGTGCCTGCAGTATCCCTGTGAGACCCAACCTCAGGAACAGGGCCATGCTCCAGTGCTGTGCAGTGATTTCTGCTTCCTTCAGCAGCACAGATCACCTCTCGGCAGCACGGTGTCCACAGCAGCTCCATGATCTTCCTGAGCTACAAGTTAAGGAGCTGTGCCACACCTGGGACCATTTGGTCACTCACTGGGATATTTCTCCTTCTTCGCAACAATTTTGGCCTAAGGGATGCCGTTGGAAAAGAAAACTGAGGGTAGGAGGAAGTATTGCAATGTTGTTATTGACACAGAGCATTCAAACCCCTGACTTTCTGAAAGCACAGGAAGGGCACTATCAAAATACAGCCTGTGTTTGCAACTCAAAGCCCTGGTTAGCAGCTAGATCAAATCCTTCTGCCATGAGGATTTCACAATTTTCATGCATATTCTGCCCTCTTTGATTGTGTTGTTAGTTTTTTTTTTTCAAGTAAAGACACAAAATAGCATGTGAAATACTACTTAGAACTTAGAATCACAAAATAATATCTCATAAATCACTGTGTTATATTTTTCTTTTACTTGCTTATGCTTTTTTGTGATGATGTATTCGCAATGTTGAGATACAGACCACTGTTTTCTTCTGGTGCCTGACTTCACAGAAAGCTTAATTATTTCTTAAAAGTATTTTAAATCATTCAAACTATACTGTACCATAACAAGATATATTTACAGCTATATATTTATTTTATAATCTCCATGAGATAAGCAACTGTTATGTTTAATTGGTATTACTGTATTATTTACTAATCAAACTACTTAGGAGTTTAGTGGTGCAATCACAACTTCTTTGGCTGTTAATTTAGTCCCGTTTCAGTCACTAATAATAACAATTGTTCAGTGCTGACAAGAACTTTGTGTTGGAACAGTTCCAAACACAGATAGATACAAAGATACCTTAATTGGGTAGGTGTTATCAGTTGCCTATAGTAATAAAGTGCTAATTCAACACTGGTGTATAACCACGAAGCAGCTGTAATAAATTTCAGATTTGGCAATAAATACTACTATATAGCTTGATTAGGTGATAAAATAGCAATTACATTTTAGAAATGTATCAAAACCACAAAATATTTGTTATCCTGAGCCTTTCTTTGCAGGCAGCCTTGTGGCTAAAGGTTCCAAGGCTACCAGGGAACACTTTGTATTTTCCCATCATCAGCGAGGGTGACTGAGTAAAGCAATTTATGGTGTTGGGTAGCCTGTGCCCCAGGACGTTTAGGCAACCCAGTTCCCTTGCTTGCTTCATTGCAAGCAAACACAGGACAGAAGAATCTCTACTTGCTGCAGTCAGATACAATTAGTCAGTTGACTGATCAACCACCGTCACTTTTTGGTACCTCTTAATTGTGTGAACTTGCTCTGCTCCTGTTTCAGGTTATGTTATCTACGGAAACATAAAGATGTTTTAAGTGTTTGCATTTCATGTAACACCACTCAGAGGAATATGAGCAATACACTTATTCTGTTGTGTGGCAGTTTATGGACAAGGCAACACCACAGGTGGCATTTTGTGCACACTACTGGCCAAACCTTCCGTGGGTGGCCTTTCAGTGAGCCTCAGCACTCTGAAGGTGACTGTAGGTCATGAAATTGCTGTTCCAGGGCTTGCTCTTTGAAGAGATTTGAATCAGCTAAAGTAATGAGAAGGACAGGAGCCTCCTGCTCCCAGCTACACTACTCCAACCAGGGACCTCCACTGGGGAGATAATTAGGATGTGGGAATACAACATCATATTAAACTACCTGCATGAAAAATTCTGTGTGCCTGAGTTATAATGCATACACCAGGATCTGCACTCAGAGCAAGATGTTTGGAAAACTTAATTTAAATAAGACCAAATGCTGGACCGGACATGCCTGCAGCTTGTTTTCTGACCATGAGACAAAGGGTGGTGCTGACAGTGCTGGGTCTGCAGAGGTGTCCAGAGGGCTGCACCCTACACCAGGCCTGAGAGACATCAGCATGAGCCTGTGCAGCCACAGCACTGGTGTCTGCTGCACCATGACTTGGGACTTCTGGAAAATGAAAGTGCTGTGTGACTAAGGGTTTATATGGGTCCTATAAACCAGAGAACTGGAGACTGCTGTCTGTCCTTCATGTCCTCCATGTCCATCCTTCTCTGTTATTTTCAGCTCTTGTCTCCATCCCCATTCTAAGAAAACTGCTGCCAAAGTTAACCATTATGCTGTCCTCTGTTTCTTTTACTCTCTTTCTAATTTTTCCACTTCTGTACTTCTCATTTGTGTTTTTCTGTATTGTGCCCTCCTCTAATGAAAGTCATCAGTGCCTCCTCACAGATCTGTATAAAGGGAAGAGCAAACCTGCTTCCCCTACACCCTCAGATGTCCAGCACAGTGTAAATCATCTTCTAGCCCTCAGGAAGACCCCAAAAACACCATCCACAGAGAGTGCATAGCAGTCAACACTGTTGGTGCACACTAATATCCTCATCCCACTTATCAAGAAGCTTTTTCTTCAAGATCTAAAGACAGCTCCAGGGACAGCTGGGGGAAGGTTTTGTACCTTTTTTGTCCTCACTTGACACATGCTGCCTTTTCTTAGGCACTAGAGAAGCCACAGCACTGAGTGAGCTGGAAGTGAGCTTTGCATTCATAAACAACTCCTAATTCCCCTAAACTGTTCTTTCCTGGGCACACAGTGCCTTTATACCTTATTGACTGCACAAAAATTGGCCCTTTGCTGAACATAGGTATTTTATACCTTTTACATTACTGCCTGTGATGTAGCTGGTAAAATGGAATAGAACTACAAGTGAATTATGATCTTTATACCTAATGAATACAATCTGCTCACTGCAAACTCCTGAGTAAGGCTGAAGAAGATTACATATACATGCAACCAAAGTAATTCAGTCTCCAAAATTTCAAAGGATTTTAGGAATATGCACCCAGAGAGCTGCCGTAAGTGATGGAAAGATTTTTGCCAATAGTATGCATCCTTTCTTGTCTCATTAGTTTCAAGTTCCTGCACAGAACTGTAATTTCTGAAAAGTGCAGGGATTTGAACTGTCGAGCCAGCAGGGGATGCTCAAAATTGTACTAGTCTTCAACACATGCCAAAAAAAAAAAAAAAAAAAAAAAAATCAATACAGCCCTTTTCTGGTCCCATGAAAGTCACACCTTTCCATGTTTTGAAGAAAGAAGGATTCCATCCTGATTGCAGCACACTTTTCTGTGAGGCCTCAGACTCCTGAACCAGAAAAACTCCTTTCATCTCTCTCCCACATGACCTGGCTGGTGCCATTCCTTAGAATTGGTACAGGGGATTTTAATGAGCTTCTAGTACTGAAAAGAAGGAACCATTTTCTTCATTCATGTTCTCTTAGGAACAAAAACAAACTTGGGACTGCATGATCATGCACTTATCGTAAACTCAAAGACCCATGGGACAGTTTGGTTTGGAAGGGATCTTTGAAGAGTGTCTAGTGTATTTTCAGTAGCTAGGCTGCTGGGTCTGAATTCCTAATTCCACCTTTTTATGGATTTTTTTAATGTGACACTTTCATGGGATTGGAAACAGATGCCTATCCTGAGAGTCACTGATCAGAAATGACACACAAGCTTCAGCAAGATACTGGCTAATCAAAATGTTTGACAAAATGGTTCTGATTCCTCTTTGTTTTAAATTATCTACAATTTAGGAGAGCATGAATAGAACAACACTTTAATTCTTGCATTAAGTCAAGCCTGAATGAATTTTTTGGTGAAGTTCAAGGCTTCAGCAAGTCATAAAAGGCTTGGGAAATGCTTCCAGAGACCTGCAAAAAACATTTTAAAAATTATTTAAAGACTTGCAGGAGGAATCTTTTCCTTGTGCATGAATCTTGTAAGATTTGGGGCTGAGATTTCATATGTTTGGCACAGTTCACTGAAGACAGGGCCTCTCCTCACACCATGCCCAGGAACCTGACTGCTTTTCAGTCCTGAATTCATGTTCTTCTGATACCACACCCGCATGGCCTCATTATCAGCCAAGGGAAATTCACCTGGCTGCTTCCTCCCCACCCTGTGTCCCCAGGGCTGTGCACCCCCTTGGCCGGTGGAAGCAGGAGCTGCTCCCCTTTCCCAAGTGCAAATGTGTGGCCATGCGAGGCTGCGTATCGCGGCGCGCTGAGCCGGGGCCAGCTGGCTGCCTGTCAGCACTCAATCCAAACACTGGCCAAGGCTGTGCTGCCTGCAATAAACCCCTTCAGGGCTGCAAAACAGGTCAGAGATCTCAAAGAGCACAGCTCTGCTTGGGTAATGATTAACGGTGTGGTGGCAAAAGTCCCCGAGGCTTGGCTGGCTCTGTGTGTGTGCAGGCACACAGGAGCCTGCGTCAACAGGAAGGTTTATCTGTCCCAAGCCCAGAAAAACCCTTTGCAGGGGCAAAGCCTCTCTCCTGGTGGGCTGTTCACTCAATCCTTACTATGGCCCAGTATTCTTGATTGTCTCTGCACTGGCAGAGAATTCCCTGCTGCTGCATTTTAAACTAAGAGCAGAAATAATCCCAAGGGACAAGTTTAGTCTTCCTATACCTTCTGTAATGAACAAATATGAAAGACCATATTTCAGTCTCTGATTCATAGGCATAAATCTGAAAATGGAGACAAATGTAGTTTTCTTTCAGACCCCCTGAGAGAAAAATCTGCAAAACTGACCTGAAGAGACTGAATATAATCATGAGTCTTTTGTTCTGTGCCAGTGAATGTCCTTCAACTCAGCAGTGCTGTTAAATTGCTACTTTCCAAAGCAAAATAACTTTAAAATTATGTGTGTATCCTGGGCAAATTTCCCCCTTTTTCTTAATTTCTACTTGCTATTTTTCAGAATCATAGATTGTAGGGTTTTTTTCTCATGTTTTACAAAGCACCTTATCATAATTTTTTGAAAAAACAGGTGTTAAAAAAAATCCAGCTTTACTATGTAAGCAGGTTACTCCCAGTGTATAATCTTGTGTGTCTGCATGTATTTATATACTCACATAATGGATCCATAATGGTACGTAAATGTGTTCTACTGTAGATGGACAACTGTTTTTACAAGGAATAACACTGATCGTACTTTGAGGCTGAGGGACCAAAAGGACCCAGAAGGGACAACGCTGTTATTCATGATGAGCTCTCTTCTGAAACTCTTTGCAGTAGAAATTTTCCAAGCATGGTGATAGCAGCCAGTCTGCAATTTGCAGCAGAGCCCTGCTGCCAGCCTAAAGCCCCAGAAGCAGCCAGCAAAAGAGCAGCAAGCCCTGCTGAGGGACAGGGAGCTCTGCGAGGAATGCCAGATCAGGTCCCTTGTAATCAACGTTTCCTTCCTTTGTCAGGATCTTGACAGGCAATCTGATTTTAACATGAGTTTCCTCTATCCCAAGCCAGTGTCAATAGAAAAGCAAATGGATCAAATCTGAATGGAGACCACAAAACTCATGGGTAATAGCAGATAACACTCCTTGACCTTCCCCCTTATAAAGTTGCATTACTTCCTCCTCCACAATGAAGATAACTTTTTATGTAGTATTTACATTAGTTTATAGGGCTACATCCTCAAAACCTTTATTCAGCTATGTAAGGTTCTGCCAGAGGCCAGGTGTGGGTTTGCAAAGCCAGTGGGACCTGTGGCCTCCAGTTAACACAGCCAGCCCTGGTTTGTGCTCTTGCTCACAAGCTCAGGAGAGAGACTGAAAGACTGTAAGGAAAATAAATGCCCAGTTCTTAGACAACGATTGCAGGCTTGGGTGAATTCAGCTCTGGGAAAGACCACTTCATTTAGCTTAAGCATAGTGAATGGGGGGAGCAGAAAAGCAGCTGAACCCAGTTTCAGCATCAGAATATTTTAGGCACATTGTTAAAGTCTTCTTTTGTATGCATATGAAAGAGGAAGACCAGAGCTGAAGGAGCAATCACTGGAATTAGGACTCCAGCTTTCCAGGTGCTTACACCAGCTGATGAAAAACAATGCTTCTGAAAACAGGGCTGATGTTGGTGTAACACTGGAGGGAAAATTCATTTGCTTTCTAAATCTATTTCCTTTTATTCTGTGCTCATTTCTTTCAGGAATATCAGGAAATTTTTTTTATTCTGGAGAAATAAATTAAACACTGTAAAAGTTTCCCCTTTTAAATAGGGGAATACTAGGGACCTGATTTTTTTTTTTTTTTAAGTCTATTGACTGGTTTATCTCTGAATAGATAAATAGTTTAATTTGCTTTATGATGTGACTTAGATTAATTAGCTAGTGTTTACATGACTCACTAAAATATGTAGAGCTCTATAAATGTTCATACCCTTCAAATAAAAATGGCTGTGGGATCTTCCTGAAAGCCAGGTTTTAAACCTTGCAGGATCTGATGCTAGGGAGCTACAAGTAACAACCTCTCTCTTCCTTCCATAGCACTGCTTGTGTTTTCCTTTGCTGCCTGTATTTCACATTTTTCAGACTCTTCTTAGCAACACATTTTCAAGGCAACGATGCCTACACTTTTGTCACTAAGCCTCAGTATTCATCACACACAGACACAACCACACAGTTTTGGGTTTAGCTGATCTCAGAGTCATGGTGGAGGAAGCAGGCAAGGAGGGAATATGAAGGGAGTGAGACTGGGGCCCAAGGACCAGAGAATGTGTCCCTGGCCTGTCTGATTCCTACCAGGCATCTATGATGGTGACTTCTTGCTCTGCCTTCCTTGAAGTCAGTCCACTGGGGCTCTGGGGAAGCATTTGCCCTGTGAGATGAGGATCCATGTCTCAACCAGGAGTCCTGGGGCTCCTCCTGCAAATACATGAAAAGAAACAGCCTCACCTGCAGCGCAGCTGGGCTCTGCCTAGAGCAGATGTCTGCCACAGGTCAGAAAAGTCACTCCTATGGTGCCAGAAGATTTTTGGGTTTTGTGTATTTTTCAAATATTTTGTAGCTCTGCAGACCATTGTAGTTATATACTTTCTTAAGCTAACTCCAGTATTTTGTTAGACAACCACATTCCTAGAAACCTTTTCTAATCTTAGTTCTTCAGTGAACCAAGGCTATGTCACTTTCCCATGTATTTAGATATAAACAGTGTGGGGCTAGAAGGAAGGTGGAGGCTACAGCAGGGGGCCAAACCAAGAGGGGAATTATTTCATGAACTGTACTTCTAACCAGGAGTTTTTGTCAATTATGATAATTTGCTAAAGTTATAAAAGTGCCAAAGCCTTATATCATGGGGGCATTCTGCCGTAAGTGCACCTGAAGGACCCTCAGTAAATGGTAACTGCTTTTCATAATTTTAATCTTGTTTGGCTTGTGATTTTAGGGCTGAAAAAGCATGACCTAAAGAATGCTCTTTCCCCTCTAAAATGCTCAGGTGACCTAGGACTGTATTTTGCATTCTTCACCTTTTTAATGTACTCTGACTATCTGCTCAACAGGCAATATAGATCTCTCCTGGCAAGATGGAGAAGTGGTTTGAAATGTGTTGAAGCAGGTGATGGACTCAATTCTCCATCCTCAAGGTGTGTGCTAGCCACAGGGCTGGACAGGAAAACTCAGGGAAAGTATTAGAGGAAGGAGCTCTTAGGGCTTTGTCTGTAGTTCATAAATTCTGGTGTCACCAGCACATGGGGTCTGCAAAACCCTTAGCAGCAGATGTCCCCTCTAGCTCTAGGAGGGAAAAAAAGGGCTATGAATTGTGTCAGTTTTTATAGTTTTTATAGTGATGGATATTAAAGAAGAAGGTCACTGTTCTAAGGACTGTGCTAAGAACCTAGGAGGACCTGACATTAGGATCCAGGCTGCCACATTATATGAACAGAGACACCAGACATCACATACCTGGAGACTTTTCCATGTATAACCCAGATGCTCTGTGCATTGAAGACAAACACTTAAGTGCTGCATTGTCCTGTACGTGCCAGCACAGACTGGATTTCATTGCACACAGCTGGGTACTGCAGAGTGGCTTTGCTCTTTGACTCAAGCTTTGTCCATTGTTTGGTTCAAAGGAGACCCAGAAGTGTCTGTAAGGATGTGTCTAGCCCTTCCAGCCCTTCCAACGTTTCAGACATGTCCCTCCAGGGATTCAGCAGGCATTGTCCTGTGCTCAGTACAAAGAATTTTGCATTTGTTGTCAGCTATTGTAGAATGTTGTGTTCCTGTAGGTATGAGAGTTGGCTCAGTCTCTGGTGCTGCACATTTTCCACCTTCCCCACTCTGGTCCCCACTGTGTCTGCTTGCTCTAAATCCACCTCAGTGGGATACATACACCTCCAAAATTTCCCTTGAGCTTAATGATCGGCACATGTTGGCCTTACTTAGCATTTACATAGTGCTATTGACAGGAGACAAGGCACATTACTTTATGGCTGGAAAGATATGGAGAAAGCTGACAAAGGTGAACAAAGGTACGGAAAGGCTTCTGTGTGCGGAAAAAAAAAAACTGGTAGAGAGAGCTCTTTAGCCCCCCCAAACGACAGGAAGTTATTCTGGCAGGTTATATATTACAAACAACAGGAAGAAAGTGAAGGAACCACCCGTTAGCCTTTTCTGACATGGGAGGGACTCACATAAAACCAGCAGGCTTCAATTTCAAGAAAAACAAAATGAGGTTTATTTTTATACAGTGCAGAATTTATGGAGTTGCACAGTATTTAGATCTGTAATATTCCCTGTGAGAGGATTTCATAGATGTCAGGTAAATGTGCATGGCTTCACAAATGTTTTGGACATCCTCAAGGAGGTGAAATCCACTGAGGTGTCTTAGGTCCCTAAGCCATAGACCACTGCCCAATAGAACAGATATTTTGGAAATTTCTCAATATACTTGTTCTGTCCTTCTCTTTTCCCCTAAACCACTTATGTTGGTTTTCTCCTCTGAAGATGGGCATCAACACAACTTCAACAAAGCTAAATAACCTCCCTCTCTCTTCAGCCATCTGCTGGGGACAGGGTGCTGGTACAGCTGCTCCTGTCACCTCAGCATCATCCTTGTGCCATCCTGGTTTAATGACCAGCAGTGCTCTTCCAAATACTTTGAGAACTGCTCAGAACCTGGACCAGGTAACTCCCATTATACTCCAGCTGCTGGATTTACACATAGCTCATTGCAGGTAATCACACAATTGAATAGGGGTCTGCTCTGCTGCCAAGGGTCCGGCAGTGTTCCTTGGGTTGCTGAGGACTAGGAGGAGGAATGCAACCCCATCAACCTGCCCTTCCACTTCCTCACCTCAGGAAAAAAAAGGGTGAGTTTCTGACTATGCCATTTCATCTTTGCCAGTTGATCACCTGTTTTTCACTTTCCTTCTTTCCCATTTTCCCTGAAGGCGAACAAGTCCTTACAACACCACCAAAATGTCAGCAACACTTTAGCACTTTACCCTCACAGCAACCCCATGACACAAAACTCCCAATCATTAAAGCCACTCAAGCCTGCCTCTGGTTCTGGCTCCACTGTTTAGTACGAGTGATCAGATGTAATCACTGTAGTACCCAAGCAGCACCAGCAGATCTCTCAGAGCAGCTGCACAGCAGACTGTGACAAACCAGAGTAGCAAAAGCAAGAATGGATGCTCCTGCTAAAAAGGGGGCTTGTGGCAGCAGCTACAGCTCAATGGGGACCATGGAGGCTGACTACACCATGGAGAACTGGGCAGGAGGATGAGAGGCATAAGAAGGAGGTGATTCCTGCAGTGTGCTGTGTGACCAAGAAGGATGAGGCCAGAGCAGATTGCCATGGTAATGCAGTTTAGGAGGGCCCTGGCCACAGTCGTTACCCCAGCATGACAAAGTGAATGAATGCTGAATGCTTTGACTGGACTGTGGTGGGCACAGACATGCTGAGCAATACAGAGACCAGACCTTCTGTTTGAAGGGGTACAGAGTGGGGCCCTTCAGTGGTAGTACAGGGGGCAGCCTGGCCTGTAAAACGGTTCTCATTCATTCATTTGGGCATCATATCTCACAAGCAGTGAGACATGGCTGTGGAGCTGGGTTTGCTCCCTTAGGATTGCTGTTGTTTGCAATACTGACCACCCAGCAGCACGCGTGCCCTGTCCGGCAGAGCCATCAGCAGCACTGCCTTGCTCCAGGATGACACTTGCTGCTTGCTGTTCCTCTGGACCAGTGTGCTGCTTTTTACCCTGACTGAGTTGGGGGTAACCCGGCAAAGGAGGCAAAGTGGTCGTGAGACAGATTTGGAGCTGCTTCAGGAGCTGTGCTCAGCCCTGTGCCTCCCACAGCCTGCTTGCCTACAGACCTGCCTCATGACTGACTCCAGCATCAATGGCAATAAGCCTGGCTCCAGCTCTGCTTTTGTCTGGAGGGTTCACAAGAGCTCTCACTTGTGCAAGTTCCTCTCTGTCTGACAAGCCACGAGCTCAGCTACAGCTGTTTGCTCAGAAAAGTTGCTGAAAAGGGTCCTTGTCTCTGTCTGGCTATACCCACTTCCATGACATTTATACAGACATAATTTTCTTTGAAAGCTCTGTCCCACTGCCAGGTCAGACTGGACTGAGCTAACATTTTACACTCAGCAAGGAGGGGACATTGCCAGCTCAACCTCTCTGCGTGCTCAAACCAAAGAAGGAAATAAGCAGTTACCAACAATTAACTTCCCATCTAGGAGGGCATGTGAAGAAAAGCCCGGTATGGGTCTGCTCTGATTAGATTTCATTCCGTGGGGTCATTTATAGGACAAGGGGTAACAGCCTTAAACTAAAAGAGGGAGATTCAGGCTAGATACAAGGAAGAAATTCTTCACTGTGAGGCTGGTGAGCCACTGGAACAAGGGACAGGGATGAAATTGTCACAAGCGCCAGTGGCTCCTGTGCACAGGGCCCTGGCCTCACTGCTCACACCCAGCCTGGTGGTGCACAGTGAAGCTTTGCTGCAGACAAATTTACTTTTGAAAATAAGACACTTTTCCCCAGCATAGAGATAACTCAAGGGAAATTGTAGGATCCATATGTATGTCAATTGCAGGCCCTTGAAAAAAAGGTGAGACAAAGTTCTGTCAGAAGGCAGACAAGCCATTCTATCCAAGCAGACAAATTACACTAGTTAATCTACTTCAGCCTATTATTCTTGATCTCTGATCAATAAAAACAAAAAAATCTTCACACTTTTTTTTTTAATAGAGGGACATAAAAATATCTTACCCCACCTCTTTCTACTTGACTTCAACTTCAGGAAATCACGATCACGCTAAGAACTTCTCTATTAATTCTATCAGTGCTTGGAAACCAAATACCCTGAGGCCTTAAAAATGCCATCATTGGGCAGGCTAAATAGGTAAACACGCACTCATGAACCAGAGAGCTGGCAGGATGCACTGCGTAGAAAACTCTTCAAGGGAGATTCTCCTTAATAAGAGACAATTATAACATTATGTGACCATAGCAACAGCAAAGCTGCATGCAGAATGGAAGAGGCAAGTATTCCCTTTAGCAGATGGATGTCTCTCCTGCCTCCCATTGAAATTATGTGCTGAAAGGCTAACATCAAAGATTTGTTCAGAAAACTGTTATCTCCGAATGCTCTGCACATACACCACTCCCCTGAGCCTCGGGAAAGCCTCTTTTTTTTTCATTTTACAATGCAAATGCTGTTTCACGGGATGGATTTGGATTAGTTTTTAGAGAGCAAGCCTGGGAAATCTATGGAACAGCAACATTCTCTCCTGCTGGATCTCCTTTGACAGTAGTGTTGGATCTCCCCACTATCCCTTAGCTGATCCCTGCATTTCACTCCTTCAAGTAGTTTGGCACCTCTAAGCTGGTGTAAAAAGAGGAAGGTTATGAAAACAGGGAAAGAGAATTCTTTCCCTTCCTTCTAAGAAGCAGAGCCACCAATCATGAGTCTGTGTCCACCATGGCCACACAAGCAGAGAAAACCATCCCACTGGCAAAAGGAGGTCCTGACAGCTTTTGATTTTACTTTACAGTATTTACTCATCCCTTTCGATTCCCTGCATGAAGAATTTCCAGGTGACCCTGTGTGAGTCAATAAATAATATATCATCCCCAGGTGAAAAAAACCTGGCTATGTCAGAGGCGCCTCTCAGTCTGAGGCTGGCTGTAGTTTATCTCTTACCTTCAACTGGCAGTTTAGAAACATTATGACAATCAGATAACCAGAAATGAATAAGCACTTCAGTGGTTCAATATCTCACTCCACAAGTGACAATAAAAAGCTCATAACTTTTCCAGTGGCACATTTGTGTGTGCAGCAGGCAGGGGAGGCAGAGTGGCAGGGGCTGCTGACGCCAGAGGTGTGGCATGCACTGCCCAGCCACGGGTCACACATCTGCTGCTTAAAGAGCCCACAAGCACAGGTCTCCACAAAAGGTTTAGGTTTCCCCTGTAGAGCTGCAGACCATGCCTCTACATAGCCTGGAGTTCTTTTTCTTGGGAGCTCATTAGGCTGCAAGCAAAAAGGGTCCTTTGCCCTTACCCTTTTGCAGGTAGAAAAAATGGGGGTGACGTATAAGTGTGACAGGACAAGGTTAGAATCCACAATTTGTGAGCCCTTCCCCATGTCCTGAGCTTGTCCCTCCACTTGATCGGCCTGAATTCCAATGGGATGTAGAACAGAAGTTTTATAAAAACTTCTGGGAAGATGCATGTCAGTTTCGAATGGAAATGGGAGGTGGTGAGGCCCAGCAGGCTGTGTCCCTGATACAAACCATGGAGCAGATCTGCCACGGCTCTGCCACTGGTGGCTTTAATTTGCCTCTGAGTGCAAATGTGCTGCATACAGACAGCAAGATGGGAAGCAGAGGGGATGGAATCTTACTACTCTCCAAGAAGTCGTCTCCAGGATTGTGCAGGATGTGTCTTCAGAATTTTTTTCTGTGATGGGAACTTCATTAACAACTTTTGGGTGCATTATTGCTAATCCCGTGCTAATCCTCCACCGAAGGAATCATTGGGCATGTTCTGCAAGCATAGACATTGCTTTCCAAGGTTTTTGAAGATTCCCAACCCTTCTCAAGCCTGAGGGAGTAGGGGAGGTTAATAACCGCTTGGGCGCATTTTGCACATCCAGGGGGGATTGAGCGAGCAGCTGTGCAGGACTTGGTTGCCCTCCAGGCGTTAACCCTCGGCACCCGCAAAGCGGGTCCGGGCGGGGTCCAGCCGTGTTCCGCCGGCCGGGAGGTGCCGAGGGGAGCGGGAGGTGCTGCCGGGGGGGTCGGGGGGTGATGCCGGGAGGTGCCGGGGTCCCGGGNTATCCGTGGGTAATGCCGAGCCTCAGCTGCTGCGGAGGGCGTGCAGGACACCCTGGGGACCCCCAGTTGTTTTCCCAGCTGGGTGGTGGGGATGGGAGTTGACTGTGGCCGTCGCCTTCTTGAAGGACACCCAGACCAGCCAAGGTGCTGGGGAAGGGCCGCGGTGTCCAGGATATCGTGGTTACCATTTGGAGAGTAGGGAAAACCGGGGTGGAAAAAGGAATTAGGAAAATATGACCATAAGTGGAGGGCAGAAAATGTTTCCTAAAATCATGGGCTGGGGCCAAAGCTAGGTGGGCATGGGAAAGATGCAGGAAGGGCAAGATCTGGAATTGTTGAAGGGGGGTTTCCTAAGGTATGGGGGGTGAAGTGAGGGGCTATTGTTGGTAGTTTATCCCTCCTCTTCCACCCCAAATCTTTATGCTCTGTGACACTTCTTAGACAAAACAAAGCGCCAGGGCACTGGGGTAGTCTGGAAGTATGGTGTGACACAAATCCCCATGCACCCCTCCAGGCTGCACCAGCACAAAATCAGACCATCACAATTTCAAGTGTTGGTGATTGAGAGCATCCATTTTTCATTATTAGGGACTGTGAGTCTTTTCCTTTAAAACTGTAAAACTGTGTTGAGGAGAAGGCACATCAATGTTATAATCTGTCTTTCTGTCACTGCTGAATTATTCTTAGTGAACATTCTTATAGCTTTATTTAGTTACATTTTGTATGGCAAATAAATTCATTATCTAATCCATCTTCCATAAAGCTCTGCGGAGCGGATATAGAGCTTAAGCTCTCAGAAGCATTTCTTGTCTTCTTTGAGATGATTTGCGGTAAAGTTTAAGCAAAACAAGAACAAAAAATATTAGGCTCATAGGTCTCAGTCAGTGTGGACTTTCAATATTGGCAATAGACTGCTGCTGTTTAAGTTCAGTCTGGTGCAATAACTCTAGCTGACATACAGCAGTATCTCTAAGAACATTCAGTGTTACAAATGCAGCCAATAGAAGAATGAATAATCAAAGAAATCAGTCCTACTCTGACTATCAGGTTGGTACTTCTTTGGGCACTTGCCTATTAGCATAGAGATTGCCCTTTCTGTAGTACATGATGTACTTTGAAAACTTTGAAAAGCCTGAGAAAAAGTGGACTTAAAATTGATACACTGAGGAAGCAGAATTTGAAGAGTGATGTGAGAAGTGAGAGCCTGGGACAGGGCCTTCCTGGGCAAGCAGACCCAAGCTGATGACTTGAATGACTTACAGAAAGGATGAGGAGCTTGGCAGCTGCAGCAGAAGGGGATGTGCTCTAGGACCCTGCTCCTGGAGCCACGATTAAAGCATGGGGTTACTCACAGCAGGAATGAAACATGAAAGGGTCCTTCTCTCTGAGGAATAGAGATGGGATGTGTGGTGGCATTTCCCAGGTGCTCTCAGTGTTCTCAGCAATATCTACTCAGAGTTCTTGTAGCACAACGCTGTGTACAGCCCACTCCTTCCTTTCTCCCTTCCTTGCCTTTCCAGAGCATGTATGAGCAGTAATTCCTCTCTGCTGAAGCCCAGGAGGCTCACACAACCTTTCTTCAGGCATCTGCAGCTGACTGCAAGGATCTGTGGCCAACAAGCTGCTGCAGGACCTACAGAGACACCCAAGTGCCAATGCTCATGCATCCCCACTGCTGACCCCACGCCATCTCCACTGCTGATGGCAGAGATGTTGCTGCTTGCACAGGAATGTGGAGAGCTGCCAGTGCTGGCTCCTGTTGCAGGTTTCAAGAAAGGAGTGTGCTGTGCCACTTACAGGCTGTTCTTCCTCTGCTTATCCCCTCAGAGGTAGTGTGACCCCTCGTGCCCCTGCTGTCTCCAGCCTGTCTGCCTCCTCAGGCCCTGCTCCTCCTCCCCCCACACCTTTTGTCCTTGGATGAACTTATTTCTGTTTGGCATTCCAGCAATGATACTTCCTCTCCCTCCTTGCTTCTCTGTGCCAGTGGGAGAAGTACCAAAAGCAGAGGGCTGAGAGGCTTTCTGGCCTCTGGTCCATGGCACCCAGGAGCTGAAATAAACTTTTGCTGAGAAAGTCCTGCTCTGACAGTGCCCTGTGGAGGAAACAATGGGTCACTGTCACCTAGAGATGGCCAATGTGCAGGGCAGGCAGTGCACAGGGCACAGCAGGCCCAGTGTTGGTGTAAAACATCTGCAGAGAAGCTGGCTCTGGAGAAGTCTCTGGGAACACATGAGACCTGAGAAAGCAGAGGCTGATACATTTCAAAAGCATTCATGTCTTGTGGTGGTGTTTTGAGACCAGAATCTCTACTGTTATGTCATGTCATGTATAAAACAGTGAACTGCAAAATATTTCCACCTAATTTAGTTCTCAGAAACAGCAGAAGCATCACAATCCTGGTACTAACAAGGAGCTCAAGGCAGGCTGCTCACATGGCAACACCCTGTTCAAATAGTGCCCACTTGGCAAAATCGTAAAGACACCAAAATCACAGGGATGGCATGAATGAAAGCTTAAGATAGAGGTGGCACCACGTGAAGCATGTTTTGAAGTGGTAGCTACAAGTCTGCTAGATAAGCTAGTACCATCATGTTCCCTTTCCTTGATACCCACTGGCAATGAATTAGTAATAGCAGTTATTTATATTAAAAAACCCTAAAAATTAAATAATGTTTTATTAAGTCATCAAAAAAGGACATTTTCCCCAAGGTGAGTCACCCCAGCATGACTCTCCCTCTGACTAACAAGGTTCTCAGGCCCCAGTCCCTGCCGCGGCATCCCCGCTCCGCTGATCTTTCCTCTGCCTCGCTCACCGCTGCTCTCCCCTCTGCCGCCTTTGATGTGCGCTGACGGCTGAGGCGAGGCCGGGAGCGATGTGCCCGCTTGTAACACCAGACGCGGTGTGCCTTGAGGTCGGGCGAGCTGCATTTCCTGGGCGTGACTGAGAAAGAAACAGCAGGAAGAAAATAAACCTAGTGCGAGCCTGTGTCTGGATGCTTCTGCAAGTGCAGCCCAGCCGGTGACTTCACCAAGGAGACGGGGCAGAGCGGGACTGCTCCATCTGCATCGGTGCAGTTTGCTCATCTCCCTCCTGGTCAGTCATGGAGAGATGCTCCCCAGCTCAGGATAGTCCATTTAGGCAAGGCTTAGGGACTTCCCCCACTGTGTAGACATTTGTTGCCGCTGAGGAAATTCTTTTTTTGTCTAAATTTATCAGCTTTAACTCTGTGCTGACTTTTCCAGGGTGGGTTCGGGTGAGAGATTCGGGTGGACTTGGAACAGAGTGAGCCAAAAGTGCTCTGCTCCACTTGCAAGCATGAAATAAGGAGAACTATTTTGTGTATTAGTGGCTTCAGAGAACCTGCCTCTGGAGAAATATTTGCATTCCCCAAGGCTGCTGCCTGATGTTTGGAGTTCTCATGATGCTTTTGAACTCCATGCAGCTTTGGCCAGCTTCTAGGCCCCAGTCTGCTCTTGCCCCGATCTTCTCCTTTTCTGAGCCAGCTATGTTCAGTCATTTCCTGAATCATAGCATCCCTCCACATCCCCTCACAGCCCCAGTCTCCATCCCACAGGGCTGGGCTTGTTCTCTGAGCCAGCAGCTTCTCCCCAGCCATCCATGACTCTCTCAGCTGCTGCTGCTGCAGGAGTGAACTGTCCCAGCACTAAGAAGGGCTGCAGGCAGTGGTTAGAGGACAGCCCTGGGAACTGGGCAGGAGGAGGGGAGAATTGGCTCAATTCAGAGGCAGGAAATGCTGGAGACCTGGGGGAAACTGTGCTGGTGGGGTGAAATAGAATCAGAGCATCATTTAGGTTGGGAAAGACCTCTAAGATCATTGAGTCCAACCAATAATCCAGCACTGCCAAATTCACCACTAAACCATGTCCCTAAGTGCCACCTCTAAATGCCTTTTAAATACTTCCAGGGATGGTGACTCCACCATTTCTCTGGATAGCCTGTTCCAGTGCTTGTCAATCCTTTCAGGGAAGAAATTTTTCCTAATATCCAATGTAAACCTCCCCTGGTGCAACCTGAGGTCATCTCTTGTCCTGCCATTTGTTACCTGGGAAAAGAGACTGACTCCCACATGGCTACACCCTCCTTTCAGGCAGTTGTAGAGATTGATGATGTCTTCCCTGAGCCTCCTTTTGTCCAGGCTAAACACCCCCAGCTCCCTCAGCTACTCCTTGTAAGAGCTAGTGCTGCAGACACACTTGCTGTGGGAAATGGTGTCTAAGGATTTACTAAAGTCCAGACACACAACATCCACAACATTTCCGTCATCCACTGAGCTTGTCATCTTGTCACAGAAGGAGATCAGGTTGGAAGAGCTGGACTTACCTTTCACAACCCCCTGCTGGCTGGGCCTGATCCTTTGGTTGTCCTGCACATGCCTCATGATAGCCTTCAAAATTGTCTGCTCCATGACCTTCCCCATCATTGAGGTCAGGCTGACAGGCCTGTGGTCCCCTGTATCCTCCTCCTAAGTCTTATTGCAAATGGATGTCACATTTGCTGACCTGGGACCTCCCCAGTTAGCCAGGACTCTGGCAAATGATGTCCCATCACTGGAAACATTCCAGACAAGGTTGGGTGGGCTTTTGAGCCATCTAATTAGTGACAGATGTCCCTGCTCATGTCAGGGGGCTTGGAACTAGATGTTCTTTAAAGGTCTCCTCTAACCCAAACCATTCTGTGACTTTATGATTCTGTGAAAGTGGCTCAGTGAGCACTTTTCCAGCTTCCCCAATATCTGAGATGGGCAGAGAGTATGGCAGTGGTGGCTGTGGAATACTGAAAAGGCTTGAGAGACAAGGAGGAACAGGAGCTGCCAAGAGCTGTTGGTATAGACAGCCCTCAGGATGATGGCTGCTGACTTTGTCAGGAACCTGAATGTCCTTTACCTTGAGTGGATTTGGTACATGTTGTTTTTGCACAACAGTTTTTCCCAAATGACCTCTCAGGGTGTTTTCTTTCAGGCCTGAGTGTGGTGGGCTGAGTGCTCTTTAACAGGAGCAGCTTTTTAAGGGACAAGATGTACTTTCAACTAATTGCCTCTGTGCTTAGGTTCTCTCTTCATTTCCCAACTCCCTGAGCAGTGCCCTTATCAGGAGGGCAGAGGTACTTGTGAGAGCTTTCAAGGGAATGATACAGAGAACAGACTGACAGCTACCATCCACAGAGAACAATCTCATGTTGAAAATAACATGACTGAAGGCCCAGATCACTAATTACACTTTATTAGTTGCTTGATACGAGTTTTCTGAAGAAACAGCTTATGTAAAGCTACTGTTTGTACCAAATCAACAGCGTGAAACATTGCTACAAATAGAGTGTTATCAAATGAAGGATAAAGGTTGTCAGTGGCTACTGAAAATGTGGCCTTTTCTGAAGACAGATAAATCTTACTATTATTTTTCCACCATCTTTTTCCCCATGCAGTGGAAACATCAGTAGCAGTTTCAGATACAGGCACTGGGGCCTGCCTGAACTGGTGGAAAACCTTAACTGGTGAAAAGGAGATGGCTGGTTACTGAGTGTGCTAAATAAGCCCAGCATCTCACAAATAAATCTCTGTCCTTATATGAATTAGTAGTATTTTCCATATGAGTGAGAAGTGTAAGTCTTCCCATAGCCTGTCATGCATTCCCAGGGACTCCTCTGTCTGCCTAGGGTCTGGGAGTTACAGAAAGTCTGCATCTCTTCTCAGGTCTGTTTACCTGTGGGAGCTGCATTCCTTGACTCCTTGTGCATCCCTTATCTCCTCTGTCTGGGGCAATGGGAGGAGCAGCATGGCCATAAGAGTGGCTCTGGCTCCCAGGACTCGGGAGAGCCCAATGGGAGGTGTTCCCTTCCCTGAGGAGATGAGGTAGAAGGTGGTGTGGGGTGAAGACCCCTACCAACAGCCCCTGAAAAGCCCAGCCCTTGCCCCCTGAAGGCTATTCTCCATCCTCAACCCCCACAAATATGTGCCCCAGCATGTCCCCCACACTGGCCCCTCCCTGCTGTTTGCAATAGAAATGGATTTGTCTGCACTGCTTTGAGCCAGCTCTCAGATTTCCAGAGCTACTGGGAAACCATTTCTTACTGAATAGGTGTGCTTATAAAAATAAAGCCATTACCTGAATCCCTGAGAGCTGGGACACATGCACAGTTTGAAGCCCACTGGCTTGTGCGTGATCTGCTTTGCACCTCCACAGAATGTGACTCTGAGCTTATTTCTGAACCAGGGAGCTCAAGGGAGTACTTTCAACGGCATCATATTCTTGCAAGAGCTACATGCACACCCATCCTGGTCTTAGCTAATTCTCATTCGTTCTGCTGGTGAAAATCATTACTTAAAACACAGTTAAAAAAACCCTCTAAACAGATGAATGGAAGAAAAAGCTATCCATGACATCAGCAAAACAGATACTAATAGAAAGATATCAAAGGGATACTGCCTTCAGCTATACACTCAAAATACTCCTGACGTCAGTCTGGGGCACATTTTAGCCTCCTATGCTTTGCCTTTAGGAAGCTGAAGTATATTATATATAATTGGTTCCACCTACATAGAATTTGTTGAGGATAAAAGCAACAAGACTGCAGGTTCTCACCACGTCTGTAGGCACAAGACATACTGACACCCCAGCAGCCGTCCTGCGCCCACGGGGAGTACAGGCAGGAGCTGCCACAACTCCCAGCCACCACCTCCTGGTCCTCCCCTACCTGAACTGCAGACAGGGATGGATTTTGGTGAGTTCACAAGAGGGACTGCAGCTCCAGACCCACATACAGCAGATGGCGAGGGGGACATAATGTTTTACAGCAGCCTGCAGTGACAGGACAAGGGGAATTGGTTTTAAACTGAAGGAGGAGAGGTTTAGATTGAATATTAGGAAGAAATTTGTACTCTGAGGGTGGTGAAACACTGGTTCAGGTTGCTCAGAGAAGCTGTGGATGGCCAGTTCCTGAAGTGTTCATGGTTGGATATGGCTTTGATCATCTTGGTCTAGTGGGAGGTGTACTTGTCTGTCATGGACTGAGTGAGCTTTCAACCAACCCACTCTATGATCCCATGTACTTTCACTCACACTTTCAGCCCAGGAGCTGAGTGGGTGCTATCCTGAACACCACAGATTGCAAAAGAAGACAGTGATACTACTGCAAAGGGTTTTGCTTCATAGCTGTCCCAGTGCTGAAGGCACAGGATGTGCTGACTCAGCTGGGTGGCAGAAAGCACCTGCAGGGGACAAGGATCAGGAAAGGAGCAAGCCCAGGCACCTGAGCACTTGGATCCCAGGTTCCAGTGGGACCTCAGCTGCCAGAATTAGCCACTGAAAAAATATATTGAAGCCACTTTCTATGTGTGACTGATGGCTTGATTGCTCTAATCAGAAAACAGGTTAATTGAAATAAAGAACAATGCTATTGTGTTTGTAGCTGAACTAATGCAATCACAACAGGCAGCTCCCACCACGGGAGCTGGTGGGAGGAAAGACCCTGAGATGAGCTCAGTTGTTTGGAGTATGGTGCTAATAATGCCAGGGTTGCAAGTTTGATCCCTGTATGGGCCATTCACTTTACATTTGGACTTGCTCATCCCTGTGGGTGCCTTCCAACTCAGAATACTCTGTGATTCTGTGAAAGGGAGGCAGACAGGAGCATGTTGCTAGTCAGGTGGACAGGAGTAGCAGAACTGCTTGGCAAAAGTCTTGCAAAAGACTTCGTCCTGTCCACAAGCTGTGTCTGGCCTGCCAGAGCCCCACTCTCCTAGATCAGGGCATGGATATTTTTGCTCCCCTCTAGCACCCTGTAAAATCTCCAACCCTGATCCAGCAGCAAAGTTGTGCAGCAAGAATTATTCTATATGAATAACTATTCTTGCTGTGCTGTCAGTACCCTCTCATGGGCAGCATCAAGAGGTTTCACACACCCTTCGTGTTTATCCCTTGACTTCAAAGAAGCAAACACTCAGTTCTGAGCCAGTCCCACTGAAGCCTAGAGAGACAGAGGATGCTGAAGGGCGCTCTAGAGAAGGGGCATAAACACTTCCAATCTTCCCTCTGCTCTGCGGCTCCTCTGAAGGTAGAGCTGTGCAGTCCTGTGCAGTTTCATTTTAATGCACCTCTTCTCTCTTTCCTCCTGCCAGTTGCAGTCTTTTCCCAAGAAGGCCTCTCCAAGCTCCCAGCAGCCCTTCTTGGAGAAGACACAGGCGAGGTGATTTAGGACTAAGTAAGTGGACTGAGCAGAGAGGCCCTAGTGCTTCCTGCTGTTTCTCCAAGTTATTCTGCAATCCGCACCAGAAATCCCCCCGAAGGCCCATGACTGCCCCTCACAGCACCCACACCAGCAGAGCCAGCTGCTCCTTCCCTTCCCACTCTCCTTCCAAGCAGCCACATGGTTGAGCACTCCTATACCCTTTATACTCCTTAGTGTGGCACAGCAAGAAGAGGAGGAGAATGAAGGACAGCCCTGAACTGGTCACTGAACTGGATGAACCTTTGCTCTATAGGAATCTCACACCACAACTGACTCCAGGCTCTTGCAGACCTGCAGAGAAAAGGCTGTGTGTGTGACATGCTGCCACTCTGGTTCTTCACACACCCCAGGAGCGCCTGAGATTTGCTGGAGGCAGCAGGTGGCACAGCTAGGCTGGGCCTTTGGAAATCAGATCTTTTACCATTAGACTGTATCTAAAAGGAAGTTGACCTATATCTGAGGACAGTAGGCAGAGGAGGGACAGACAAAATTACATTTGTGCTCAACCCGACCTACTAAATCAGCCCAGTGTAAGAGTTGCAGTATAACATCTTTGCTTCCTGCAGACTTGGATTTCCAAAAAAAATGGCATTTTGGAAAACTTCCTGTAGGTTTGACTGAATCTTTTACTTGTCTGTGCCTTAAAAGAAATGTGCTATTTTAGGACTCAGGCTGGGTCAGGCTGTGTCTTTGGGGAAATTCTGGTTGACCCTCCAGAAGGGCACGTTAGCATGTCTGCTGGGGACATGAACATTCTTGTCCAGATGAGAGCTTGGCTACTGAGTCCTGGGCAGCTGGGGCTCTGCAGAGCCACAGGGGAGACGCCAAACAGATCCATGGCTGTCCCCAGCATTGAGCTCCTCAGGGCTTCTGTGGCTGCAGGCAGCACCTCCTGCCCTCCCGCAGGGGCTCACAGCTGCACCGCCAGGTCTCTCATCCTTTAATTACATCTCTCCCATTGTACACCTGAAACGAGAACGTTTCATGTGAGGTGAGAATAACTCACTGAAAGGTCTGCTAAGTGACTGAGGCACTTGCAATGCACGCTCCCAGCATCTCTCCCTTTCTGTTTCTCATCGCCCACGGGAATAAAATACACTATATGGTAGCAGGGAAACAGCTCTAAAAACCAGAGTCTTGCCATCTCAGAGGGAGCTGCATTGAGCAAGTCAGCAGAAAGTGCTGCAGAGAGGAAGGCACTTTGAGATGGAGGCCTTCCTGATATCCAAACCCAGGGACTTTTCATCTCATTCCAGATCAAACATATCTCTGTTCAGGTTTCAGTATCACTGTTAGGACTGCTTGCAAGCAGGTTTTAGCATTTTCTGTGCAACCTGATTCTCAGAGATGCCCTAACTAATGTGGGACACGGCTGACAGCTGCTGTGCTACCCACAGACCCACTGCTCATTGCAGCTACATGTACACTCACTGCTCATGGCAGCCCAGAGACCTCTTCCCACTTTCGTTCTAGTATTACTACCTTGAATAATAGAATCATCTTTAGGGTCTACCAGTCTGAAAAACATCCATTAATTATCCAAGAGACTGATTAACCACATGGACCTGAGCCTTCATGATGCCAGTGTGCCTCTCTACTGGGGAGACTCTCACCTTGCTGCCTGGTGGTTTTCTAGAAGCACTTGCCAGAAGAACGGGTTATAATTTCCAGAGTTAAAGAAGAGGGGGGTGGTCTGTTTTGCTAACAGCAAGCAGCACGCAATCCTCAGCTGTTTGGGGAGAGGGGAAGAGCCGCAGTCCCCACTCTCTGCCCATCAGGTGCCCTCCTCACTGCTGCCAGCAGGCTGACAGACCACTTGCCTTTCCCTTGCCTTGTCAGACACACTGAAGGGGCTGACACCAGCATTGTCCCCAAGATGGCTGGAGCAGACTGTGCCAGGAGAGATCCTCAGAAATGGAGAGTGAGGATTTGTGACTGAAACCCCAAGTCACTCCCTACTCCAGACAAGCAAACTGTGGCAGAGTGGGTGAGTAATTCTTATGAAGTGGAAGGATATTCACAACACAACCATAAGGCCTTTTCCATGGGTTTATCATCAGCTCTAAAAATAAGCCGCTGCCTACTCAAGTTCTTTCTTGCCTTTGATGACAGCTGAAGTATTTATGGGGCTTTAATACCTGTGTCTAGCCTCAGAGCACCAAGGGCTATTGAAGGGCTCAGACTAGCACCTACAAAAATGCAAACACTGCCGAGCTGGGTGGATTTGGCTGAGCCAGCTCTGGTGAGGAGCTGGAGCAGCACAGCCTCAGGGCTGCCCCAGGGCAGGCGGGCTGCTCCCAGCCCAGGTATCTTATTTAAATTTCAAGGACATTGTCCACAGCAGAGGTGTGTAACTCTCTTAAGAAACACCCTAAACTAGGGCATGTTCTTGGTATAAGCAAATACTCCCAGAGTTTGCCACTGGCTTGGTGCTTATTTGCCTGTACCAAGAATATGCCCTCGTTTAGGATGTTTCTTGAAAGAGTTACACACCAGGTAAGCACTGCAAGGCACATTGACCAGAACTAAGGCCCTAGCACTGATACTGGGGTTAATGCTTTCCTGTCATCCATGGAATTAAAACATCCTGCCATTACTTAATCCTGCCCCACCTCTGGCCAGCCTCCTTGAGCTCTTAGGGCCCCTAAAGGAAACTTCAAATGTAGTGAAGGACTATAAATAGGAAAAATGAACCCTGATACGTGTTTGGATAGAGATATTGGAGGAAGGATCTTTTTAAAAATAGAAAATACAAACTAAGACGGAAAAAATAAAAGAGATTCAGCCTAGAAAAATACACAGTGCCCTTGGTATGGGAGCAGTGCTGTTATAGAAACCTGAATTCTCTGAGAAGCTTGGGAGGGTAGTGGTTGTAAAGGAGATGTTCCTGGGATTTGGGCAGAGTCACTGACACTTGTGTCTTGGGTTGAAAAATATAACCAAAAAAGTGTTTTCTATTTTCATCTGTTGAAGTTGGTTGGGACATATTGTTCTTTATCTCTTGTAACTCTAGGGAGGGAAGAAGGAGGATGCTTTCTGTTAATGGGATAATTGATAACATCAGATAAGGCAGTGCCTCCTTATCTCCTCCTCCATCCATCCTCCTCCGAGGGACATCACCTGTGAATGGGCCATTTAAGGTCTTTCACATGACTGATAACATTACTTCATTCCATTGTGAGTTGCTCCACCCAGTGGGAGGAGCCAAAGCCTTTCCACTGGGATAAAACCAGCAATCCCAAACACCAAAGTACTCTGTTTCCACTGGATTTCCAGAGGATGGCTGGACCCTTTCTTCAGGATCATCTCTACTTCAATGGAGCCACAACTGTCACTCTGGGAGGACTTATTTTGGGCTGCTTCCAACACCCTGACCAACAGGGTGTCAGGTTTGCATTCTGACTCTATCAGTGATCCTTTGTACTATTGCATTTATCTTATTTTATTTTAATTTTATTTTTATCTTTTTTATTGTTTGTTCTCTCTCTGTTAAATTGTATTTCTGACACAGTCTCCTTGGTTTTGCTTTCAAACCAGCACAACTTGGCAGGGAACTTTTTTTCCCCTCTTCAGCTCTCAGAGATGGTTTTCACTCCTCAGGAGTGAAAATCCCTCAAGAAAACCTGTTATGAAAAGTTTGAAGGAGACAACTAGTGGAAATAATCATTTGTGTCTTCTCCTTTACGTGTCCAGCACCGTGTATGAAGCTTGGAGAAAACTGATGACCTTTGAGACTCCTGAGTCTGGCATGGGTTTAGTTCAGAGGCTGCTGGACAAACAGCACAGGGGGAAAGCTGTGGGTAAGGCACAGATGGGGAGGAAAGCTTTTTCACAGGATGGTCTCCCAGATGAAGAAATCTGCCTTGCAGCTAAGAGGAGTCACCAGGTGTGGAGGGTGAGGAGAGGATCCTGTGGAGCCCACTGGGGCAGCAGCTGGAAACCCAGCACATCTCTGGGGGCTGAGAGCACAAACACACTCCTCTCTGAAGCTAAAGCAGCACATCTGCTTGTCTCATCAGACTTGCAGGTTCAACACCTCCTGCCAGCTGTATGCCACTGCTGGAATTTTTTACTTCTATGGTAAATGTCACGTGAAGAAGTAACTTCATCTCTAGTTTCCCAGCCTTCTAAATTCTGGGAAATGTCCTTCTGCCCCAGGGTATTGCTGGCAGCAGAAGTGACAAGGGGAGAGGGTCTTGAGCCTCCAGCAGTGCACAAGGGACCCACAGGCAAAGGTGATGAGCAGCCACGCACCCTTGGATGTCCCAGCCAATCCAACCTGTTACTAGGAACAGAAATACCAACTATCAGCGTTTTCACCCTAAATTCCATCTAGGGATTTTCAAAAAATGAGAGTGTGATCTAGAAAATTGAGGATTTTCTGAAGAAAAGTCACTTTCTCTTCCTCCAAGATCTTAGCTATAAATACAGCCTGCAGCCTTTGCAACATGGTCAGGCTGACAGGCCTGTAGTTCCCTGAATTCTTCCTGCCAAAAGGAGTTGACATGGCTCCCCTGAGGTGTAAGACAGGCATGGGGAGCAGAATGAAGCCCCCAGATTCCAAAGGAAAATGTTTACTTATCCTGACCTGTTACACCATTTAAACACAAGTCTATGGGGCTGGACAGAATGCATCCAAAGGTATGGAGTGACCTGGCTCATCAACCCACTTTCCATCAGAGGATAGGTTTAAATTAAATATTAGGGAGAAATTCTTTACTGTGAGAGTGGTGATACATTGGAACAAGTTGCCCCTGAGGAGCTGTGGATGCTCCATCCCAGAAGGGTTCAAGACCAGGCTAGATGAAGCTTGGAGAAATCTGTAGTGGAAAGTGTCCCTACCCATGGCAGGGAGGTTAAAACTAGATAATGTTTATGGTGCCTTCCAACCCAATCCATTCTGCAGTTCTGTGACTGACCAGCAGGCCTGGCTCACTGGGGATGTTCCAGTTGACTGAAGGTCAGCAAATTGATGCCCATAAGAATTCTTCTATAAGAAGGCGTGGAAGGATTTGGGAACTACAGGCCTGTCAGCCTGACCTTGGTGCCAGAAAAGGTCATGGAGCAGGTCATGTTGAGTGACACCACACAGCACGTCCAGGGCAATGAGGGGGCCACACCCAGCCAGCACGGGTGTGTAAAAGGCAGCTTGTGTCCCATCAACCTGATCTTCTGTGACAAGGTGACAGCTTAGTAGATGAGGGAGAGGCTGTGCATGTTGTCTGCCTGGCCTTTAGTTAGGCATTTGATGCTGTTTCCCACAGTATTCTCCTGGAGAAACTGGAATGATCATAGCTTGGATGTGTGCATAAAAGGCTCTTAAAGATAGGACCAATGTCCAACATCTTCATCCCACCTACAAATTAGAAAGTGCAGTTTGCTTGTCTCTGCTTGAATTGATACAAGGTAATTAGCACATCCCTTCAGTAACACTGCACAGGCACCAGCTGGAGGGATAAATTACAGCTCAGGAGCTGATTTCCCAAACAAGCCATGGCAGGCACACAGCTCAGGCTGGGGCTGGATTGTAGCCAGGTGAGGAAGTGGCACTACTGCCTTCGGCTGTGGGGAAGTAACAAGTGCAATTTTCTGCAACTCTTTAGAGAAAATTTAGCAATATATGTTTTCTGTTTCAATAATTGGAATGAGCCCTCTTGACTTTCCCAGAGACTGTTGGATGTGTAACAGTTTAAAGTGAGCAGGTTTTGCCATAACTTCTAGTGATTATAACTGAATGTCATTTTATTTATTCATCAGGAGGGAATTGGAAGGGGAGGAATACCACATTTTGAATTATCACAGGAGACAGAGGTGCTGACAACTGTACTCAGGTTTTTAGTGCCTAATTAGCAGCGTGGTGCAACTGCACCTCCTCTCATTACTCTGATTACAGCCTCAATGTGTTTTGTAAAAAAATAGTGCAGTGTTTATAAAACACTTCCCCAGAGTTTGTGTCTGTGGGTTTTTGTGTTGCTGCCAAGCTGTTCACCTCTCCTGGGGCCACAAGAGCTCGTATATTGACAAGGAAAAGGGAAAGGGGTGCTGGGGAGCCCTGCCCCCTCAAGGGGTTGGTGTAGCTGTGCTGGGGAAGCCACTGGAGCAGAGCTGGAGAAGCAGCTGCCACCAAAGAAAGGAGCAAGCAGCATCCTGTAGCCAGCAAGTGGCTGGGAAAAGTCCATATCTCTTTATCCAAAACCAGTGTGTCAAACCAGACTGTTGTTTGGATGGATGGTTAACAACTTTCTCCCTGTCAGAAGAACAAAACACAGCTTCTCAGGGGTCCATCCTGCAGCTACTTGTTACTTGTGGACAGAAAACCAGAAATTCTCAGGGCTGCCACAGGTTCCTGGCTAGGCAGAAAGCAGCCCTGCAAGCTTGGTTTGTCATTGCAGAACTGAGGAGTTCTGGACTTGCTGTTAAATCCAGGAGCAGAACACAGCTGAGAGCAGGGAAGCTGCTGTAACACAGTTGGCTTTCTCTCAGCATTTCCTTCTTGCCTTACCTGGCAGCTGCTGGGTTTCAAGGTGATGCAATTTGGGCAAGCTGCCTTATCCTGGGGGTAACAGCAGGACAGCTGGGGCACTGTACCCCACTGCTGCCTCCCTGGAACCCCCTTCATGCCCCCAGCTCCACTGCCGTGGTTTAACCACAGCATCAGGAGAGCCTAGTGTGTCTGCTGGGCAGGAAATTAAAATGGCAATGCATTATATGCAGCTGAGAATGAGGAATTCTATGGCAAACAACAATTAATGCCTTCCATCACAGATAATCATTGCTGAGGTTTACCTTCTCCAGCATACAGGGACCCAGCCCCTATATACTGGACCTAGGCTGCATAAACTGGTGGAAATAGCCTGACCCCACCCCCTACAATTTCAGGAAAACACAGCAACTCACTGGGAGATACAGATGCATATGAGCAGTGCAAATTTAAAATTAGAAAATGAGAAAAAGTAGGGTATTATTAGCAGCAGACAGTACCTCAGATAATTTACTGGTGTTCCAAGGATAACTTTTCTTAAGAAGGAGATGATGAAATAAAGTCATCTTTCCAATGCTTTTAGTTTACATATTACTAAATCTTAGGCAGAGCTCTCATGTTACTCATAAATGGAGATGAAGAAAAAAGTACTGTGACTCTGCTAGGAAAATGAAGCTGACAGGGCTGCCCCAGCCAAAGTGCAGATAGAGATGAGGAGCAGACCTCTGGCAGGTAGGAGATCTGGGAACTGGAGTGTGTGGCTTTGTACAGTACAACAAAAGCACTGCACAGGAGTTTCCAGGCTGAAAACAGCGTAAGTGGAAGTGTCCCCTCTGGCAAGCAGCATTCCCCAGTCTCTGGTGAAGGCTATCCCCATGCTACACGGACTGCCTGGAGCCTGGGAATCTGCAGCGCTCAAAAGGCAGAATTTGTGAGTCACAAATTCTGGGTTGGGGGTTAGGTTTGACTCTGCAGCAGAAACATCCTGCAGCTGAGCCCAGGCAGGGAGAGGCCAAAAACCTCCAGTCTGAATGCAAAGGAGATAAGTCTCAGATCTACCCCAGAGGAGAGAGGGGGAGAGTAAGAGGAGAGCAGGACTGAAGCTGGTGGGATGAGTTAGGCTGTGAGCTGAGGCTGAGGAAGGCAGAGGGAGGAAGACAAAGCAGAATTCTGTGGGTACAGACACCTGCCCTGAGAGGCAGAGTTCAGGGGTGGGGAGCAGGTTATATGAAAATGAGACTTAAACACAAACAAAGAAATTTGGAGAGTCAGGGAGAGTGAAGTGAGGGCAAACATAGGGAAGGAGAGATTAGTTATATCAGGGGGGAGGAAATTGCTGATTCAAACCAACCATTTACAAGGTCACATGAAAATTCTGAAGGCATGAACAGAAGGGTACTGAGCTGCAATAAGTGGCCTCGTAAGAAAGCCAGAAAAAGGCACCTTAAATGATGAGACATCTACCACTCAGAGGTGTCCCCCAGGAGAAGCAGGATGAAATTTATAGTTCTGTGATACACAAGGGGTCACATTAAATAATAATAGGTCTTTGATTTTAAAACACAGAAGATGAAAGCCAGGCTATTCTCTGTGGTACACAGTGGGAGGATGATTGATCAACATCATAAATTGAAGAGGGAGGAGTTCAGACTTGCAAGGAGAAATTTTCACAGCAGGCACAGTCAAGCAGTGGCACGGGATGCCCAGAGAGGCTGCACCACCTCCGCCTTGGGCATTTTCAAAACCAAACGGTGAAAGGCTGAGCAACCTGGCATGACCAGAGATGCTGTTTGAACACAGATTTGGGAAGGGAATAGCTCCTGCTCTTTCACTAACCAATTTTAATTCATCACAGTGAAAAGCAAACAAGAGGATGGTGTTGAAAGATAATACCAAATACTTGCCAGGAGCAGACATGAAAGAAGAAGGTTAAGTGGGAAATAATCTCCTCCAACCTGGGGATTCAGAAGATCATTCCAAGGTCACCTATTTTCTTCAAAAGTCTCTGTGAAACTATTTTGCTACCTCATATGATCTTTCTATACCAAAGTCTTCAGAAGCTAACCATCCTATTTCTCACTCTATTAGCTCAAATGACAGTTTTCTGTACATACCCAAAGTTTCATTTCTTCTAGATTTCGACAATTTATCAGCACAATAAACCACCTCTTCTTCTCCCTGTTGTCTTTCTGTGACATTCAGAAAGCTACAAGGTCAAGCATGCAAAGGCAGCAGAGGGAGAGAGGAAGGCAGTCTCAATGCAGCCTCTTAGTGCGTGCATCTTATCAGGCTTATCAAATACTTTGGCTGAAGCCACTGTATCTTGTGGAGAACTTAAGCACAGAAAACTCAAGAAATTTGTCTGAAACCCTCATGACTACCCTGTAGTGCTCCTAAAATCTTAATAATTTCATAATTATGTAATTAATAAACCCATCCGATGAGTTGGCAGGCAAGGGAATGAATGGATCGCTATCTTCACTCTGCACCAAACCTGATGAATTATGTTCCCACAAAACAGTTCAGTTTTCACAAATCATCAGTTTTTAACAAAATTTTCTTTGCTGGAAAATTCCTACCTGGTTACAGCTCTGAAGACACAGGTGTACAAATACTGCAGGAGCAGACCCTCTTCAGAAAAGGCCATACCCCATTAGTAGACTTTACCCTGGCCCTTGGTGGTTTGGTGGTCTCCAGTCCATCGGGACTCAGGGAGAAATGGATGGGCTTTGAGGAAGTTGAGACACATTCTATTGGTGCTCTGAAGGCCAGGAATAGCATGGTGGATCTGAGCCAGTGTCCTGCTGGAAGCTAGCTGGCACAGGCTCAGTGTTCTGGGCTGTTGTCATGTTTGCTGTGACAAGTGCTGCTTGGTAGGTGGCCCACTGCATGCTCCACAAGCTGGAACTCCTTCTACGCTCCCTTCTGCAGTCCCATTGTTTGCCCAAGCAAATTGCTGGAATTTATTTTGACGTGGAAAGAGAAACATGTTTCAACAGAACCAGATTCCCTTTTCTCAGAAAGCTGCTCTTGCAGCCCTGCTTTTAAAAGCTTGTATTACTGACATGAATGCAATTGCTTTTCCTCATAACAGCACTTCTTTCACAAGAATCCCTAACACATTAGTCATGGGCAAAACTTCTGATGACATCAAGTATGCAGTACATATACATGGCACTGCCTTGGCAGGACTGGTTTAATGTTTTTTAACATTGCTGTGGCAGAGTGCAGTGTTTATCCTTCCACAAAAACAGGTCCCTGGGTATCCTGGTGGGACGAGGCACAACCACAATGTTTCACTCTGCCCTGCTCTTCAGCAATATGGGGCAACACTAATGCTCTTCCTATTAGCCACAGTGGCTATGATTCCTTGTGGTTTACCAGTCCTAATCCAGGAATAGGAACATCAGGTTTAGGTTTTGATCTCAGGGCACAGCAGAGGCATAGGAATAAGCATATGCATACATCCAGCAACCAAAGAATGGCTTACAAAACAAAAAATCCAAACCCTCCAGTCAGTTGGCCATTCTGTAGCTAGGAATTGCACTTTATTAGTCAGTATCATCCTCCTCATCATCAATGTTTATTCCACTATTTTATGAAAGATATACAAACAGTTTCAAAGAAATCTGTGTATATATTACGTAACTCTGTCATTGAGTTTGTAACATATTCTAGGAGGGGGCTGTTCTCAAATAGCTGTATGATCAAACCAAAAAAACTTCAGGTCAACAGTAGAAGAAAACAGATGAAGCACGATTTCCCAAGGCTTATTAATTCAGTATTAAAGATTTAAAATTCTATGTGGGATAAGTCAGCTACTAATGGCATGTGAATGAAATAATTGTAACTATGTTTGGCTGCATACTTCACTCAGTTTTTGGCTGAAACTTACTCACTTGAATTTATAAAAGCATCCAAATTTACTGCAAATGTTTTCTCAAAGCCCATTTTTCAAATGGTATCTGAATGAGACTAAAGTTCAGGAGAAAGAATAGTTCCATTAACTGAGCATAGTAAAGTTATGAGCAAAGACTGCTTTTAAAAGTCTCTTTAAAACTTTCCACACATAACATCTGAAAGCTTCACTGTTGATGTTAGTCTTTTTGTATTAACAGTATTAATCATCCATAAATACAAGCCTTTGTTCACACAAGTTTAAAGATGCCATACTTAGGACATCCCTAATGCTTTGAATAGTAATTGCTGTTACTAACTCCAGTGATTGTAAGAAAACAAGGATTTTATAATGCAAAAAAATTTTCATCATCAAGCACAAAATGGATTCTTTACATAAAACTACTGAAAATTTCTATTAATAAGTCAGGCCAAAATTGTCAACTCTGTATAAAAAGTTCAGCTTCCAACTCTGTACTCGGCATCCACATTGTAATGACCTTTCCGAAGACACTGAGATTATGCAGCTCCTTTTCATTTTGGGGGACTTTTACTGTTGACACTGAAAAAATATTCAGAAGACAAGCAGAATTTAAAATCATATTGGAATGATTAGTTTCAGGCACTTACATTTCAGCAGTTTTTGTTTTTAAATATGTAACCTGATTTGCCATATAAAAGTAGCAGTTTGGAAACATCCATATTTAGACACCCCACTTTAAGCATTTGCACATCTACATGCAGCTTATGTTTGCATGAATATGTCAAAACGGTTTTTTAATTCCTCCTCACACTTTAGGAGAAACATTCAAGAACTGACAGATCTGTGGAAAAAACCCTCAAGTTGGCCATTAGCAAGAAGTCAGTGATTTACATATCATTATCTAGACATCCACAACACAGCAATCAGCCAAATAAATGGAACACTAATGTGACAGCTGAATTCTAATCTCCACATCTTCCTTAATATAATTTAAAAAATAACAGAAACAATGGGAAACCAGCCTTGATACGAGGAGACTTAAAACTTTAATTCACCAAATTTAATCATCTGTAAGAAGGATTCCAGGACATCATTAATCACAAAACATCAAAATAATTTTCAAAGAAAAACACCTCAAGCCTCCAAAAGTACTGTAGACCTTGCCTGCAGAAAAATACTTCATTGCTTTTCATTTCACCAGAAAAGGTAAGTCATTTGCACTGCATCAGCATTATCAGAGAATGCTGAGAGAGAGATGTTGCTTTTTGAGGGTCCATATGCTCTTAGGAAGCACTTAAAATTTGTTCTCTCAGATAGTTTGTTGGAAGTTTGTTCTCTCAAGACCACAAACTTTCATCACTCCTTGCTTCCACATGAACTCTGCCTTTTTTTTTTCACATGATCTGTTGTCCTCATCAACAAAAATATTTAAAATACTTAACTCCTATTAAATTTAATGATTCGCTGGATTTTTGTAACCTTCCTGCATGCTGACCCCTACAATCCTACCCAAACCTTGAGGGAACTAAACAAAACCCCAAAGTTCTGCTCTCAGTACTTAGATAAACAGCCACAAAACATCAGGAAATGTTTTCTATGCATGCCCAGCCAGGAATGGAAATTGGAGTCAGACCATGGTTTAATGAGATAATCGCCACGAGCAGAAGCTAAAATGCCCCTCAGTTAAAAACCACCAAACTGAGCAAGTTAGAACAAGATGTCTTGACTATGAAAACCACTGAGCATATGCTAAGCCCTTGAAGCTGCTATGCCTGTTGCACACAAGGGGAAGAGCAGGCAAACAGCTTAGGCAGCTTTCTACCCAGGCTTACCACTGATTTTGCAAGGAGTGTTTTATAAGATGGAATTTTTATCACACTTCACGTAGGTGGCTGCAACACTAGAACACAGCAGGACAAGTGCCAGGCAGGCCAGATCTCCTGAGACTTGTGGCAGCTGTTTGAATTACATTTTCTTGATGGAAAACACTGAAGTGGGACTGGATTACTTAGGACTCCCCATATAAAACTGAGATTTATCTTTCTGTAAGGGGGACTCTTGGCAGCTGCGTTCTCACATTCTTCCTTCTCAGTTTCCCAAATGGAAGTTGGCATTTGTGCACTTAGGGACAAATATTGCTGTGCTGTCACATACAGATACTATCCCAGGATAATTCCTTATGGAATTCCATATTTCTTATGGAAGTTTCCAGCTGAACACACAGCTGTGTCTTCTGCTGTGTTTGGATCCAGCAAAAACACCAGGAGATGCCAGTTTTTGGACACGCAGACTCACAGTGCAGCCTGATAATTGCTGTAATATAGACTACCCCATCAGCCAGCCTGTCACTGCTTCTAGAGATTTCAAGGCTCTGGGGATTTTTTCATCTCACTGTAATCCTTATTAACAAGCTTTTGGTATGCTATCATTTTTTAAATGTACCAAATTTATCCAAAAGCAGCATTTCACTGCTTCATTTTCTTCAAAATTTTTCTTTACTCACTGAAACACAAAATTATAATGCATTCTACTTTTTTTTTAAATGACCAAGTTATTTTACAATGTTGTTTTTTTTCACCCCCACAACTATACATTACCTTGCACACAATCCAAAAATAAATAACGACAAAAGACAACTTAGTAATTATTGTCTCTTTTCTCCTTTGGTGAATTATAAATTATTGTACATGTAAAATGTGGGAAAAAAGAGGCTAATTTGTATTGTATGTGGAACACATTTTTTGATCTCGATCTGTAGGATCTCCCTTTAATACTCTCCAATACAGGAAAAGTTACCAGAATTAAAAACAAACAAAGAAACAACATAACCTGCCCTGCCAAAAAGAAACCAAAAAAGTGTGAATACATAGCCTATATGTATTAAAATTGTACATTTAAAATGGTTTGTCTCTCTTTTATGGAGAAAAAAAGAATGAAAAAGAGCAGCGGTGAGTCTCAGAGTCTTGCATATGCAGCAAGTACAGCCCTGATGAATGCAGCTTTTCTCCCAATATTCACTGAAGGTTCTTGGTGGCTGCTCTGCAAAATTTGGGTCCTGTTAGACTGGGATTAGCAATTACAGTAACACTTCTTTGGCATCTAGCTCCTAACAGGTCTTCTCATAACCCACCTCTGAAAGACCCCGGTGTAACATTGGCATGCCAAACCATGAAACTCTGAATTAACTCAGAAATAATCTGAAAGGCATCTTCTGTAAAACAAAGATTTCATTTTTCTAGTATGTTTCTCTTTATGTAGCAATCGTGGGGAGAAGCACTGCATGCCTTTCAGAGTCTCCTTAAAAAGAGGAGGAAAAGGGTACACCAAGGTTGCCTTTGTTCAATCCCATGATTCTGATTTTCTTTTTTACACTGAAGAGTGCTTTCACCACAGAGACATGACAATTTAGAAAACAGAAAGCATCAGATATTTTCAGTGCAAATGCCTTCTGTCTCACCCCTGACACACAACTCAGTGATTCACCAAGCATTGTCTGAGGCTGTGCATTGGCTTAAAACCTTGACATGGAAGATGCAGAGAAGATGGATGTGACATAACACTGGGATAATTGGGAGCCTCCAGAAAGCCAAATAAATGTGCAAGCATGGAAATAGGCACCCCATGCTAATAAAATATTTCGAGGTCTTCACTATTTTTTTCCTAAAATCAGTTACAGAAAATACGCAACTGGGTCCTAGTGAAGTCAGAAAATCTTTGTAGATCAGACCACTAAAATATTATGCTTCATATATGCATAAATTGTTTCTGGAGGAGCACTCATTAATACAATCATATCACCTTAAAAATCTGTGTACAGAGAGAAATTTCAAATAGATTAAAAGAGCAAATAAACACATAGAGGCATGAAAAACCCTAGAATGGCAGGATGTTTTGAGCACCGCCTAAATTTTCTGAGTACCATAAATCTACACTAAATACCGTATTTTGTCTTCTGGGGGAATGCTGTTTTCGTATCTGTTGTGTCAGTAAATAATTGTGAGGCTACTTCTCTTTATTTCCAGACAGATTCCTGCTGTGCATTCTCTCTCCTGGATTATATAACCTGAGGAATGCTGATCAAGGACACAACTGATGATCCTTCTGTAATTAGAGTTCCCTAATGATGCCAACATGGGCTCCATAACAAAGACCTGGATACAAAGCACCTTGCTCTCTTCTGAGCCCTTACAATCTCTTATGCAGGCAGCAATCACAAGCCACAAGAGAGAAAGAAAGAATGAACATAATTCATTTGTACATTTATTAAGAAACTCAAAGATATTACTCAGTTCATTTCAAGACTGGTGGTATCTACAATCTTCCTTTATATATCCAACACATTCTTATAGAAGTTCCCCAAGAATACATTTTAACAAAGACCAAAGAAAGCTCATTACTGCCTCACCACACTATCATTAAGACTGGAAACAATGGATTTCAGGCATCTCTGTATTTAAGAGATGAAGCTCATGTTTGTTTGCATGGTGGTTGACTCGCACAGTTCATTTATAGCAATCAATCACTGGCAAAGCTGCTGCAAAGTGAACCACCCTTGAATACAGATTATGGAGAATATTAATTCAGCAATAATTGGGTACTTGGAGGCTCACAGGTAAAGAGACTAATGTATTATACATCTCACATTGTGCTGTGAGAGGTTAGAGGACTTTGAAGCCTTACAAGACCAAAACTATTAATAGTGCATATTGCATTGTCAAGAGGGAAAAAAACCCTGAACTTATGACACACAAACTTAAGATCAACTTGGACAAATGTGGGGGGAAAGTGGAAACCTCACACAGTAAAGCCACTCTTTGGAAGCAAACAATCAATACCTGCAGTGTTTAACCTTTTAGAAAAGTCACAAAAGTATTGTCAGTGTAATAATGCAGCCCACAGATAATTAGCATAGACTGAAATGTTTTATTTTTTTAGAGATGGAGGTAACCAAAGAGATGGTTTCAATGATGAATACAATTCCAAGAAACTGCTCTCAGACAACTTTTAAACCCCAAACCCACAACAAAATGAAAACAAAAAGCCAAACCCCCAAATGCAAATCAACAAACCACCACCCTGTTCCACAGGGAACAAGCTGGGATGTCCCACCCGGCTTCCAGCTGCTGCTCCAGAAGGATACAGATCTGTGGATCTTACATTAATCTGCCAGCCCTATGCAGATGTCACAGAGTTTGGTGGGGATCTGAAGTGGCCCCAAATCTCTGTGTGCCACCACCACCTGAATGCCACCTAAGCAGATACAATCTGACTTATGACTAAATTCTGAAAACACAACTTGATTTAACCATTCATTAAAAGTCACCATTTCTAGGCAATGAAAGGCTACAGATACAAATGTGGCAGGGTCTGAACTGCTTGTGAAACCTCAAGTTTATTCACTTGCATTGCAAGAGAAGAGCAGACTCCAAGTGAAAAATGATCCCAAATCATCCATGGATACTGTAATCAGCTACAGCCTGTATTTCTGATGCTGGACTCCCATCCTTTGCCAGCCTCTCACATGTTAATTCTGCAAATACTCCCATTTTTCCTTCCTCCTCCCTCCCACAAGCGGTGATCCAAGAAATATCTCGGGTAACTTTGACATGTATTTTGTGGCAAGGTGCAAATTAGTTTTTATGGGAGAAGTCCAGCAAGAACAGTATTTAAAACTCCCTTCTCTTCTGCCCCAGAGACCACGGAGTTGCCAAAAACTACTCCTGGAGAAGCACACCACCCAAAACACAGCTGCCACCCTATGATTTCCCTAACAACACATCCAGTAAGATACTTAATGCAGTGTATTTAAACACAGCTCTCTGCCCAGGCCTCAGGGCAGCTGGCTTAAAATACAGCCAGTTCCCTATCACTTTTTATTTGAAAACATTGTAAAGTACAAAAGGCAGCTGACTGACCATCTGGGCTCCACAAAGGATACAGTGTGTATCTTTAGAGAACAGAACTTTATTTAATAGAAGTTTTTTGCTCCGATATACAAAATAAGGGACTGCAATCCCAATTAACATTTACATAGTTACACAGCAAATAAATTCCACCATTTACAACAACTGACAACTTTCCCACACTCTTCAATGTATTACAGTCAAGAAAAAAATCCTATAATGTTTTACATACCAATCAGTTATATTTCGTATTTCTGTCTCTTTTAATTCCATTTTAAGTAGCAGTTTCTGACATTAGTTTAATTAAGAACTTACAGTTATTTCAGCTGTGCTAAAACAAAAACGAAATATATCATTTTGAATACTATCTCAAAACCTCTATACAAAATAAAAGTCAGTTATCTTATAAAAATACATAGCAGGAATAAAACCAGTGAAACAACAAAAATGTTTTGATTTGTGCTAAGGTATAAAACATTTATCAACTAGCCTCAGCTTTTACCTACATTAAAACAAAAGAAAAAGAAAAAAAAAAGAAAAAATCAAACCAATTAGCACAAGGTAATATGACAGTTCTTTTGCACTACTATACCTTTAGTATGCAAAGGACTTCATCCCTCTAACATGCACCATTATCCAACTGATGTACCCCTTCAAACCTTTTTCTAATCAAAGCTGAAAATAGCTGTTAACATTATTTGAAGTTTTTCAGAAAAATCCCATCATATTTTTCTGAACGTCCCACAATATTTAGGCTTCACTTTACAATGCTGGTAGTTTAATAATGATACATAATCTTCTATAAAAGAATTCTAGCCAAACCAAGGTGTTAGAAACTCTGCATCTTACAAAAGCGATTTGTTAAAGTATGACAGTTGCTAAATAGCCCAATTTATTTAGTGACCCTGTTAAAGATTTGTTCAACTGAGTGGATAGGTGAAGTCATTTCCTGAGCTAAAAGATACAGGTAAGTAAATAGTCAATTATAGCAGCAGACAAGAGACATTCTTTTTAAAAGTTGTAACAGTATCAATAAAATAACCTTAGAAAATTACAGTAATGTAAAAATCACTAGCTGACAAGGGAGCGACAAGGACATCCAAGACCTGATTGCCATAATCTGGAATGCATATCCAATGACCTTCCAGAAATTACATTCAGCTACTGTCAGACAATGTACTCTTAAGTGAAGAATGTCAAATAGTTCACATTTCTTACAGATCAGGTGTTTTGTCAAGATTTAATTCTTAATGCTGTTTCATAAACCTAAAGCAAGGTAAACTACTTAGTTTCAAAGATTTTCACTATACAGGACTTAAATATTATTACTTTTACAGAAATGTGGTATCTCCAGTCTCATGAAATTTCAAACCTATTTCTTCTTATTACTCAGACTTAATTTAATATTTAACAGAAGTTGATCTGCTTTTGGAAGAGGAAATAATATTCTTAAAATTGTTTACTTCAATCCAAATCATTCTTATCTGCCTAGAGTATGACCACTAACAAATCATCAAAGAACTACAAAGACCAGTAAAACACCACTGCATCAACATTTTCTTATTATTTAAGTCTTTTACATAATAGTTTTATCACTTTTTTTCACCCATAAATGGGAAGAGTCTATTCTGATTTAATTAAATAAAGTACCTGAGTTAGATACCAGTTCCTCCAGAAGGAAATCTCTCTTCTGTGTTACGAATTTTTTTTAGATATTGTAGGTGTGGTTTTTGTAATTTTTATTGTCTCTCCTTTAATATTTGAACAAAAGTAGATTAAATTCAAATCAATATATAAGATTTCCAATACTTGTGAGAATAAAGGACAGTACACAAGATCCTAAATTACAATGATTCATAAATAAAAAGAAACTATTAGAAACCAAACCTTTCCCCATACGGAGATGAAAAGCCATAATCTTGACTGATTGTTCCCGATCACACATTATAAATAATGTAAGCTTCTCCAGAGAAGCAGAGCATCCTTGCCTCCCTGACACCAGTTCACACCTTCAGCTAAACCAAACTTCCATCAAGAAGGCAATTTGAGTTGGGCCCAGACGTAACTTCTTGCTCATGTTAACCCCCCAAAGCTCATTCTTTCAAACTTAAGCACAGGAAACCAACTTCACAGGGAATCCTTTACCTTTTACACACAAAGTCTGTATAAAATACAGATTTCCAACGCTGCTAACTGCACCAATCCGGCAGCGCAGTGAGAACCTGACTCAAAGGCCACTGAAGTGCATGGGAGGCTTCAATGGGCTTTGAACTAGGACCACAGAGATGGTATTCCCCAAAGGAAAGCTCCTGCAAGAGTGGCTGGTATCTCTCTTTTTGCTTATGGGACGCAGTGGAGATGTGCAGTCAGCATGATACCTGAGCAAATAAAATGAAAATGATACGAAAGTTTTAAGAACCCCAAACTCTTTACTTAGTTGTGTGCAAACTATGCTACTGCCCCTAGAGCTCCCTGCTTTCCTTCTCTTCAGTGCTTCCTCCATTCCAGGGTAGAGAAGATGTGAGACACAAAAATCTCTCTCCACTACAGCTCCCCCTCAGTCCCGGGACTGATAGAAGAGGATGTAACCAGACTCAGAGTTCTTTGAGATGTCTGATGTCAACCCGTAGAATTCTTCAATAGCTTGTGCATCAATTTTCTGCATGCAAAACCACAAAAAAATGAAGTAAGAATGTCTTGCATAATATATACATACAATTAGGTTCCACTCTAAAAGTTACTGTCAAACCGAATTAACTTTTACATAATTACATAAAATAATAAAATCCAAATAATTCTTAAACTTGTTATGTTTCAGCTTCCCCTGAGCCATCAACTGCACAGAGGGTAGCAGCTATGTATGTTTTATATATACATTTTTAAGTGTTGTTGTAAGTATTGCATTAAGTTTCTAAGCCTTGTAAGCTAAAACCCAACTTATCTGTACCATTATTTGTCTTCCTGCCAGAGAACAGATTATTGAACAATGGTGAAAGACAGTGTTCATAAACATAAGAGGTTCTTTTAAATATAAAAGCCTAAATGCAATTCAAAGTTTCATGCAGTCAAATTGTAAGGCACTGCTCTGCACACACAATTATTGCTCATTTAGGCTGCTGTTGAAGCCTCTTTTCATCAGTACACCAGTCATTCCACTTTAAATAATCATTTCTACAAGGGGGGTGCACGTGCTCTGGTTGGGCTTACCTCAACAATATCATCATCAAAAAGCAACCAAAAATCATGACTCTTCACTATTGCAATATAATGTCCTCTGTTAGGGCCACTGAAAAACAAAATTAGGAAAGAATATAAACCATAACACACATACATGTGGAGATGCACTCCCTTTAATTGTTCTTCTTATAGAAAAGCAATACTTAACAGTAATTAAAATGGCTACCACTACAATTTTTTTGGATGTGTCTTGTCTTTTTTTTTTTAATCTTTACTTACTTTATCCTCATAATATGGTCTCACTTATGCTAAATAAAGGATTATAATTTCAAATAAGGAATGAGCAGCACAGACACTGAAATTATAAATTAAATCTTAAACAGAGAAGTTAAATCAAGAAAGCATTCTGATATTTCATAGATCCAGAACAGATCCCAAACTATTGCTGATCTTCAGAGAGAAAAAAGCCTGTAGAGCTGCTGCTTATAGACAGTCTCTTTATCTGGTCACTGTAAACACTGAATTAAGTGGGCAGTTTAGGAGTCTCCAGAAGCTCAGCAATGAGAAGGGCTCCCAATTAAAACAATGCTCAGCCTCTTCAGTTATGGCAGACAAGAAATTTCTCCCTGACTATGCCAGAAAAAACAACCCACCAAAACTTTGGGAGTGTCTTATTTCTCATCAGGTTTCAAGTAAGGAAAGAGTACAATTTCTGAAACAGCTGAACCTTACAACTGAAAGTTAAAGCACTCCTGGAACTGCCTTAACTGGCCAGCAGCACTCCTATGGCTTTTGTGCCCAGATCAGGGAAGGAGGGCTGCCATCCCTGGGGGAGATGTCATCACCACCAGCATGAAAACAGGGGCCACCTCCTGCCCGTGGTTGCAGCTTCAATGAAGGAGGCAGGAATGGTCAGAATGACCAGAAAGAATTTCCCCTGATAATCGAGAACAAGAGTGTCCCAGAAAACCATGGCACACAGGCTTAATTTCCAAAACTGTCCAATTTGAGATCTATTTAGTTTAACTCTACTCTTTAGTCACTGTGAGAACACTGAATTACTGGAGCAAATTGCCCAAAGAGAAAGCGAAATTAGGATTCCTTGTTCCGAAACTGGGGCCGGTGCAACCTAATCGAATGTCAAAGTTATCTATCCTGCTTTGAGTTTTAGTATTTGACCTCACAACATAAATTATTCTGTGATTCTAGATGTCAAACTGTAATTTTCAACTTTGGGGCCTTCATCTACTAACTAAGTAGTTTGTAGAATAAGCTGGTTTTAAGCCTTGAAGCCACAAGAATATTTGTTGAATATAGCAAAATCAAATACAAACCTAATGGTCCTATTTTGAAAGCAATGAAACAAAGTAATCAACAAAACTCATAATATATGGATATATTTCAGATAATGTTGCTCAAGTCTTAAGATAAAAACCACACCATAAAGGAAATGCTTTATAAATATTCTTTCTATAAAGTTTTCCTTCCTAAGAAAGCTTTTTTCCTTAGAAATTGTTGTTAAATGTTATTATATGATAGTGTCCATTTTGTGTTGGTTTTTTTAACATAGTTAAGTTCATATAAAGATTTGTAATGTGAAATACAGTTACCACTTTTTCACAATGATCTGTCAAAGCAACAAGGCCATAATTTCTGTCAGGACCAGCAGTTTCTCCCCACAACACTTTTTTTCTAAAAAAGTTTTCTTTTTAAGGTCTTTAAATGCTATTGATTTATATGATACCGGCTTTGTGTTATTCTTTTAAGCACAGTTAAGCTTATAAAAAAATCCCTTGCTTAAAACAGGAGTTCTTACCTTCCACAATGAACTACCACAGCAACAAGGTCATACATTCTGTCAGGATTGGTGGCATCTCCTGAGGTGTTAAATAAACGAAGCTCTAAAGGAAAAACTACTCTATAAGAGAGTTTTGTGTATCGATGCAGCTGATCCATGTACTTAAATCTCTTCAAATGGAGAGCTAGAATCATAGGCAGCTTTTTTACTTTCATCCTGAAAAAAAGAACAAACCCCAATAAACCAGCTGTATTTCCAATATTCATCCAAAACATTCAGTCAGTATCAACAAGTAAGAAACTTGTTTTGCTGGTCTTTAAAAACCTTTGCAAGCATTAAAAGAAACCAAAATAATCAGCTGTTGAAAAGTATATTGTGTTGCTAAACTAAAGGGATATTTTTAACTCAGAGAACTGAAAATGTATTTTAAACAATAAGATATAGTATATAAAAACATCATTGATGAACTCACATAATAATTTAGACATAAAGATAACATAGCACAGAATTAAAGTTTTACCCACAGCTTTCCAGAGTTCCCAAAAGCAAAACCTAGATCCCACTTGATATATAGTGCAGGTGTTGCAACAGAGCTATTCCAGAGGTCCTGTTCCAGCTGAATTTCCCAGTAAACCAGCTAAGTCTAACAGGTTCTTTAAAATAAGCCTTGTTACACCACTTTGTCACAGAAGTATTACTCCAAGTTTTCCTAGCCATTCACTTAAAATTTCCAAGGGACACAAACACACCACTGTCATCACCTACCTCCTGCTATCCAAAGAAGATAAGGCTGTGCCTGGCACAGTAATTTTGTACAAATGTTGCAGCGATGTTTTACAGCACTCAAAGCCACAAAGTGACCCAGTTTTACTGAGGGCTCAACGGCCCCTTTCCCTAGCATGAGGTATTGAGATCTCACATCAGTGCCTACAAATCCTCCTCAGCCAGCCATAGCTGGCCTGGCAGCAAACACAGTCTTCCAAACCCTTGGACTATAAATTTCCCCATCCCAACAGAACAACCAAGCCAGAGCACTCTGCTTCTTGGCACAGCCAAGTGCCTTAGATCAGCACAGTGCTGATTTTTCAAACTTTCAGCCCCAAAAGGCAGCTCAAAAGCCTCTGCAATACAGCCCAGGTTTCAGACAGGTCTATTAAGATCATACTTTCAGGATGTCAGGAAATTTGTAAAAAACAGCCCTTTTTCAAAAGACGGGACTGTGGACAAATTCCTTGACATCTCACCTGCCCACAAGGGAACTAGGAAACAAAAACAGCTGGAGCAGGGCAGAAAGATAACAGAAGCAACTTTTTTAGGGAGAGTTAAATTTTCATTATATTATGGCTTTAATTTCTGCTCTCTTCTCAAAACTGAGTCCTCTCTTTATAACGTAATTGTGTTTGGTAATAGGAGCTCTTGCAATGGTGAAAAATTTGGTAGCTGAGTAGTCTCCATCACAGATAAACTGGTTCATGGAGATGGAAGAAAAATATCACTGTAGTGAAAGTGAACTTATGCCCCACGTGACACCCAAAACACAAACAATCAAAGCTGTGTTTTGCCAGTATGGAGTGCCTACAGTAAAGGTTTGGGTCAACCCTGTTTATATTGGTCAGGGATCACATTGCCTCCCACACAGAAAAAGAGCTCAGGCAACAGAAAACAGGCCAGGCCTGGCTTCACAACCTCCACCAGACACCAATGAGCAACCTTAGGCAACGTGTGAAGGCAGACTTGGCAGATGGGCTATGCAAAAGCTGTGTGTGCAATCTACAGCAAACCAAACAACCAGCAGCAGTGGTATAACCAGTAAAGCATGTCAGAGCTCCCACTCTGTCAGCCAAATACTTTCTCAGATAATAAATAACCACACAGTACACGAATTGACAGGTTTTTCAAAGGTGTAAACAAGACCAGAATTATTATGCAGGCAAGAATTGTTTTTGAACAAACAATGATTTTCAGGCTTCCACAGAGCTTCTGATGATTCTCAGGAACACTGTCAAGCAGTTTAGCACAACTAAGGAAACACACTTAAGAAATCAGAAACTCAGTTAACAACAATAGTTACAAAAAATCTATCAAACTGATTCAGCAACTGGAAAAATTATTTTATTCTCAAAACAAAACCAAATTAAAAAGTCACATGCAATGACTTTTCACCATTGCCAATTATCTTTGATTAGTCACTTAGATTAGACAGTTTGTTTTAACTTGGCTTTTTAACTTATGTTTGGTCTTTAAACAATTAATTTTCTCATTTATAAAATAATATTGAACTAAGGAGTCCCAAAATGCTTTACACGGATTCTCACTACTCATGGAAAGAGACACATTGTACTCTAGCAAGAGGATTGAAGGCAAGTTACTCTTAAGTGGAATAAGAGTAGAAAAATTAAGGGGAAAAAGGTGTTGTCTCCTTGACACACACACACAAAAGAAATACCAGAGTATTTTCATGAAATGCAGGGGTTACATTTCTCCTTCCCTAAGTGTGATGTACCTTTTATGCGCTTCCTGCTTACTGCGACACTCCTCACAGTAATACTTGTATTCACTGCACAGAGTTTCTGTGTTGCTGAAACCCCTAAATAAGAAAAGAAAGCTGTAAATACTGTTTTTTAATATGAAATACCCATATAAATGTACAATATCAAGATAACTTTGTACAAGTAAATCTACATAAGATAGAACTGTCAGCTTTGAGTTTTATTTCCTGCTCTCTGCGTAACAGGCAAGGAAAAATCACAAGCATTTGGGGTTTTGTGCCCACCTTAAGCAGTGAGTGATTGAAGTATTCTGCTCCACGTCAACTGAAAGGTCTAGGAAGTCTTCATCCTTGCTGCTTACCTGCATGAAAAGAAGACCCAATAGAACACAGTTAAAAAAAATAACACTAATTTATCTCTGTTTTTCAGTACCACTTTCTATTGACAGAATCTATCTTTTACCCTATAAAATCCTTTAAAAAATTCTGCAAGTAGTAGCCTTTCTGTTTCAGAGATTTGCTGTATTTTCTGATTTTTTCAGGGAGGGTGAAGTGTGTATGAGTCTCTGGGTGTATATAATGCCAGCTGTCATTATGCTGTGATTTCAGATCAACGATATTAATGCCAAGTTTCTTCTACACCTCAGATTTTTCAAAAGAACAGAACCACTGTGATTCTTCTGCTTAGTGCTCTCACTTCTGCTCTCCTCTGACTCCCTTGAACTGAAAGTTATGTATTTCCACGGCACAGTGTACCTAATAAACAGCAGGAATATTTGGAAGCCTCTTCCTGGCTAGACTCCTACACTTAAAGGAACAGCAGACAGTAAATTTGGCAAGTGACAGCCTGGGGCTTGGTCTGACAGAGGCAGAATAGCAGCAAATTCTCACAAAAATGTAAGAGTAACAAGAAAGTAAAACAGAACATTCTAGAAGCAGAAAATAAATTCCACCACAAACCCTGGCAAATGATGAAAAAATCCATAGCTACCCTGAAAACCAACTGTGTCACTGAGGTTTTCAAAACCAGTAATGTGTAACCTTAACTTTTGCCTGCTAGTGTGTCTCTCTGTATCTAATGATACTCATGTCACTCATGAGAATGTCTTGTGCCTAGATACAGAAGTAAATGCTTTTAGAAAAAATACCCTGGCTGCAGTTTCTTGACTGAATGCAGGAAAAGTGAAATGGCTACAGGGAAATAATGTAAGTTGATCTTTTAAGCGTATGAGATTTATGTTCCCTTTTCGACTCAGAATAAAAAAACATGGAAAGTTGTTCTCTGATAATCAAGAGATTAGAAACACACAGCTCCTAAGGGCAGTGTACATGGAGAAAAAAGAAAAAGGCAGATGGTCACGACAATTATATTTGAGAATTAATACCACAGGGCAAATCCAAATACTCATGAAATTAAGTTGAAAGCTTCTGTTAATACCCGTGAGAGGAGTGAGCTCCCACTGTTCTGTTCCTGGTCTTTCCAAGAGTTAAGTGTGCATGTCAAAAAATGCTACCACGTCAGCAGACATCATTTCTACTGCAATATTCAGATGTCAAGTGTAATGCTTATACTTTTAGAGAGATCACAGGACACATATGGAAAACTTCCAAAATGTTTAGAGTGGGGAAAAAAAAAAACCACTGCATCTTCAGTGTGCTGCACATTTCCTGTATTCAGGGATGTATTATGGTTTATTTGTGTGGACAGTTCTTCAAAATATTCCCTGGCAAATCACTCTTGGAATTAGCAGACCTGTGTCTGTAACACTAAGAACTCTGGTGGGAATCATTGTAACTGGGGATTAAGAATGGCTCGGGGAAAAAAATCAGTTCTAGAAAATACTCTGCTGATGCAGTCTTCAGCTAGGACAGCTGGAATTAGGGAGTCATGTGATCAGTGTTATTCAGACATGCATTCAGATAATTCTTCCTCTTTTGGTCTAATCAAAGAAAATTACATGAAACAATACCAATTTCACAGGCAGCTTTATCCCACACAGAAGCTGTAAGGGCAGAGAGGATATGGAGAGGAGGGAAAGGATATGCTCTACTTGGTTAAAGAGAGATTGATACTTGAAACAGAAGATCACAAAAGGACAATTTCTATTCTCTGTGATAAAATGGCCTTAAAACACCTCACTCAGGTTAGTGCCCACTGTGCACTTAGGATCACGAGGAACCATTAAAGGCTTTATTGCAAGAATAGCCAAGTGGATTTTTTTTCCATTTATGTTGGTGATTTATAAAGTCCTATTCTTAATTTTTAAGATGCTTTAAGCATTAATATTTGAACAGATTTTTCTAACATGAACTCATACCTCAATTTAAAAAAAATAAATGTAAAAGTCACTCTGGAGTCTTACAAGCTCCCCTCCCCTTTTTGTAAATGTCCAGTTTCAAATAAACATCACTAGGCTTCTTAGACTACAATCAGCAATGCTATGTATTTCAATCATCTATAGAATGAAAAAAAGATGGGCATGATCAAAAAACCTCATCACTTGCAGAATGTGTTCCAAAAGCTGCCTGAGTGCTCCTAACAGGAACATCTGAGCAGCAGTGAAGAATTTGGATGTTCCAGTGCTCTGGTGTGCTGTTCTCACATCAAGGACACATCTGCACCCACACAGCTGAGCTGTACTCTGATGACCAAGGCTGCACAGAACACACAGCTCAGGAGGCTGACACTCATAGGATCCATTCTTTCTTACAGCTGGGAATTTCACTGGCAATGTGTGTCTGCTCACTGGCAAAAGAGCTGCTGCAGCCATAGACTGCCATGTGTGGTAAAACAGAACGTAGGTTTAAAAGAAGCTGAAACGAAGTGTGTGATTTATCTTGGTTTAAAAAAGAAAAGAGAAATTAAAATCGGGCATAGCTAAAGGCTCTATAGGGCTCATATGAGACAGGACACTGGGATTTTCCTTACTGCCTTCTCTCAGTCCAAAGCAGAATTGAGCCAAAGAATTTCATGCCTTGTAGAATCATTGGAACCCATGAGCAAGACCACCTAGGGACTGATATAGTGGTTTTGACCATTTCCTGTATTTCTTTGTAGAAGCAATGGCCACATTTAGCTGTTTGAAATTTAATCTTACTGAAGCCAACACTTTCTGGTTTACCGTTATTCTTCCTTAAACTATGAGAGAAATCTGTAAAACCAATGAACTGCTAGATCATTTCTATAAATAAGCCACAAAATTTACATTCACCTCATCATTCTGTCTCTACCACGGAAGGGTGAAAGAGAGATCACATTAAAAACATGTAAAGACAACTTACAATCCTTTTGTACCATATTCATTTAGTAAAGTGCCTTGATTCACATTCTTTGTTAAAGAATCATATCTGTTCCTTATGCTCCACTCTCCATTTAAACTGAGGATATATCTTTAGCCACTTCAATTTTTATCTTTAAGATGGGCTAATGAAACCATCTGGAAAGATGCGCTTTTCCACAACCAGGACAACTAAAATCAGAGTAAAATTTTGCTCATTTTAGGAGCATTGAGGAAGTTTTTCCAATTAGAAGCTAATGATGGTCACTTTGAGCAAAGATATATGTTATGCTTTATATTTAAATATGCAATAAATTTCCAGTTTAAATTAAAAATATACTAAGGCTATTGTCTTGTCATTAAGAAGCAGTAATTCATCCACTATTGCTTGTAATCTTGTACATGAACTATTTCCAAGTACTCCTAACAGTTTAACTTATATTTCTAAGCACAGAAAGAATCTAAATGCCAACAGCTTCTAATAAACATCAAAACAATCATATATACTCAGTGTTTCTGAAAATAAGACACTATTCACAGTAATACTACCCATTTAATGTGCCCAAATATGTTTCTAAGTGTTGATTTTCAGGTCAGTGTATTTTAGACACAAGCTGATACACTAAAAAGACAGAAACTGATAAAATAGTTTCCAGATTACTTTGACTTTATCTTGTTCAGCCATAGCTGAATATTTCTATTAGCTATAGCTAATAGAAAAAAAACCCTGAGCAGTGTTAGTAGAATTCTCAAAATTGTGACAGGCCTGATAACTAATAAAATATGCTGGCAAAGAGCATATCAGTGTTTTAAAATTGCATTAAAGACGGTACCTAGATCAAAATCCTGACAGCAGTAATTCATAATGCCACAGTGAGGAAAGGTAATGATGCCAGTTGTGTCAAAAGACTTAGGCTGAACTCATGTTTCAGGAAAAAAAAACAACAGCTCAATAACTAGAAGATGAATAATTGACAGTTGCCAAGAAATACTTATTAGGAAGGGGAAATCTGCCATAAAAAAGTATGGTAGCGTGGAATCAGCACCTAAATTACTCATAGTCTGCAGCTACATTATACATGACATTATGAAGCTCTTTTCTTTGAAATAAAAGCGGTGGGTATTTCTAGAAGACTGAGAAAATTACATGAGAAATATACAGATTTCATTAATTCTTCCTTTCCAACGTCATGCTGGCATATCTGCATTACCTAATTAAGTTAAAGAAAATTGGTATGAAGAGTTATACAAAAACCACAGTCATTTAGCTTTTTTACAATCTCCAAGGAATAGATCATCACATAATTGCTGTAATTTTCAAATTGTTCTGCTTTTACTCTTTCTCAAGCTGGTAAAATCCAATTTTAAGTTTGTATGAAATACATTCTTTTTCTTATTGTAGAACTGCTCAAAAAATATTTTAGTATAGCATACTCAGAGAAAGAGTTTATTTCTCGGGGTGCAGCATTAGAAGAATTCCTGGGGACAGACATTTAGGAAAGGATTACTCTTCATGAACATGAAAGTATGTTTTTTGAAAATCTCAGTCTACTGTCTAAGTGCCAAAAGCAACCATTAGTCTCTTGATTTCAATGGCTTTAAATTTAAAAATTAGGAATACATGGAAACTTATTCATGATACTTGGTTATGAAATGTATTATTAAGCATGCCATTAAGTTACTAAGACATTAAATTTGAGAAGAACCTCATACCCTCAAATCACGGATTTTGTTTAAGAATATAACACTTTAGAATTTTCTGATCTAAATTTTGAAGGTGATTACGATCACACTGACAAAACATCCAGCTGGGCATTCTCCTAATATTGATCAAATGTCTCTTCCTACAATTTGTGCGTCAGCTGCTGGAATGCTCTCACTAACAAAGAAAAAACAAATATTCACACAAATATAAAGACTACTAAAGAAAGAAACCAGTCTAATCTCTTGTTCTGCTGGGATAAGTGAATGGTGAAGCACGCGGTTCAGAAGCACGGCAGAATCCGCGTCAGCCGAGCAGGGAACACTCACGGTTTCACAGGTGAGACATCTGGTCTCGTTCGTCAGTGTCCCCTGAAAGATTTCGTGCACCCAGGTGGGCTCGGGCGGGCTGTTGCTCTCAGTGTCCCCGGTGCCGTTCGGCAGGCGCCCGTTCTGCTTCTCCTGCTTCCTCTCCTCTTGCAAGATGTCCGCGATCGTATTTAGGAGATAGTTGAGGAACTCGTGTGCATCCTGCTGCATGTAGTTATCAAACAGTTCTGCCAGACAGAACAGAAGGATTACTAATGGATCAGTTAGTGCTGCACTACAGAAATGTTTTTAAGAGAGGCAGTTTTCAAAAACAGTCCTTTATTTCACATCTCAAATCATTCATGGCAATACCACACCAACCCAGAATGCCTACCTGATAAACTAAGCCAAAAAAATAGTGGGTGGGAAGAGGGGACAGCAGGTCAGCTTGCACTGACAAATCACTCAGCTGACTGGAATTACCAGAAAACTGAACCATACTGCAAGAAAACCAGGGCACAGTTCAATGGCCTAACCCAGGTGTATGTGGAGTGCCACCTGAACTGGTCCAGGTGTCATCCTGCCCAGCCTCCAGATGCCACTGATCTCCTACAAGGGCCATGCTATCTCTGCCAAGCTTAGGTTCATGTCTAGGATAATACAGATTTAGTAATAGTTACTTCTTTTCTCTCTGACCCCAAATTGATAAGAGGAGATTTACATGCCTATTTCGAGAGCACTCTATATGCCCAGCTGGTATCATACAAGTCTTTTAATGTGCAATTAATCACTTTGCTGGCAGTCCCAGAATGTTCTCAGAGACAGGTCTTCACTGTACAGGAGTGGGCAGATGAATGAAAAAGAGACTCAGTGAAGTTCAAGTTTTGAAATGCATACAGGGACTCCAGGGAAGCTCTACAGTCTTCATCTGATGGCATCCAGGAATAAACTTCAAATAGAAAAAAGGTCCAGGGTGATTAGCTAAGTAGGAAAACCCTGATGCTAATCCAGGTCATTTGGAGAGGTTAAGTAGTGCAATAGGTCAGGCAAGAGCACGAACCATGTAGTTTATGTAATGAACTACTACACTACTTTTGAGATGAGTGAGGTCAATCTCGCCAATTGCAAGGTCTTCATTTAATCAAGTAAATCAAGGCAGAACAAGAGCTACAAGTCTCTTGAGGTAAAGGACTTCAGAGGTTCCTCACAGTGCAGTATCACAGGCCTGTCAGGGCTACGTGCCCAGTCAGTAAGAAGCATTAACTACAGCAAAGTGAAAGCTCCAGATTGTTGATTTTACAATTAGAAGAACTTTATGCAAATATAACAGTACGCCTCCAGCTGACTTCAAGCCAGCAGCTGCTTCCCAGACAATTAAACTTTAAGGTCATTAATCCAGAAACATAGAATTGCTTGGGTTAAACAAGATCCTAAAGACCATTAAGTTCCAACTCCCCTGCTCTGGAGAAGGACACCTTCCAACAAGACCAAGTTGCTCAAAGCCCCATCCAACCCGGCTTTGGACACTTCCAGGGATGGGGCATCCACAGCTCCTCTGGGCAATCTGTTTCAGTGGCTCATCACCATCACAGCTGAGAATTTCTTCCTATTATCAAATCTAAACCTGCCCTCTGTCAGTTTAAAGCCATTCCCCCTTGTCCTGTCACTCCATGCCTTTGTGAAAAGCTCCATTCTAGTTCAGAGATGTATAATATATGCATGTTCTATTCAGATATTGCAAATAAAGAAGGATCTGCAGCTTTGCAGTCTGAAATACATTAAGAATGTGTCCTTGGTTATCACCCTGGTATGGCTGGATACTGACTGAGGAGACTTAGATGGGTGTTGCACACCTACCAGGTTCTGAAACAAACTCTTCTTTAAGGCTCAAAATTACACACCTTTACAGCAAGCACTTAATAGTTTATCTGACACCCATGTAATTGCAGCCTGAATGTAGCTATTTATTTGTACAAAAGGTGAGAGCACCATCATTAAATGAGACCCAAAAAGACAAGGGTTGAACTTCCACATCTGACTTCTCTACTGAAGGTTTTCCAGTTGCCTTGCTCTGTGTAGAATTTTAGTGGCATGACATAATTACACATTACAAAGAACACTTTCTATAATGAACTTAATGGCTCCTGTGGTTTGCTTTCTGCTTTCCCTCTGAATGATTCTCTGCATTTGTTGTAACAAACTGTTTCTGTAAATGTGTCAGACACAAGCACACTTACTCCAGCACACAGCCAAAGAAGGGAATGAGTTTTCTACTCTGCACAGGCAAGTGATTGCACAGCACCCAAGAGATTTTTTTTTAACAATATCATTACAGCTCATGGGGTGCATTTGCTGGAAGAGCTATGTCAAACTAGGAATGTCATCACAATGTTTTTTTTCTTGTTTTTACTGCAGATAGTCATCACACCATTTAAACATTTCTTCAGTCTGCATTCATAGTCTTGGAAAAACTGCAGCAGTATGAACATATCCATTGCAGCAGTGTTAAGTATGGTACCTCATCCAGTTTATTTAAATATAATAATTACTTCTTAAGGAAAAAAAAGGGTTTTTTTATAAAAATGCATCCAAACTGAGTAGCAGATGACAAGGCTTTATTTACATTTTAACATCAAATAGTTTTCTAAAACATTCTGACCAATTAGCCCTGCAGATAAGACACAAGAAATGTGAAAAAATCCCTAGAAATTTCTTGAAATTTAGGATACCAATGACATTTAAAAAACAATTTGCCAATACTATGTAGTGGTTTTAAAAGTAGGTCAAGTTACATATCACATAAATTCAGAATCAAATTTAAAAGGTGGGGGGTTTTAATCTAGATTCTTAAGGGCAAGTCTTTCCACAGACTCAGTTTGGGAGACTGATTCCTTCATTCTTTTTTTTTTAATTCATTACAGTAAATTTTGACTACAAATATTGAATTCCCAGAGAAACAGAACTAGCAAGCAATTTCCTAAGCAGCCAGTGACAATATGACAGTACACTTTAGCTCTATATGAAGAGAAAGAGACAAGGATTCTCTCCCAAAACTGCTCCAGGGTTACACCTTTACCCTGGGGCCACCTCTTGTTTAAACTACAGTGCCAAGAGCATTTTCCTTCTAGGTACTCTACAGAGCACAAAGATCTAGGTGTTCCACTGCATCAGCTTCACCATTAAATCACAATTGCTATAATTATTACACAAGAAAAAGCAAAAAAAGTTACCATTTTCTTTCCGTAATCTTGTTATAAATTTCTTGGGAGGTATCACTCCAACCTTTTTCTTCTGGGTGGCTATACTGTGGAAGAGATCAGCCAAGCATGTCAGGAGGTTCTCTTTTTTTCTTGGCTGACTCTTGTACGCTAAGACTTTGTCTCGAAATGGTCGACAAAAATAAAGTGCCTGGAGAACTGAATTGCAGTAGCACGTATTCCCAAACTACAAAATAAGAGAGAGATCTGTGAGTTTGCATTGTATTACTGTAGAGAGCCAAAATTAATTCCAAGGTTTAAGAGAGTGCATAAGCAGGGGACAACTTTCTGCAAGTCGTTTCTTCCTGAATTCAAGGTAGAAAAATGTACTGATGTTGCACAAAGGATTACCAAGTACACTGTATGTAACTGCATGAAAAACCTAGGTTAATTGGAACAACACTATTTAATTTTGTCTCACTTAAAATTTAACTTATTGGTAATATTTTAATTCTATTTAGGTCAAAATGTTCAAAAAATACCCCAAATGTCACAACTCCCAAAATATGCTCAGGTAAAAATATCTGTCTACCACCCATCAGTCACAACAGCAACGAACATGCACAGCATGACCTTGTACTGTGAAGAAATTCAGCCCAAAATGGAGTGTGTCTCACACACTTCAGGAATTAGGTTCTCCTAATCTTAACAGCTGTCATCCAAGTCCGAAATAACTACTTTAACCTGCCCCTACATTTTCAGTTCTTGTTCCAGGGTGACAGGAGTTGTTCAAGGAAACTCCTGAATGCCAATGTGACATGGCCTGCTTAGGTTTCAGAGCTATGGCACTTGGTAGCTCGAAATCAAGATTGCAGGGAAAAGAACACGACTGGGATGTGCCCACTTTGAAGGACACAAGCCACTGGACTGAAAGAGGAAAGCAGAAGCAGCAAGAAAAGCATCCATAACCCACTCTGTACCAGGACACCCCAGGAAAATGCTAGGAAAATGCTTATATTAGCTTCTTTGTGGTCCAAATCTGCAAATAAGTCAATGAACTTAGAAGGAAAACTGGGGCTTTTTACCTTAAAGGAAGCTGATGAAATCACACAGTAGCTTCTGTCAAAACATTTAATATTGTAAGCTAACTATTTATGAGTTTATAATTAGAAGCAGCCATAAAAGAGAACTACATTAAAGTGTTAAGAAGGTTCTTAAAATTTAATCAAATTGGAAAACCGCTAAAATTTCTACAGCAAGTGTCAAAAGATGAAAAGCAAGCAAATTAGAATTTTCATAAGATTCCAATTTTAAAAAGGAGCAGACTGGTGTCAAATTAATTAGAATGGCAACCATGTGGTGAGAGGCGAACAAAATATGAAGACCTCAGAACACTGAACAAAATTCAGATTAATGAAATAGAAATGTATGTTAACCTACATGGCTCTGAGTATGAAATAAAAGCAACCAGATTAAGTTCATAAAAGGCTTTCTCCAACCAGATTTAGAAACACAGTAGACAACAGAAGATGCTTGAAAGCAAACTCCTGAAGAAAATTTAATTAGTTCACATTTGTTTTATCTCTAAAGTACCAGCCTTTATCACTTCAAAACTCAAAATATTTTTAAAATAAATGCTTCCAATCATAAAAAAAATTAAAATGGCACCTGTACTAAACAAGTGGGAAATGGCTGGGAGGTTTCTAGACTACGCAAATACTCAATTTGATAAATGAACAAATGCTGGTCTTACCACCATTTCTATTTCAGTTCCCGTCCTTAGAGAAACACCCCACACCTCGCTCCAGTCTCCCCATGCTCCCAACACCCATACTCTGCTTTCTAATCCTGGCTCTTCAAGAGCCACAACACCTGGGAGTGAGTGCCAGCCCTGCACTGTGGAACTTCATGCTTATCCAGCCTGCTTCAGAACACCTTGTTCAGAACACCAAGTTTGGCTGTGCATGACTAAGAGATATTAAAAAAATTCCCACTTTTTTCTTTTTATCAGTTCATACTGTACTTCTGCTCTAAATTCTGAGAAATCCTTTCACCAAAATACTGCATTCGCTATGTTTTACACACACAACCCTTTTCTTTTTTTTCTTCTAAATTCTGAAAGCAAAGTTACAACACCCAAACCTATGTGGAAAAATGAGACTGCAGGCAAAACAAAACCACTGTGCAACAAAAACACTGCACACTCATGAACAGCTTACTCTTCTGATGCACATACAACGGGGAAGAAATGTGGTTGCTCGATCCCATTCAACAAAGAGATTTATAAGAACTTAGATCTGCTTGGAATACTGTCTTTGAGCAGCTCTAGGGTTCCTCCCAGCTCTGATGGGCTGGCAGCTTTAACAACTTTCCCTTTTTGCAATGGGCCACTCCAGTGAATAGAATCTCTCCAAAACACAGGGATCCATCCACTGCAAGAGACTGAATAACCAAACCTTCTGCTCTAGAGATCTGGTAAATTGCTGAAGAGCTTGCAGAGCACGTCTCTGAGATTAAAAATCTTATTTCATCCTCACTGGATAAAATGATTGATTTAATTTGTGAAGCATGTAGATTTGAATAGTTTGCATTACTGCACTGAAGAGTGAAAGAAGAGTGATAAGCAGACTTCATGTTCCTGGTTGTCCCTATGAATGGGACATCACACTCTTAACACTCTCATCTTACCACATATCTTACATATTTCCTGCTGATTTAGTGAATTATATTGTCCCTTCAAGTCTAAACTCAGTCTTCCATTCTCATCAACCATCTGTTCTTCCATATGTTTCCCATAATTGCCCTTTCTTAGGTCTTCTTTAACCTCCCAAATTGCTCTTTCAGCACATCCTCTGAACAATCCCTAGATTCCACCACCAAGCTGGAAAAGAGGTAATCCAGTGCTTTTGCCTCCCCTTCCTAATGCTGCCTCTGGATAAATTGACAGATCTCTATTTCAGGCTTGTCATCTTTATCTAAAATGCTTTTATGTATTCCAGACACCTCAAATGGCCGCCAATCACACAGCTAGAAGAAAGCTACTGACTTCCACATTATTTCCCTTCTTTCCATTACTCTGGAGAAATTTAGGGCAAACAGAATCAATAAACAAATTAGAAAAACTTAGCAGTATGTGCTAATGAACCTTTAGGACATTCACTTCTTGTAATTGCTACAGAAAAATTAGAGAAATCAATGAAGGAAAAAATTGTGATTTCTATCACTTCTCAATCTAGTAGCACTAATTTATTATCTAATTATTTAGTATTTCTTTTCATTATCATTATCTCTGACATTCTTTCTAGTCATTGGCCATAATTAGTTACTTTTACTTTTCCTGGCAGATGTACACGCCGCAAGTTTATTACACATTTATGGTGTATATGTGCTGTGTTAGCAAACATAACCTGCAGAATAGATCTGAAAACCATTCAGGCATCAACATCACTGAATTTCCTTAGCCAACCACTGCACCTGAAAACCAGCACCCCTGTGCCATAAAGGTAATGAGATCCCATTTTATTATTTGGTACAATTCAAAGAATTTTAGTCCATGTTATTGTTTGAAGCTAAAATAAGCAACATTCCTGATGTAGACAGAAAATTAAAAGCACTCTAATATATTGTAGCTGCCCATCTCTTGTGTGTATAGTTGACCGCAGTGACAGACAGCCTCTCAAATTTCCACTCCCTCTTGAGTACAAAAAATTTGTTGATCTTCATGACATATTAGGAAGATTGTCCTTTACTGAACCTTCTCTTAAGGGTACAAACTATGTAAAACTTCAAGATTAGGTGTACAACACAATTTCACTGTTAAGTCTTAAATCCTCTCTGGACTTGGACAAGAAATTAGGAAAACAGTTTATCTGTCAAGAGCTAACAGAGCAACAGTTTTTGAGAAAAATGGAAAAATGGAAAGCCTAAGCTCAGCTGCAGAACTGACAGGTATTAACAGTGAAACTGCTGGATTCCCCCTTCCGAGAGAAACCGGGCGGCACTCGGTGCGTATTTCAGATTTCACGAGAAAGGAAAAGCAATCTCTGGAATTGAAGTGATGGTGTTGTGAGATGCATGGATGTCAGGTTATCAGTGTCCCTGACTCCACAGTGCATGCTCAGGGTGAAGACTCTCAAACCAGGTCAGTGCTAAGCACATAACAGTACCAGGACAACGCTGAAATAATCAGTTTCACTAAGAAAACCAAGGCAGCAGCTCTTATTAAATCAACCTGCTTTAACTACGTAGTCTCTGAAGCCAAATAAAGAGAATAATTTAATATTTCATGTCAGTATAATGCATGATGTACTTTTCATCAGTAATATCAAATATCAGTAATATTTATTCCTTAAAACTAATTACTTATTCAAACAATCCAATATATTTTTTTCTGCTTTCCTCTTTGGGCTGTATTTTTTTTCTAATCTTAATATAAGTAGCAGATAAAAATACTACATAGTATTTATATACATATAATACATCATAGTAAGTATTATTACATATAATAATATCAGAATTATTACATATAATACATCATAGTCTTTCACAAGATATTTTTTCTTTTAATGTATTTATTTTATTTTATTGGTAGGTTATGAGCAACATGCTACATAGTTTAAATAGATTTCTTTAAGACTTACACATTTTAGTAACATGAAAGTGATGTAAAAATTACCCTACAACTAATAAAATGAAATAAAAGTAATCAACAAAGAGCTAATTTCAACAATTCAGTAGCATATTTCAACAAATACACAAAATACTGAAACATATTTCAATAGTATGAATATTCAGTGATTATATCTTTCAGAATTTTAAGTCTTGTAGTTTAACCAACCCATTCCTGTCCTTTCAAAGCAGTAAGTTCTGGTCTGAAACTTACATTAACCAAACCAAAATAGTGCTCATTGACTGGAAATTGTTCCGGACCAATCTCTTTCTCCAAAGCTGAGGCATTGGCGCCCTAGAAAAAAATCAAAAGCAGCAAAATGTTAGTGTGGCAACAGTGAAAGTAGCTGACAAAAAAAAAAAAAAAAAAGTTTTTCAGCATGGATAAACAATCAAAACCAACTAACTATCCATAAAAAACCCTGCAAAACACCTGATTACAACTAAAAATTACTTTAGAGATGTTTCCAAATATGTCCTGTTCAAAAGCATCTCAAAGTTAGACAATTTTCATTTCATTTCATTTCATGTATTTCCATGCAATTACACTGTTTGGATGTTCTGTACTTATTATTTCAGAGTCAAATTACTTTAATATCACTTGCACTAAAACAGGATGCAAAGCAGGTCATACAAGGCCAACTGGCGTGCTCCTTCTAACAGGTGTAATTTCCACACTGTAAAGCACATTCCAGAAAAAGTAAGAGATGCAGGTTGTTCATAGGAAGCAAAGAGACTGGTCTGCTTCACTTACACTGAATAAACTGTTCAAAGTGCTTTGCTGAATACCTTGCTGAATACAGCTAGTGATGGTGTGCATTACAAATGATGCAGCCTTTGCCCAAAAAATCTGTTGGGTCTGATCCTCAAAAAGAAGTCAGAGAATGTTACTTTGGTTACTCTGTGGCTGTTGACTGAACTGGTACAGCAAACACTGGGTTTCAAAGAAAAGTGTTGTTTTTTTTTTTTTATTTACAGAGAGAAAAACTTGTATGTGGAAAATTCAGAGCTTTGGATGAGCTCTTACACTGACTGCTTCTAGAGAAATGGAAATGTATAAAACCTTTTGTACTCAACAAAACTGATATCTATATATGCATGTCAATCTATCTATATCCTCAATGAGACTAATACATAATATTGCAGCAGGTCAAAGTGCAGCTAAAATAAAGCATAATATGCAGCAAAGAACCTTAAAACCAGGTGCAATTCCATCCCGACAAGTTTATTCTTTACACCAAAGATATAGCAATTAGCAATTATGTAGGATATGAAAACAATTAAATCAAAAATGATGCACTAAAATCAGCAGCCAGGATTGCACAGATTAATTACAGACAGGGAGTAGTGGAACAGCATGAATATCAGAACTGGATCAAAATGTACACAATTAAAATGAAATGATGATGTGGCACCTGCCATGGTATGACCGTGGTACTGCAGAACTTTACTCAAACTACCTCAGCAGTGCTGAAACTGGAAGCACAGCTCAAGGGCCCATTAGGAGGCAGCAACTTTACCCAGAAAAGGGCAAAAGAAAGGAAAACTCCACGCTTGACACACCACAGCTCTGCTCCATTCACAGCACAGCCCCAGCTGCTTCCAGCAGTCACATCCCCTCCAATTACCCTGTTTGATAAGCCTCTCCTTCCCCGGGGATTTAGCTGCAGGGCTTATTACTTTAGAAGGTGTTCTCAAATGGAGATTATAGTGGTGAGGAAAGGGGGTACAAACCCTCATTTAAGATTAAGGCACTCTGTGACTCTGAATTTTAGTTTTGCAGCCTTATTTAAATGTAACCACAAGCTCTGTCAAGGTGAGTATTACAAATAAACTAGAAAATAGAAGGAACTGTGGGAGCCTTTTATGCTATTGTTAAAATCTCTACTTCTTTAAAAATAAATTCAAGAGCAGGTTTAAAGAAATTCTTTCTCTTTTCAAAGCTACGGTGGAGTAGCTGCTTTATTCCATCTTGGAAAGGAAAATATTATGACATAAACATTGATGTTTCTGTTTGTATAGACCTGAACACTGTATTTAGTTTTCTAGCACAATGAAGATCCAACTTGGCAATAAGAAAGACATGCTGAGATAATACATGATCATTGTAGATTTCTGATTATTCAAAGGGGCTTCACTCAAGGCTCAGACTTTCACAGGATTTCAAAGCATGGCATCATCTATGTCTAAATGCAGTTGTTTATGAATGTTAGTACAAATCAGCATGGATGTTTTACACCAATATAAAACACCTCAAGCTACTCAGACTTCCCTTTACAGCTCTCTTTTTGTCTGTCATAAAGGATCTTATCTCTCCCTCTGAAGTAATCATTTGTACTGTGCTCAGTGTATTGGTTCCAAAGAGCAGAAATACAGGAGCAGTACACTAAAATGTGTGTTCACAACTGATCCATAAAAGCTATTTTAAAATCTAACTATGCTTCAAAGTGTTTTCCAGCCATGATTACAGTCCACATTATCAGCCCTAGCTGACTCTTCCATCACGCAAATACAGATGCAGGGGGCAGCACCACCAACTATTCCGGTACCGTATCATCTCTTGGACATAGGACAGATAAGGTTTAAGGCAGAAGAGAGAGTGCCTCTCTTATCATCAGCCAAGCTCGAGCTACTGGACTTGGGAACTAGACTTGGGAAATTTCAGGCTATGCTGTATGCTGTGGAGTAGAGAATTTATTCCTCTGCCACTTAACTGGGATGCCCAGGGAAAATGACCCCAAAAAACTCTGTCTTTTGGGGGTCTCCCTTAATATCACACACAACAGATGTTCCGTCTCCACACTGCAACCTGGCTTTGATATTACACCAAGGACAGAAAGGCACAGCATTAAGTTTGGTCAGCACATCCACCTCCAAACTCCCTTGTCCTTCTTGGGGGAAGCACACATGGCCATCATCCAGACATGAGAAGCAACTGAGGCACAGCAGAATCCAAGAAGATGATCACATTTCAACAGTACTGGGATTTACCACCTTTTGCATCATATCAGTGTAAAATCCATACAGCTACACAACCAAGCACTGCCTTACATTAACCCCCTTCCAGCACAGAGATAACAGTGCAGGCACAGGAAACACTTATTTCTCATAGTTGATAAAATAGTTTTACAAAGTGGAAAGTTCAGCAACTAAGGTGTGTTTACAAGAACACAATATGAAATCAAGATTTGCTTTTTATTTGTTACTGAAAATCAGCTTGGAAACGACATTAAACTATAAATGATTACACAAAAATCTTCACAAACCTTATGAAAGTTAGGTGTAAAAGGGAAATACTGCAGATTCCATCCTTCAGAATGATAAGTCATATAACCTTTATTTAATAATGTTTAAATCATTTGAACATTAATTGCTTTACCTCCTCCATCAAGTTAAATAAAAAAACTATACTGCTGGATTTATAAATTTCACCTTAAATGCTAATTTCTTTATAAAGGGATAAGAATCTGTGTTTGCCATGGAAGTCCCTTAATCAAGTTTCTCAACTTCTATTTTTAAAAGATCTTGAGTTTTGTACAAATCAACACATTTAACACTAACTTGATGTTAAATTTCAATAATCAATATTGTTGGGATTCAATAATCTTTGTTGTTCATTTCTTTGCAAAAGAACAGGCATTATAATACATTAAATATTTAGATAGTTTCACTTAATGCTTTTTAACTTGATGAGGGTTGTATTTGATTAGTGGAATCAAAGCCCAGGAAATGCAGTGGAATAGGAAGGTGTATCATCTTTGAAATGTGTACAGTTGGATGTTCCTGATTTTCATGTTTTACAAATATACATCATCCCAAATTTCTAAAATAAACTCTAAAGCCCATGGATGCCATACGTTTCAATGAAAAAGGAGGAAAAAACCAAAGCACAGACAGATGCAGATGTATTTGTTTAGTTTTTCACTTGCTGAAACAATGTCACTAAATGCCATTTATTATGGGTTTTTCTCACAGCCTCAGAGGCCACAGTGTAGTGGTGTTACATGTCAAACCAGTCCTTGTGAGACACACCGAGGGCTGGGATAAGATAACTGGAGCCAATCTGTAAAACAAATCAGTCGGTGCCCAGGATCTGACACACACCTTGGGTTTCAGGGCATTCTTGCCAGATGAGTTACAGGCTGGTTTTGTGACTGAACACCAGCTGCAGCTGAGCTATGTTGTCTGATGTCGTTTCCTCCAAAAGTCATCTAATTTCTGCACTCCAAGATTGCTCCCAAAATGCAAACCGAAGCATGGAAAATTGGGATGCCACCCTACATCAAAAATACTGCCTAAAAACATGTCAGCAAACAACTGCAGTTTTAAAGTGTCCTACCCTGTCACCAGCATCCAACCCAGCAGGCAGAACTTCCCTTACAAAGGCTTGCTTCATAACCAGCCTAACGTGCTTGGAAGCTCACACATCTCACTGGCCTGGCATAGAGGGGGTTAATCTATCCCTTTCCAGACTAAAGTTCAGTTGATAACATGGTGGGTCATCTTTGATTGAGCTGTAAATTTCCCGAGTAAAATCAGATTTTCACTTTTAAAACTAAATTCTTGTCTAAAAACTTACACTTGTCACCAGCACCCTGAAGAACCATTTCTCCCTTCACACATGTCCTATGCTGGATCCTTCCCTGCAATGCTCTCCACGTCACTCAAGAAGCAAAGAACAACACTGTTTTAAAGGTGACTCAAATAACTAAACCATGTGGCACAAGTATATGTAAGCCAAAATTTTAAACATGACCTTAGCTATAGTTAAATGAACAATACCACCACACAAAACAGAACTATTACTCTTTCTAGTGACAAAGGGCATTACAAGTAAAAGGTAAACTCAGTAATCAGCAATAACAATGTTCCTGAACAAGTGTAAAATAAATGGAATTATTTATAATTTGCAAAAATAAATCTCAGTACAGAAGTACTCACTAGTGCTTTCAATCCTTTTTTTAATCTATTAGAAGATTCTTCCTTTTCTGTGCCAGTAGTGAAGTTATACAGAATTTCATAGCCCAATGTACTAATTACTGCACTGTGACTGAAGGAACTCTCTGTTAAAGAAGAAATACAGAATTCTACTCTTCCAGGTACATTTTATCAGAATATGTGAATTCATACATTTCTGTGTATTCATATGAATCAGGATTCAGGCAAAGAGAACAGCTATCTTAAATCAGCTTATATTTGTTGCTTCAGTTGCAACCAAAACTGAAACACAATTCTTTTGATACTGCTTCTAGCCAGGAAGTGGCAGTGAAATGAGTAGGATTCAATAATCTTTGTTGTTTATTTCTTTGCAAAAGAACATGCATTATAATACATTAAATATTTAGATAGTTTCACTTAATGCTTTTTAAATACTTCCAAATAGTGTTATTTTATTAACAAGTCTGAGACATAGGCCTGCATACTCTTATCATGTACAGCTCAGACAAAAAAAAATTTGAGTATAAAGTAAAAACACCTCTGCATGTGTAAGGAAAATTATACCAAATCACAAAATTCATTTCTTTTCACATTTTGTATGTCTACTGAACACATCTTTTCAAGCCCCACTGAACATTCACAATGTATTTTCCTTCACAGCAACTAGATATAGTCACACTCCCTTGTATATGAAAGTGTATAATGGTGCATCCTTTTGAATACTGAAGTCAAAGACAAGTAATTATGTCAGAAAAATTAGACTCACCTTACTACACAAAATGCAAGGCGAGTGGGGAAAACACATTTGCTCAATCATTGTTTTTGATAAACTGCATCCTGTGGTGTGTTTCATATACTTTTATTACTTACATAATTCCAGTTTCAGAAAACAAATATATTGCTTTTATAACTTCCCATTTTCACAGAATCACAAAAAGAATGTGAGTTTATAAAAGAAGGTAAAAATATTTATTCTGGTCTACTTAAGTTAACACAACCTTCTGTTTTACATTGCAGAAAAGATCTAGATTCCTTTTTTCCTCAACTGAAAGATCAGATAGATCTTGCTAAAATAAACCATTTGTTAAAAGAATTTTACTTTGGCAATCTTCCTAAGCTATGAAAACAAAAGTTATGCCTTACACAGGCCTTTTATACACTTCTTCCCTCAAGGAATTTCAAGACAAAAGCTCCTTTTGCCACACTTTTACAGAATCATTCCTAGAAGTTTTAAGTCTAATTAGTTGCTTCAGGAATGTAAAAAGTAAATACAAAGACTACAAAACTGACCGACCTAAATATTCAAACGTTGTCTAGTAATGGGATCAGTTGTTGCCACTGACACAGCTAAAAATTCTGCTGCCAAGACGAGAGTCCAAATTCATATTTCATTCTTTCTTTGGGCTTAGAAGGTGCAAGATGAATACACACACGTGTGGGTCAAAAGAAAATGGAACACTTACATAAATAAAATCCTCCAAATAAGTAATATATCACCTAAATAACTCCCTGTGCTGTTATAAATACTGCTTTACAACTACATAACTTTGAGAATTTTTCTTTGTTTCATATTTGACAATTGTTTTATGTTAGAGTCAAATTCCTATTTTGATGAAAATTGAAAACAAATTTGCCTAAATTAATTAGTATACTAAACAGTGCCACAAACCCAGTATCCTAAAGACCACATAGAAATATTCATCTTTTATTACCATATTGTAGATATTACAGCTAGAGAAATGATGATGGCAAATGCTTGAATCTTAGTGTCACGTTTATCATCGAAGTGTCTTTGATAAGAACTCCAACAGTTCTTATCTTCTTGATAAGAACTCCAACAACCTCCCCAGTGTGGTGTAAGCTCCTATCCCAGATGTCTAACAAATGCTTCCCCAAAATGCTTCTCCTGTGCTTGCAGCAGAGCCACCACAACAGAACACGCGCCCCAACACTCCAGCCCATGGAGCACGGCAGATCCAGGTCACCGTGCCAGAGTGACATGCAGGGCCTGAGACACAGCACATGTTCCCTCTTGCCAACTGTGCCACATGAGCAAGTCAGACAGCTGGATAAAGCAATGCCACAACACTGCTGTTTTCTCTGTGTTACTTCAGTCCTTTCCTTCTCTGCTGGTTTTTTTCTGTCACCTCCTCATTTTGAAGCTGTTTTCCCGTAACTTTTCTTTCCTTGCTGTAATTCAATTCTCCAGCATGGGTTTCTTCCAGCTGTATACTTCCTCTGTATACTTTCCTGTGCAATCTGTTAATCTGATCATCAATTAATGTTTAAGTACTGTAATTTGTGCTTCAGAGGAGACAGTGCAATTAAGAAGGAAGAGGGTTGAGTACATCACAGTCATTGCTGGTTGGCTGCAGACTCTGGCAAACATCAATTTACATTAAGAGCAGATTTCACAATCAGGTTTAAACCCCTACTGTAAACTAACAAGTCCTGAAACAGTAAGAAGGCCCATAAAGACACACCTCTCACAGTTAGCTTGAAAGTTTTCCTGCAGCTGGGAGTTTTTATAAAGCCTTTCTGCTATGGCACTCAAGGTAGGTGCACTCCAACATTCCCTCAGCTGGGCACTTCCAGGGGCTGTTTCCTCTAAGATGCCTTTTCCCACACATGCTTCTTTGAACTCTTGTACCTCTGAAACACCTTCGCCCTTGTGAAATGTGACTGAAATGGGCAAAAAGGTGCTCCTGACAGTGCCCCTGAAGAGGAGGCAGGCAGGAAAAGGACAATTGCCATTCAGCGGGACTCCACATGTCTTAATCCTTTCAAAAACAGACCAAAAATTTGAATTGTAAGATAAGCAGAAGTTCTCATGCAGAACACACTGTTACATCACACAATCAACATCCAACCACAAACTATGCATGTGATGTGAGTGCTGGGGGCTGAAACAATCACTGAAGACATTCAGTGACAGACCCTGCATGCAAGAATGCTGAGCTGACAGACAGAGAAGGGAATGCATAGACAAACACCCACCATGAAGATTTTAATGTCTAATGCTACAGCTTCTAGATTAGCATAGTTTTAAAATATCATCACACTTTTTTCAGGTTGTGCCAACATCACCAACCACTTTCTAGAAGAAACACTGAAAACAGGTACTACTACCATTACAATTTCCTTGTGTATGTCTGAGACTGACTTCTTGGAGGCTTTTCATAGCTTTTAAGGTACGAATGTAATTTCTATCTTCTCCCTGCTTCAGCTACTCAAAGCCTTGATGCCTTTTAACTGCTGGCAAGTGCTTCCTGGATTCTAGACAACAGAAGCAGAAGTCAGAAGTACTTGATGCAATCTGTGAGTATAGCATGGGGCACATCTTCATTGCAGTTAGCCTAGGTTACTTTTTACCTCCTCAGCCATGCATAAAAATCCCATATAGTGAGTTAAGGAAGGCTTGAATGCAGTTTCACTCATGGATGAGGGTAAAGATCAAGTTCTACTCTTACTACAAAGACTTTAAAAATAATTTTAAAAAGTAGACCACACAATTTTAACCTCATCTATTCTGCAACAAGAACACTGGCTAAAGCACTCAAGGGCAAAGGCATTTTCAATGCTTTTCCACAATCTCCAGCCTTGTAATTAAGAATTCCTACAGCACAAGGAAGCATATGAATGGTGATATAGAGCAAAGAATTTTAAGGAAGCTGAAATTCGATACAACACTATGACACATTATTGCAGAAAGAGCTCTGTTGACATCGGTAGGAACACTGGGATATAGATCAGTGAACAAATGCAGCATATACAAAGGTACCAACCAACACAGACAGGATATCCTCTTGGGAGATCATCCCCAAAAGGTACCACAGACAAACTAAACAAACTGGTAGTCACTCTTCACTGCACCCACACAACCTGCCCATACTGTACAACCTAATATACCGTTTTATAATATTTGGAGCTTGAACAACAAGGGTAAGACACATGAATAAATGGGTCAGCAGAAGCAAAACTTGAATTCGGATTAAAAAAAAAGAAGTCAAGAAACGCAGAACTGAAATGCAAGAGTTTCTTCAATATAGTTCTAAACTGCTCTGTGACAGATTATGAGTGTACATGCATGCTAGGTTTGCGTAGGCACAAACTATTGACAAAAACTGCCTGTTACTGGTTTTGTACTAAGTAATCACAAGAAGACAGAACAGTCTGAGAGTTCTTGTAAGAGGCAAGGGAAAAGGCAAGAAAAACTTGTAAGAATTCTTAGGTACTTGTCTGGCACTTAATCAAAATGTGTTGACATGAAAAAACATTGCCAGAAAAAACATAGTATTACTCAGCAATTATAATCCTCTTCAATTTTGTAAAATATATGCTTAAACCTAAGTATTTGACTCTTGTTAGAATTAAAAAGGTCTGCCTCACCTCAACCACACAGTTCTGAACAACACCACAGTAAATACCAAGTGTTCCTTCACACTGTCTTTGCAGATATACTTTTAAGCACAGTCTTATATGAACTGCTGAAAAACTTTTACAACTGGTATCTATACTAGGTGCCCCATATCACAGTACTGTTAAAGCTCAGGGATCAGAAAGGCCCAGCAAAAATCTTATACCTGGAGTTTTTCCACCTCAATGCACATGACGGTGACTGGACACTATCTAATTGCCATCAGAATTCCAGCTTTATGAATACAGACACTTTAGTTAGTAATAAGAAAATTTTTAGTTGAAAATTTTGTTGACCTAAATCTCAGTGACATAACATCTTTTCTAATAAACATACATACAGAATAATTTTAAACTATCTGCTTGTCCAGTCCAGACTTTGGTTTGTATGCAGTCCAGAAGCAGAGCAGTGAGGTCTCACGCTTGACCCAAATCAAGAGCAGCACTGAATTTATGCTGACACAAAGGCCAGTAGCCAGCTCTGGGTGAAAAGATGTTAGCTAGAATTGCAATAAAAGATCACCCCTCAGGGGACAATCACACTGAGTCCTCAACAACCTAAAACCTACCTTCAGAGAATGGAAACTCCTGAAACTCCTGTAGGACAAGGTATATGTCCTACAAATCTGGCCACATAAAGATGTCAGTATGACACCTGATAAATATACAGCTGATAAATTCAAGAAGTCAGACCCTTCCAATTTCCAACTAAAAGATGTCATCTCCCATGTCAAAAAAGCCCCATTATTCCAGTGACTAAACACTACCTGAGCAATCCCATCCTATGGGCTTATTACTCAAAATTTTCACAGGCCACCTCTGTAATATCTGTTTGAGACATTAAAGCCTCTTTGCAGCAGATTTATGAAAACCATAAATCAGTTTCCAATAATATGAAATGTAAGCATTTCCCACTGTTTGATGTTATGAGACATTATAATGGCAATTCAGCAAATTAACAGAGTAGATGACAGAGCAAGTTCTTTCTTCCCCTTATCCATCGCTTCCCCCGTGGAAACTGATTTGCTAACTACAACTTTCACATGCCATGGACTAGGTAAAGGACAGCACAGATCTAAGAACTTCTGCTATGAACCATCAGCACATCTCTTCCATGACAAGCAGTAACTTCTATTGACTAAGGGATATTTCCTTCCTTAAATTCGTCACTCCTCCATCAGGGAATCTAGAGAGCTCCCCACCCCTCTTTAAAACAACCCGAGAGAGCCTTATCACACTCGTGCTTCTGCTTAGGGCTCTAATTCATCACGAGAGAGGGTAACCAGAAAGCAATCACAAAGAGAAGCCTCCTGACGGGAGTTGGATGGATGCACACCAGTCAGATCACACGGGCGGCAGGGGATGGGATGGGACGGCCGCACGTGTCCGGGTCACCCGGGGAGCACCCGCCCGCGGGTGGGCGATTCCAGCCGCAGCACAGAAGCGCTGCACTCGGAAGGAGAGCAGGGACGCTACGGAGTGTGTCGGGAGCAGGAGGGCGCTTCCACAAACCCGACCGGCTGCAATGGGCAGCCCCGGACCGAGGCGATGCCCCGGAGAGCCGGCCCCGCTTTTGGCAAACTCTGGGGAAGGCTGCGCTTGGTCCCCCGCGCTCCAGCCCAGTCCGCAGCCGGGACCCCGCTCCGCCGCCCAGCCCAGCCCCCTCGGCGCCCAGCGGAGTCTCCAACGCCGG
>VXBR01010166.1:1235095-1257321 GCA_013400215.1 Cisticola juncidis | reverse complement strand
CCGCGGGAGACGTACTGCGCACTGACGGGTCTATCGGTGGCCCGAGAGTTTGGACAGAGTCATCGAATCGTCAGGGTTGGGAGAGATACCTAAGATCTGCAGCCCTGCCGTCCGCCCAGCACTGTGACCCCTAAACCACATCACCCAACGCCGGATCGAGACGCCTCTTAAAACACCTCCAGGGATAGCAACTCCACCACCTCCCTGGGCAACCTGTTCCAACACCTGACCACAGAATCACAGGATGGGTCACGCTGGAAGGGACCACAGTGCCCCGGCCTCAGACATCTGTGAAAATAAAGCTGATGTAGTAGAGTAGTCATACCAGATAACTGAGGGACTTACTTCAGAAAGAGCTTCACCATGTTGTTTGTCTGCAGACTGTGAGAATAAATCTGGATTACTTGTTCAAGATGTTGATACCTGCACTAAAGAGGCACAAAGCTAGCCAAGATATCTGCCACTCTGTCTTTTTTCATACCTAAGAAAAATCTAGTAAATCAAGATGTATTATTATTAAGAACAATGTCAGTGCGCACAAGGTCTTGGTCATAAATACATCTATTCACTGTAAAAAAAGTATTTTTATATCTAGAACATTAAATGATTACAATTTCTATGATCTTGAGAAGTAAATGTTCTTTAGCAACTAAGTTAATGGAACAGTAAATTTTCCTTCAGCTGAAACATAAAGAATATGACTTTAGAAAATATTAAAAATGAACTCTACTGCAACCTGAAGTATCCTGAAATATCTCATAAAACCATTTTATATGATACCTGTCATTTAGAATTGTATATGTCAAAAGTATAGTAGCTGAGAAAATGAACACCTCTTGGATGACTGCATTCTGAAACTGTTGCCACAGAAACCATGGGGGAGGACAGCATCAGGGGAATGAGAAAGAATAGAAACAAAAATAGTGGATTGGCCATTTATGAGCAAAAAAGCAGGAATGGGTATTTAGCAGGACAGAAGTGTCAAACCTTCAGATATCCAGCAGTTCATCTACTGAAATACATTTGCTGCCAAAAACATCTCCAAAACAATCCCTTACAGTATTAATCAGACTCACCACAACAGATACTCCTCTATCATCTAGAGCAGACCAAATTTCAAAACATGACATGAAAAACTATAAGGCAGTATGGTGTCTCCCTGCAGCAGAAAAGCACAAAAAGCAATTGCACGTTTGCAGAAGCTGATACCATTATCTGGGAGATAATTCAGTCTGGAACCAATTATGTGGCATCAAGTGGAACCATACAGGCCAAAGAATACTGCAGGAAATTTTGAAAGGCACTCAACTGGAAAGTCAGAGATTGCCTAGAAGTTTCTTTCTGCCCATAAATTAGAGAAAGAAGGTAAAATATTCTTGCTGTGAAGTGCTCTTTCTGTCTCTAGTTCCAAAGCAAAAATTCCATTGTTTTGGAGCTATTTCAATTATTATTGGATTACATTTCAAAAAGCATGGAGAATGTATGGCTGTGCTGGCCCATATCTGGCTGGTGTGGGTAATCGTGGTTGGAGACTAAGCAGAGCAGCTTGGAAGATGCTAAATTAGTAACATACAGAGAGACCAATTTTGTTCTGTGTAAACTGCCTTGCTGAATTATAAGCAAACTGAACTCATGCCACATAGAATGAGGGGAAATACAGAAACACTTTCTGTATGTTCAACCATTAAACTAGAGTAAAATATGAGGAAAGGAGGAATACAATTGAAGATCATCCCATAATAATCATCATCAAGCCCTTTGGGGCAACTGGAATTATTAAGCATATTTTGTGAGCTAAGGACAAATAGGGTGGGTAGACCAGGACTGTGCATGTGTTTGTGTGTGCTTGAGGCTCCAGAGTTTTGAAAACAGAGTGACTGTAATTCATAGATCAGCACGGTAACTGACCTGGTCTGAGAAAAGGCATCACACGTCTTGTATGGATGCCTGACAAAAGCATCTTTGCCAATTGGCCAGCCAGTCTGCTGAGGAGAACTTTAATAACAAATAAGGAAGTTTCTTGATCACAAACGATGGATTTGGGGATAATTTTAGCCTGTCTGATACCTGCTGGAAGTATAACACATTAGGATGCAAGCAATCAAGGAGATTTCTGTAAGGCAGCAAGGATAACTTCTTAACTGTGGCTGAGCCACCCAGGAGTGTTTTGCAGCTGGATCTGCTCTTCACTACCAAGAAAGAACGAGGGGATGTAGTAATCTATCTGTTGGTTATCAAAGCCTGGTCTGTAGTGACTGAGGAGTAGAGTACATGATCCTGTGCAGGCTGAGGAAGGAGAGCAGGAGATCATCAGCTCTGGATTTAGAGGATCAGACAAGTTTATTCAGAAAACTGGTATATGGGATGCCATAAACAGCAGCACTGAAGGGTAAAGTTACTCAGGAAATCTGGTAGGAGAGCGCTGGGATCCTAAGAGCAGATCAAATAGAGCTATTTGTATTTTCAGCACTGAAAAAGCAAAATTGATATACTGTCAAGACAGAAAGATTAGCTAAATAAGAAATTAAATTCAGACTGGGGTTATCATAAGATCTGCATTGTTTGGTAAATTCATCCCATCCAGAGACATTATATTTCAATATATAATCAAGTAGAGTTACTTAAAAATACAGTGAGCAGGTCCCATCTGCAGAGATGAAAGGCTTTGTTGTGCACAGCAGTGACTGAAAAGAAATTTAGAGAGGCCAGGGGCCAGTCTAATGCTATGGTATAAGCAAATAAAGGAATCCTTGCCTATATAACAAGGGATCCAGGGATGTGGCAAGTAGGAAGAGACATTCTTTTCCCTTCAGATATGGCACTGAACAGATTTTTGTGGTAACACTGCACTAGCCTCTGGTGTGCTTGTCAAAAGAGTGCTGAGAAATTATTTGAGGCAGGAGAAAATTCTTTGTATGGAGAGACTTAAAGTGCACAATCTGCTTGACTTTTCAAAAAGACTGGAAGGTGTCTACAGTGATCTTTAATCTTGCACAGTGAGAGGCATAACACGAAAAATACCTATAAACTGAAATGAAACAAAATTTAATTATAAGTGGCACACATTTTTTAACAGTGGAAGACATTAATGGTTGGAAAATGCTGCCAAGAGAAACGGCACCTACAGTATCTCCTAAGGGCATCCCTAAAGAATGGATTCTTTTCTTACAGAGGTACATCAGTTGAACAGAAAGAATTATTTCCCTGTCCTGAAAATCTCTCAGAGCATGAAGCTGTGGTTATGGTATGGTTATTGTACTACTGTAACATCTAAGAATACAAATCAGAGGCCACAGCACTTTGCCTCCTCAGTCAATAAATGAGACACTAAGAGAAAACCCCATTCTATCTTCTGAAGAACTTACATTCCAAATGAACAGAGACACAGAGGAGCAAAGAGAAAATATAACAAGGGTAAACTGCTGCAGCTTAACCTGTGCCTCTTCTTGTTTCATAATCTTGTGATTCGGCAAGCACCCAGCTTACTCTAAGGTGTGTGGGTAGGTTGGCTTCAGAACCTGAAGAGTTGGCATGGTACAGGTGTGTTTGTGCCTGTATCACCCATCTGTGACTAGAGATGGTTTCGCTGAATCTTGGGAATGCCAGGTTTTCATTAATGTTGCTTGACAATGGAATGGGTCCCACAAGTCTGTTTACCCCTCTGCTAACCAGTCAAACCACCAGCTGGTTGGGCTATTGAGGCATCACCTGCATGCAGACATTCCACACCTGTGATTGGACTGGTGTACAGAGTGACTGCAAGAGCATGCTGTAATAGGATAATTCAGGTTGGACAGGACCTCAGGAGGTCTTCAGTCCAACCTTCTGCTCCTAGCAGAGTCAGATCTGAGGACAGAGCAGGCTGCTTTGTGTATATGGCAGTTAGGGACATGTGCTAGTGTGGACTTGGCAATGCTGGGTAAATGCTTGGATTTGATTTTTAAGGTCTTCTGCCAACCTAATTGGTTCTATGATTTTGTATACCTCCACTTGTTCTGGAAAGTCTTACATTTGGATCTGGAAGTAATAGTGGGGGTAGAGGGAAGGTGGTTTTGTCCTTGCAAGAAAGCCATCTGAATTCACTGACTGTATTTTTATTGACACATATCCCAGTGAAAGTCATCCACCATTCTCACGATAGATTAACCAGCTTTGCTATGGAAATGCATCTTACTTTGTGGACAATGGGTGTTCCAGGATTTGTGCTATGAGGCAGTAGAGAGTAAGACATAAAGGAAATTTTCCCAAGTCTTATCTCATAATTCCAAGAAAACCTGGTGCTGCATAAATTGTACAGAACTGGAATCTTAACACATTATAACAATTGAAATTGGATCCTTCTGGGGAACTGAAGAGACAACAGGAAATATATTTCGAAAACAATGTTATCAAACCAGCTTGTACTGACTGACAGATAGTGAAACATCTGCATTAGTAAATTATTTTTGTAAATGACATTGAAGGTACATTTTCAGAAAATACAACTATTTCCATAACAGTTGTACACGCTCTCTGGCAGCAATGACAGGGGAGGTGATAAACTACCTGGATATGGGAGGATCTGAGCAAGTAGTTAGATGAGTGAGGCATTTTATTGACAGGTTCAAAAGCATGAGTTGTCTTAGTTGCAATCATAAGCAAGATATGAGCAAGTCATTATCATAGGAAAGTATGTAAAATGTACAAATTATGATGTACGATTGTTTTCAGTAGATTATCAGTAGTTCTCATAATATTTTACAAAGAGGCATGAGAAATAATCATTATTAGACCAAATCTGTTATGAAAATAGATTAGGCAAGAGTTCTTTGACAGGGTAAAATTTGCTCGTGATGATTTTTGCCTTACATTCATTTTTAGAAGATCAGAGATTTCCTCAGTAATGTTGAGTTTTGTTGGTTTTTTGTTGGTCTGTGTTTTTGGTGGGTTAGGTTTGTTTGGTTTTCTTTTTTCTTTTTAAGGAGAGGGTAATGTTTGTTTCTTGCTGAGTTCAAACATGGAGATATTTTGATACTTTAATTTTCACAGCTCAGCTGATACTGGGCGTCTTGCCATATACATATAGGTGGCAAACAATTAATCTGCTATACAAAGGATAACCAGCATCTGAGAAGTTAAAAGGGAAAATAAAAAATATTATGCTACTAAACCGAATATAAATTTCTACAAATATAAAATATGCATCAGTTAAGAGAGATTTCCAATGAACTGTAAAATGTAAAAATTTAGTTTTGTTGAAAATAACAGTAGATTTCTAAACTGTTATCACTCTGAGTCTTTAGACTTCTAAAAGAAGGTGGAATTCTAACTGGAAATAAAGTTACAACTTGTAGAAAAAGAGTCCATTTATAAAACGGTAACTCATTTGAAAGACATATTCTGCAAGAGAAGGGTGCATATCTTAGGTCTTGGTGATCTTGATATACAAGGATGTGGGCTAGGCACAAAAATAGTTACTGTGTGCTTTTTTACACTGTTCTGAACAGAATCTTTTGAATAAATAGGGCCACAAGTATATTTAAAAAGAAGGGGGGTGTTAATACTGTAATCAAATGCTTTCAATAATGGAAACTTCTAAAATATTAATGGCTTTGATCCTTGGCCCAGGCACTCGAGATGCCATTGTTTCAGTAACTCCAGTTTCTCCTTAATCTCAAACTTGGGGAGTCAGTGACAGTGTCTAACACTAACTTGGAAAATCCATTATTAGAGGTAAGAAGTGCAGGATGCCTCCTCAGTCTCTGTGTTCTCTACCAGAATACCAAGCAACGCTTCCCGTTGCAGTCAGCAAGGTTTTATTTTTGTGCTCTGCGCAGCAGTTTCCCAAAAGCAAGATGAGCTGTCATGCAATAACAACAGTGACGCACCATCTGACAACAGGCAGCCTCCAGGTGAAGAGTTTGTATCGCTACACTCTCCCCCACTAATCAGTTCTCTATGGCACCAAGATACAAGGGAGGCTGAGGAGGAAAATGTAAACCAGCACGGAGAAAGATATGCAGTAGAAAAAAAATATCTAATAAGAGGTAGAAAAAAAAATACTGGGAACTGCTTTGTGGAGATAATAAATTTGTTGAAGAGCATTTACTGTTAATAGCCTGTGTCTTTCATGACACTAACGGGTGGTGAATTACTTTTGTTTTAATTGAAACATATGTCACAGCAATATTTTGTGCTTCCGCTGATCTAAAGCTATTGTTCAAGTCCTTGTTGCAATCAGTTCTTAAACAATGCTCTCTTTGTCAGCAGCAAAGAAGTAGAATGATTTTGATTTCCTCTCTTGCAAGATTGATACCCTGGAGAACCCACAGTTCCCCTCTGTACTTGCAGATGGTCAGTTAAATACTCCCATCTGGTTATGCTTGTTTTTTCTTCTGGTTATACTTAGCTTTTTCGAAAACAAAGCTAAATAAAACCCCACAAACAAACAAAAAAAGGAAAAATACCAAACAAATAAAGAATCCAAACCAACCAACCAACTACAAGTTATCGCATGAGCAGCAGAACTAATAAAGCTCCATTTCATACAGTTTGTGCCCTGTGTTTTTATACTGCAGTAATCCAAGCATCACCTCTTTGTCCCATATAGGCTCATTTCCTCCTCCCATAGCCCCTACAATTTAATTTTCTTCTCTCTCCCTTCAGCACTTATTGTAATTTGCTCTATGGGGATTTTTCCTTGTTTTGTCTCTTTACGTGCCTGTCTCCCTTGGATAAGTTGCAGCTACCTTGGAGTAGCCCATATAATGATAAGCTCATGTTGCTATTTTGCATATTCCATGAAGGACTCCACATCATTTCACAAATATTAATTAAGTGATCCTTAACAATAACCCTGCACCATATATATGTGCTATTATTCCTATTACATAGATGGGAAAGTTGGTCTAGTTTATCTTCGGTTGGTCAAAGTTTGGTCAAGTTTATCTTTGCTAATTCTCTGTTTCACTTCTCCATGATTGACCATTTAATTTGTTCTTTTCTGGCTGTAGTTTTTGTTCAGAGCAGCTGTTCTTGTCTCATTGACAGCAGTTGTCAGAGTGTAGCCAACCCTTGTTATTTTATCGCAAGCCTTGTGATATTTGATAGTTCCCTTGCAACCACAGTTCCCGGGATCAGGTGATGAGGATTACTTGAGAAATTCACCTTATTATAACAAGTTTATGGCTCAGTCAGCTAGAAAGCTGGAAAATGATGGCAGGACTGAAAATGTTCAAAACAGGGTGAAAATAAACGCACATGTACTTTTTAAAATACAATCATTTTAAGGTATTTGTACCTTGTGATGTCAAGGTCTCTGTCTCAGGTCCATCATTTAAAATACTGGTATGTGTAAGCCTGCAGAAGCTACAGACTATTTCCCACTTTGGAAAGGAGGCAGAAAGCAAACCACTCAGTGAAGGCTAACATTTTCTGACCACAGATCCAAACTGCTAAAGCACCTAGGAAAGAATACGTAAGTGGAATTATAAACACATGTGAAGTGCTCTTATGCAGACAATAGTGTGCTTTTTACTCCTGTTGTTTCTGGATGTGATCATTCCTTCCTTTTCTCTCAAGAAGCTACTAAGCAAGCAGGATAGAAATTTCTTTTGGCATCCAGAAGATATTTAAATAGAGAGTCAAGACAATAATGTTTACTGAAAGATTGTTACAATGAATTTGCAGTAACTCTGGTTACTTCATGCATTATTAAAAAGAGCATTTTGTAGCACTATTAAAATCGTAAACATTCCACATTCTCTTTAGCCATTAATACAGAAAAACAATTTTAATCTGGCATAGTTAGAAGAGAAATTTAAATTTGTGCTTACTGGAGTTCAGCTATCACTAAGTAGAAAACATTCCTTTACCTGAAATGAAAATAGAAATATTTTATGTAGCCCCTTCCTTCCATCAGGTTTCTTCACCATTTCATAAGTAATTAAAAACAATTACATTAATAGCCGTGATCAGAACAATTAAGGAGAAATGCAAATGGTTACTTCAGAAGCCAATTTGCTAATAGAATGCCATCGAGTATTTATAGACTAGAGAATGGTTCCACCCACGTTTTTTCTTTGTGCTGTTACATCCATCAGACCTTCTGTTGATGATTGTGATCATCCTCAGAAATAGCAGAAAGTATCTCAGAAGTAATGGGTGCACAGTAAGCAAGTTAACAGTGGTGTTGTGTATAAATTGGATCACTGATAATCAAGATAGGTGTGTGGGAATGGGAGCAAATGCACAGAGCCTGCTAAGTGTGTGGAGGCTTCAAGAGCATGGAACATTTAATTTGGTAAAATGAAGGTCTAAAGAAGATGTTCTGTGCAAATAATTACAGAAAAAGGGCAAGCATTGTTCTTCCAGCTAGAAGTACGCATAAGATCAGACATAAACAAAGGAAGAGAATATAGCATCCTAATCATTAAGCCAGTTCTTAAACTGTAGTTAGTAATTCCCAAGAGGGCTAGCAAAAGGCTCAAGCTTGGATTGAGAAAGATCAGATTTTTAAAAATACATTTGAATATTAATTCCATACTTATATTCCATACATTATCAAAAGAAAATCCCCACAAAAATCCCCACATTATGCCAGATTTGCTACTGGCAGCAGCTGAGTTCCTCCATGACAAAGGAGCAGAATTATCTGTAATTATCAGCTGTATCAGTGTAGGAGTGGCTAATCACCTTTAGCCAAAATAAGTAAATGTACAGTGAAGCTGATGGTGGTAACATAAGCAGTTGCTTGTTCCTGGGTAACTGGTTTGGACCCAGGAGAGGTTACAGAGAGACAAAAATGTGGTAACACAAGAAGTTTAAGAAAACACTGAATGATGGATACATTGAATAGTAGATCCTGTTGACTGAGAAGTTGCTCTGTTAGTAAGGAAAGAAAGGGTCCTTAATTGCTTTTGAAATGAAGTCTGATAAATCTGAAGTTGAATAAATGTCTTATATGATTTGGCACCAATAAGAAAATAGTCACAGTTACAAAACAGCTTCCTTGGAAGTTCCTAATGATTTCTGTATGGGTAGAAGGCCATGTTAATCAAATTAGCAGCTGAATGACAGAACTTGTTCAGTATTTCAGATTTCACATTGCAGTCTAGATAATGATGGGAAAAAGGCCATTTGTTTCACTCTGGTGTAAATCCATCTGTATCAAGGAACACTTTGAATTAGCAACAAATTTGCAAGTACCATAAGTGTAATGAAAACTTCCATCCATGTGTGACATGCTGAGCCCCATCACAATTCCTGTAGAGTTTTTGCCTTTTCATTTCTCTCAAAGGCAAGCTGTAGTTTTTCTCGTTCCTTTCCCCATGATATGCCTCACTGGCAGTGCAGCTCAGTACAGCCACCTGTACTGGCACTTCTGCTATTCCACAGTGAGTCCTTCGAAGAAGTTTGTCTGTATTGTCATTTTTGGAAGGGGATTATTGATTAGACACTAATTTGATTGATTTTATCTCCCAAAGAACTAGGCTCAAGCTTGTACCTACAGAAGGGGATTTGTGGACAAAGAGATGAACTAACTACAGAAATAAAAAGGTTGGTTGTTAGGGCTGGAATCACGGGGGAGCTGAAGAGTAAAAGGGGACAGAAGCATGACTCTGAGATGCCATATAACATTATCCTTTTGGGAGGAGTGAAAAATGGAATAATTGGGTCAGCTGAGGAGGTGACACAGGTTACTTTGGTTAGTAACTTTTCCATCAAAAGCACAGTATAGATGCTACACTTCTGTGGATGGGGTAACCAATTAACTTCACAATCTTGATTTTCAATTTAGGATCTTGGTTTTGCAATGTTATCACCAAAGGAACTGCAGATATTAATCCTCTTTAACATCTATTCTCATTTATTTCTGTTAAAATTTTACTCCAGTCCTAACCAGCTATCTTTTTTTCTTTTCATTCAATGAATGCATTTTGCGCAACACAGGAAACCTACACCCTGGTGAAGGGGAATACTTTTCATTTTTCACCTCAAAGCCCTTTACAAACTCTCATTAATTTAAATTCCTTCCACACACCTGCTGGATAACCCAACACAAACCCAATGTCACACTCAGGATCTCTGTGTGCATCACTTGGTCCGCTAAGCATAGGAGCAAGCCGGATCCCACTGTGCATTAAAATTTCGGTGAAGGATTGCTGGAAACTCCATGTGCAGAATCATTACAGCACATTTATTCTTTACAGAGAGCCATCATCTCCACAGATGCTGCAGAGAAATGTCAGAAGCAAAATAGGACTCTCCCAGAAAAGATACCAGGATCTTGACTGTGGGAGCTTGGGAACTGCAAATGGTTGGGGTTTGGCATGGTACTTTCCACTCTGAAAAACAAAGTGATGTTTATCTACTCTCCACTCCTCTGACTTATAATGAGCCCTTCTTTTCAAGCTCCCTTCCCCAGCACCTTTTGAATCGGCTTCCACTGAAGCTGTTTTCCCTGTCTTGCTCTACCTCCAAGCCAGGCAAAGTGAGTGTTGAAAGATTTTTGAGATCAATGGGTGGAGTGCCAGTCTGGGACCTTCATGGTGTTCTGGATCTTTGTGTTAAGCTCTGTGTTGCTACTTGTGTTCACCCATCTTGAGTACCTGGTGTTTCTGGAGCAGCCCCAGATGTGGTGCTTGCCTACAGCCCAGGAGAAATTGGAGTCTGGACCCTACAACTGCAGTTTGATCACAGAAAAGTGGTTTAGGCTGGGTTTTTGAGAGGGCAGGGCAGGGCAGGGCAGTAAGCAGAGCACATGCAGTCTGGAATGTAGAGCTGCAGGTCTCCCCCACATCTGCTTGGCTGCTAGCTCCACTTTCCAGACCAGAACTCACCCCACAATTTGTGCACCTTTATCTGCTGGAGACAGCCATTATTAGGAAATCTTTTTGTGAGCAACATGCAAAGGCTTTGCAGTCTTTAACTGCTCATCAGGTCTCAGTTTTGGGAAACCACGTATCAAATGTTGGTAGATAGGATGGATCAGACTCAGCATGCTTCAGGAATGATTCAATGGAGACAAACTGTGAAACATGACTGTTTCTTTGAAATGTGGAGCTAAAGAAGGATCCTGGGAATGTGGTAATCAAGGTAAATTTATGAATAAAAACATTATGGAAATTTTGAATCAACTTGCCATGCGATTTATTCAAGAAAAAATATGCAGCAAATTCTGAATGTGTTACTTGGCCACAAACAGAGCAGAGTTCAAGTAAGTTCCCAACTACTGCTCCCTTATGAATGACACTTTCCATATCTGTTTCCATGTCTGTTCTGTATGTGGACATGGGTTTCAACACATGGTGTTTCTTCCCCATTCCTTCCAAGTCTATGTGGAGATTTGTCCTCCAAATTGATTCTTGATGTAAATCACTGATATGATTAAGGCATTCAGCTCACTCACTGCAAATGCCTAGCTTCCTTCATTCAATAATGCGCCTTTTAGGATTTGGCTTCCTGTCTTTACTTTGCTTGATATCCTCCTGGAAATCTGTTGCCAATGCAGTTTCTCACCTCAGAGCTGTTCAGGCTTGTAATGATCTTCATGCTTGGAAAAGTTTCATGGTACCCAGGCTAAATGCATACTAAATTATATAGATTTTTCTCTGCATAGAGAAATTCTGTTGCTGTAATTTCTGGATTGCTGTAGTGTCTGGATTTTTCATGGTGAAGGGATGAAATACAGGCACATTTTTCTAACTATAACACTTTACTCCAAAAGGTTTCATGTGGAGTCGGGGCCTGTCGGAACATGTCCTGCCAGGCAGCTCTGCAAGCAGAACCTCATAGTGTATTTAATCCTCCATTATCCATTCTTGCGATCCATAAATACTAAACTTGCTTTAAAGTGATGATTGAAAGGGCTCGAGTTTTACAAAGCAACATTACTAGAACTGTGAAGTTAATCAGAGGATCAAGTACGTTTTTATACCCCACTTTAAGTAATCATTCCTCCCCTAAATTAAGTGCTGCGTTCATTCAAACCAAAAATTTCTGCAATGAGGCAGCTCCTCCCTGAGACAAGTTTTGAACCGTCCCTGCTTGTTTAGCTTGGAGGAAGGAGGCCCTCACTTGACCCACTACCATCAGCTTCCCATGGGGATTCCTGTCTGCTCCGATACCGGAGGTGCACAAACACAATGAGTCACTGCCAGCTCGGGAACCTGCTCCCCATTCCCCTCGTTCTCGCAGCCGGTGCAGCCTGTGGCACTGGAAGGGCTCTTTGTGGAGAATCCGGGCTTTATTTATCTGGTGGAAATCTCTGCTACACAAATGGGACATTGTGCCATCATAATATGAAAAAACCTCATTAAAATACTAAGAAACCCCAAACCTGCGCAGCCTCTTCGCTTCTGGTTGTTGGCATGCTTCTCCCACCCCGCTTCCCTGCCCGGGAATCCGGGATCTCCGCTCGGGCAGCCGTGACTGAGACACAGCAGCGCCGGCAGGCTCACACTGCCGAGGATTTAAATGTCGGTGTACTACTCTTATGTGTAAAACACCCTGCTGGCTGCTTATGATTTACATTTCCGGACTTGACTCCCTATGGATGGCGGGCCAGCTGCTCCCGGCAGGACTCGCAGCTCGAGGTCGCTGACAGACACCTCGCTCATCTTCCCGGTTTCCCGACACTCCCGCTGCCAAACCTCTCCCCCCGCACCTCAGACAGTCACGGAATGGGTCAGGCTGGAAGGGACCACCGAGGGACATCTGGAACAAACTCCCTGCTCAAGAGGGGCCATGCCGCAGCACATGGCAGAGGATTACATCTACACAGCTCCTGAGTATCTCCGGTGAGGAACACTCCACAACCTCTCTGGACACGCTGCTGCAGCGCGCGGCCACCGCCCAGGAAACAAGTTCTTCCTCATGTTCAGCTGGAACTTCCTGTGCATCACTTTCTGCCCGTTGCGATGAAAACACACGCCCAGCCGTGGATCCCCTGGCGCTTGTCCCTGCTCCAGCCGTAGGGTCGGAGCGGTGCCGCTGCTGTTTTTCGGGATCAGCATCCCGGGGCTCGCTGCCCCTCAGGCCGTTCCCGTCCCGTCAGGCGCGGCGCGGGCAGCCCCGCCAAGGCCCCGCTGTTAAGGGCGGGCGCGGCACCGCCCCTTCCTTTGGAGCCGGGGCGCCATTTTGAGCGCACGCACGGTGAGNGGCTTCTCGGGGTGGCTTCTCGGAGCGGACATTATCCCCGGGATGGCCCCATAGGCCTGCGGAGCATGTGAGCCTTGTGCCAGACATAATAGCGGCCGATAAATGTTGTGGAGATCCTGCCTTATGTGGATGCCGTATAGGGAGGGGTCTAGGGAGCGGGTCAGAGGTGTCATGGGGCCACTTCTCACAGCGCCGGGGTCAAGAGGATGTATCCTGGTGGCAAGGACATGTGGAACGATCATGGAACCAGCTGAAGTGAGGAGTTCAGACTGGATATAATGCGAATAATGTTAATAGCAACAGCCAGAACTCCAAACATGCTGCTTGGGAATGCTGTGCAGTAGGGTCTGGAGGGAAAATTATACAAGGAGCACCTGAAGTCTCTTGGGAGACCTCATGGCTACACCTTCTGCATGAGTAGAAGTGAAGGGGCAGGCACTGACCTTTGTGGTGACCAGAGACAGGACCTGAGGAAGTGGCATGAAGATGAGCTAGGGCAGATTTAGTTTGCATATCGGGAATAAAGATTCTTCACCCAGAGGGTGTTTGGGCAGTGGGATAGGCTCCCCAGGGAAGTGGTCATAGCAGCACCCTGAGTTCAGTAATCTCTTCTGAACAATGCTCTCAGGTACATGCTGTGACTCTTCAGGTGTTCTGCACAGAGCCAAGAGTTGGTCTTGGTAGTCCTTGTGGGTCCTTGCTAATGCTGAACATCCTTGTAGGGTTTCAAGACCTGACTGGAGAAAGCTCTTTAACAGCCTGGTTTGATTTCACAGTATACCTTGCTGTAAGCAGGAGTTAAACTCATTACTTTGCTGGCATCCATTCTAACCTGAGTTACCTGTGGTCCTATAAGCTCTGATTTCTTTGGATGCCTAAGTGAATACCATTGCTTCAAATGAGGCAGTGTCACTCTGAATAGGCTTAAAGACTCCATTAACCTGAAATACCTGAAAATTCCATTAACTTTGTGGTAAGTAAACTAGTAGTTCTGAATAATTTGCCTTTGTTTTTACAGTAATCAGCCAAGATGACGAACACAAAGGGAAAGAGGAGGGGGACGCGTTACATGTTCTCGAGGCCCTTCCGCAAGCATGGTGAGTATCCCTTAGGACCAACACTGCATCCAGCTACTGACCTGATGGGCAGCTGCAGTCCCTGGGGACAGACTGTGGAACAGGGGCTTGTGCCAAAGAATTCCTGACAACTTGGGCTACAAACTGTAGAGCTATACACAGAGCTCTGAGCTCCTACTGCAGATGCATTGGTATTCTGATTTCTTGACAGTAGCCACAGTGCTAATTCTGTCAGTGCTTGAAAATTAATTTGAAGGTGAGGAAAATATTTCAGGAGTTACTTTAATCATAGAAGTTTTTTCCTCTCATCAATAAACAGTTGCATTTAATGGATATATTAAATAGTTTCATGTCTCTTCAGTTTTGGCATTAGGAACACAAATGTAAATTTTCTTTGGCAGAGTATTTTTAAAGTTTGAAGCGTGTGAAATGTCTAATTACTGCTTAAAAAATCATGTGGTTTGATTTTTGAGGTATTTAGGAAAGTTGTATTAAATGCATAATCTGTGTCCCCCTTCCTTTTTTAAGCATGTGTGAAGTTCCAGGCTTCCTAAGTATCCAAATTTGTATCTCTTAACAGGAGTTGTCCCTCTGGCTACTTATATGCGGATCTACAAGAAGGGTGACATAGTTGATATCAAGGTACTAAAAGCTGAAGCAGTGTGGTCCTGTGCAGTCTCCAGTTCCTTGGGGTGGACTCTTTTGTTGTTTGGGTCACGTGTGTCAGCACAAGTGCCTGCTGCTCACTCTGAGAGCAGCACTGGAATGACAGTGCTGGGGGACCAGTAGCAGCACTTCAGTGTCATATGCTGGTCTGTGTGGGGCTTTGGAGATACATAAATTGGCTGTGCTTTGTTACAGTGTGTTCAGGTGGAAAATGGGAGTGAAGTGTGCCATAGCCAATGTTTGAGTTTCATAGGAACCTCAGCTTTTACTCTAGGTGTTCTGTTAGGAGCCATGATTTATGGTGGGGCAGTTCATAGTTATGTGACTAAAAACCTATATTAAAACTAAAAATCAAGAAATAAATGTAAGGATGCATCATATGTATTAATAAAGGGGAAAAGTGAAGCAGCATTTCCCAAGTCACTTGGTGTTTTTTAGAAGTTGTCTTTTAAAGGCAGCTGTACTTTTGTGGCTGAGTTGTAGTGAATGTGAAAGCCTTTCATCAAGGATTCCTATGTGGTTGAATCCTTTGGTTTCATTTGGAATGCCACGTTCTTGTAGCAGTCATGTAGAAGATGGTGTTTAATTTGCTAGTTTGTTTGATTGGAGAATGTATTGTTCAGAATTGACGCTTCCTCACGTGCTGGAGCTTGATGATGAATGTCTCTTGTGATTGCTTGCTCTTTCTGTAAGCAAAGTGATCCACCATTTCACCGACACTGAAAGCTACCAGACCTGACATAGCAAAATTTGGTAGTCTTCAGATGCAAAATGGGTTATAAATCCCAACTTTAAGATAAAATGGAAATACTTTAAAATAAGTTTCAAATAATTGGAAATGTGTACTTTAAATTACTTCTGAAAGAAAGATCCTTGATACTACTTTCCCCCCACACACACCTTTTTTTTTTTCCCTTTTCTTTTTGCTTCTTAACAGGGTATGGGTACTGTTCAAAAAGGCATGCCCCACAAGTGTTACCATGGCAAGACTGGAAGGGTGTATAATGTTACTCAGCACGCCGTGGGCATTATTGTTAACAAGCAGGTTAAGTAAGTAATGAAATTCTATGTATTGAAACTTGGTATTTGAGAAAGTTGAATTGTAGTTGCACCCTCCTTTCACTTTACCAGTTAGACAGTTCTTGTCTTGATTGGTCATTCAAGGTGGGTAAAGTATATTTCCTTTTTATAACCCAGGCAAATGATGCTCATTTGACCTGGATCCTGTCAGAGGAAACAGTTTTTGTTTTTCTTACCAGCACCAAAAGTCACCTTACCTTGCAGGGCTTCTCTGCTGGTGTGCTGGTATTGAAGCCTTTTTTAAGTACTAGTCTGTAGCTGTATCCAGCTGAATTTTGTACAGGTCGGTCAAAAAATGACAAGTAGGTGTTTTGGTTCCAGGAGTTGGACTGCCGTGCATGGGTAATAAAATGACTGGTTTGTATGTTAGGAGGTTAAATTATGTATTCTCCAGAATTTTAATTTGAAATTGTCAGCATTGTTACACATTACATTGTTATATAATAGTAAGCTTTTAGTTATGTGTAAGTTATATCTGATGTGCATCTGCACCTGTGTTTTGAGGTATTGCCCTTTAAAGAAAAGTGACCTGTAACTGAACGTATGGAGTTACTTCTGTAAGGGCTGTAATCTTGATTTAAAGTGACCTTTTTCAAGTGAAGATTAAAAACTGACTCCCTTTCTTAGGGGCAAGATTCTGGCCAAGAGAATTAATGTGCGCATAGAGCACATTAAACATTCCAAGAGCAGAGACAGCTTTCTGCAGCGTGTGAAGGAAAATGAAAGGAAGAAAAAGGAAGCAAAAGAAAAAGGCATTTGGGTTCAGCTGAAACGTCAGGTAATGTTTCTGTTGAGGTCACAGTCCTTCTGCAGGAGCTGACTTATTTCTTGGAGTAGTGGTCTCATGCAGTTCGTCGGCATCCAGGATGTTTGGTGCCGGGGCAGAAATGCTCTGTGCCATATGACAGATGTGGTTGTAACTCTGAACAGAGGGTTGGGTGCTTCCTGTGCTATTGCTAGTCTGCAGCAGCAGCTCTGGATGGTTTTAGGGTCACTAGAGTCTTTGGTTGAGTTAAATTTTTAGTTGCAACAGGTTCTGTTGTAAGCCTTGAAGGAAAGAATTAATAAGCAGACTTCAAAGAGGTAATGGCTAATGCTTGTGCAACTGCAGAGTACATCACTCCATGTTCAGTGGGTTAGTGAGCTGCAGAGAGTAAAGCATAGGATTTTTAATTCAGCAGCAAGAGTAAGGCACACTTTCTGGCAGATCACTCACTTACTGCTATTCCTTGAATCAAATTTATGAGACTAGAAATAATAAAGTTACGGTAATGTTTGTGTAATAAGGCACTAAATGGTTGATAAAATGTTATTTTATGAAAAGTTGCTTTTGAGCTATAGTGCCATGAGTTTTTGTTTATTTTTCTGTTTACAGCCTGCTCCACCAAGAGAAGCACACTTTGTGAGAACTAATGGCAAGGATCCAGAGCTGCTGGAGCCAATTCCTTATGAATTCATGGCCTAATGTATGTTAAAAAATAAAGATATGGTTTTGGACAAGTGTATGGGATTGTGGCTGATTCATTTAGTTGGTTTTGGGGCTTTTTTGTTTGAACAGATGCTTTAGAAGCCTTCTTTTACTGAAGTTTATTTATTTAGCTTGCATTTACCATGATGCTTAGTCATTTAAATCATTTGCAGCTTTTGCTGACAAGTTTCATCATTTATATAGATGATAAATGGTAGGAACACTGAGATTTGGTAGTGCTTAGTAATGATCATGAGCTATTACCAGGGGACATGGAATATTTCACCAGCAAAATAAGAACCTGTATCAAGAACTGCCCAGTTCTACTTGAAGGTTTGATTTTATTTTTGTAGGAAAAGAGATAAGGGGCTTCAGATTCCATTGATGCAACGTTTTGGCTAAGGGGCCTCATAAATACCAAGAAGTTGTCAAAACCATTTTTGAGAATAACCTCTAGGGAAATGTCTGTAGGCAGATTTTGGTCTTCCACCCCTGAACATGCAGAATGATGTTTACAGCATCCCCATGCCAATAAGCACTCGTACTAAACAGTAGTAGTTTAGAAGCAAGGGTTTAATTCCCAAACTGCCAGCCTTTTTATATTGATATTTAACATTTTAATTGGCTGGCATAGCCAAACGCTTGCATGCTGTATGTTTATTACATGCCTGCTGAATGTTGCAGTGAATTCCTCTCACCCTAGATTTACTGATGCCTCACAAAAACCCCGTGCCACCTGTGCAGTTCTTAAATGGAAGATCTTCAGCTGTTTACTAACCAGTGCTGGTTTAGCGAGCTTTGCCTGAAACTGCGTGAAGCTTGCTAGAGACTGTTGAAGGGAACGTGCTTGGTTAGCCTTGAAAACGCACAGTCTCAGGCTTCATTGTTGTGTAGTTACAGGTAAATAATAGTGAACCTTGGAGTGTCACATCAGGCTTTGCTCAGCTGCCTTCAGTAAGTGATGTAAAACTGATGTCCACGTGTAGAGAGAAAAGTACTAGAGAAGCAAGTGACCTCAGGCTGTTTGTAGGTGTTCATTGTTGAAAGATTCGGAACAGTGAATTGCAGGGCAGCTTGTAAGTGTTGGAGAAAGGAACAGAGAGCTGCTTTTTACCTAATTCAGTCGCGGGTGTTTCCAACCTTGAATTCAGAGACTGGCTTGGGCTAGTATTTAAGGGCGATGGGCTTTAGGTGCTGGAGTTTCCAAGTTCCAGTGAGCAGATTGCCATGTTTGAGGTTCTCAAAGCTCCCATCTCAGAAGATGCTGCAGGCTGAATAGGTGGAATAAGTTTGGAAATGACTTGAAAGAGCTTGCCCCTTAGCAGGCTGCTCTGTGACAGTATTCCCATGTTGTGACAGCGGAGGTGTTGGACATGGAGTGCACCACTGTGTCCTGAAGCTCTCCCTGTTGTACCTTATGCACTTGACTTTTATGGTCAAGGGGCTTTTCTTGAAGCAACAAGATTTGTGTACTTTATCAATGTCTTTGGCCTGTCAGTTTCCACAGCCATTTAGAATTGGTATTTGCCTTCCAAGATAAGCATCATTTTCCACTAGGCCTTGTAGGAATTTAGTGGGAGGCTATTGGATACAAACTTTGGTGATGGCATTTTAAATTTGCTTCTCATGCATGCATGTCTAAGCTATTTTGGTTCTGTGTTTGGTTTGTACTCATCTGTCAAAATCATGGTGGATTAGCTGTAGCAGCATGATGAAATGATTAACATCATAAGTGGGGCATAGTTCTAAACCTTTGAACTTACATTCAACGATTTGGAACAAGAAGACTGGACAGCATTACAGCTGTCTTGCTTAAGAGCTGTGCTCCCAGAGATGCTGCATTGCAACACTTTCCAATTGATTTAGAAAATGTGTTTGTAAGGTCGCTATGCCAGTGGTGGTTGGTTGTAAATGCATGTTTGGAAGCCCTGTGTGGGCTAGGAAGAGGGAGGGAAGGCTTCCCTTTGTCAGGCTTCCCAGAAATTACTGAAATTGAAGCTGAAGGAAGAAAATAACCTTTTTTTGTTTGTTTTTAATGTTTGGAAACAGGACAAATAAACTAAGGTGTAACCTGTCTTGCACTCGGTGCAGTGTGGGTTTTCATGCTCATCTGAAATTTTCAGAAACACAGCCCAGACACTTAGCAGATCTCGGCACCTGCTGCTGAAGTTTGCTTCCTGTGTGTTTGGCTGCCCTGTTTTTGCACAATCCTGACGAAAGAGGGAGATCTGTGAATTGGGAAAGCTGAAGAACTGCCTCATCGTGAGCTGAAACATGAAGCATGTTCCTTACGGGGTTTGGAGTGACCAGTTTTGCCTTGCCCTGGAGGGGGTTTTACACACCAAAGCCATAAGCTTTAACCAGTTTTCTGCAGTCCTGTTCTGAGGCTCCTTAACAGCCACAAGCCCTTACTGCTGCTTCCCTGCCAAAAGCCCTGGCAAAATCTGTTACAGTTTCCTAGAGCAGCAGCAAGGAAGCTGCCTTCTGAGCTGTTGGCTTCCATCTTTTTCAACATATTGGCAACACCAGGATTTGAGGTTTCCTGAGCATTGTGTAGGCAATGTTGGACAGGGAAGGTCAGTGAAAAGGCAGAAAGGACTGGGAAGGGGAAGGAGGAGCCGTTGCACGGAGTAGGAACATTGCTCCCACCAGCAGCACCCATACAGCTTCAGAACCCAGGAAAATAAAAGAAGCTCCAGATGCTCCAGCAGGATGTCCTCCCTGCTATCATCACAGGAGCAAGCCACCTACTCTCCCCCTAAGAGTACTGCTGCTGAACATTGCCAGAGCTTGGGATAGGGAGACATGTCAGGCAGCAGTATGGCACAGCTGGCACTGAGCAGAGTTGCTGTGGGAGAGAAGGTAGTGATGTGCCATAGGGATAGTGCCATAGGCCATCTGCAGAGGGTGGGTGTAAAAGTGCAGCCTCGTGCTTCCATGTGGGGCCTGCAGAGCGGAGAAAGGCCCCTGGAATAGCTTTGAGGCCCACACATTCCAGGGTGCTTAGTGTGCACAATGGGGACAGCTAATCTGGGCCCCAACTGCTTCAGTTTACTGAGCTGCTCGTTTTGCACCTGGGTAGGTATTGATGGAGACAGTCCATCACACCCTGGACATTAATTCCTTCACAGGATGTCCTACCTGGGCTTGGGCAACGTTATCCCTCTGCTTGGCCGCCCCCCTTTTCCCTTTGTGGGTGCTCCCAGCAGCGGGCAAGGCAGCTTGAGTTGTACAGCTGTGCAGAGAGGCAGCTCCTTAAGGTTTGAGAAGGGCAGTTGTTTAGTACTGCTTTCACAGCTCAGTGCCTGGGACTCACCTGCCTGGAACGGACTTGTTTCAGTAGAATTCTTTCAGAAACACACTGAATGTACTCTGATAGCTCTTTTGTAAAGAGATGTATAAAAATAGCTGCTGCTAGCACTGTGAGTGAGGCCAAAGACAAGCCATCCCCTGACAATAGAGCAGATGACAATAGCAGGAACCTCTGGAAAGCAAAAGCTTTTAGTGATACAAGAGAAAACTTGTTTCCTAAAAGAAAAGAGCTCGCTGGCATGATGGGGAATAAAGTAGAAACTTTAGGGGCAACATGTTTTGGAAGTTAAAAGATGCCCTGGAAGTTAAAAGAAACCCATAGGGGTTCTTAGGCACTAGAGTGGCACAAATAATCAGCAGTGCTTTTTCCACCATGCTTGTCTGCAGGTACTACTTTACCTGATGTAAGTTAGTATGGTCTTAACTCAGCTGCCTGTGAGCATCCAGGGTCAGCTGGGCTCTCTAAGCATCAACCTGCATCCAGAGCCCAGCAGCTCTCACAGTGGCTCCATCCCTCTGCACCATGAGATCGATCCATTCGATTATCATCCACTGTCCTCTTCTATGATGTGTCCCGATGGAATGTGCAATCTCCCTGATAAAAATTACAGCAGCCTCCCAATGGATTATTTAAGCACTTACACAGTTGCAAGACAGCACACAGCAGAAGCAGAAGCCAGGGCAGTGGTTTGTGGAGAATGAAACATCCACACAGCTGCTTGCAGGTCTGAAGCTCATTTAAGGGCAGACGGTGCTGGAGCACCATTCTTCTCCAAAACTTCTCTATTTTAAAACCCAGAGGGCCCAGTCAAGACCACCTAGGTTTCAGGGTGGCTGTTGCTTGATCCACAAGCTGGGTTTTCAACACTGGCTGTAGAGGGGTATATTCAGGTGTGGGAAACAAAATAGTCTGAGGTAAAATAGTAATTTCCTTTCTTTCAAGACAGGAGTCCCTCACTGCAGGGAGGGTGGTGCATTTGCCCATCTGCTCGTCTATCTCGGGTGAGGGCCATGCCCAGCTGGGTGCTTGCCCCAAACGTGGGACGCAGGTTGATGGCCTGCCCAGGCTGTCCCCCAGACCCCTGTGCCCGCCGGGGCTACCCCACGCCCTGGGAGCGGGGAGGCTGGGAGAAAGGGGAAGGAGTACAACCCGGGTGGGNCGAGCGGAGCCGTGCGAGCCCTCCGGCTGCCGAGCCGCCTCTCCCATGCGCCTGCCGAGCATGTCCCAGCCCTTCCTGCTGGCGCCCATCGCCGAGTGCCCCCCGGGGCCGCCCGGCGCCCAGGTCCGCCTGGCCGTGCTGGGTGCCCGCGGCGTCGGCAAGAGCGGTGAGTCCGGGGCTGCCCCTCTCCTTCCCTTCCCCCGGCCTCCCTCCTCCCGTCCGGCCTAACGCGGCGCTCTGTGTTTCAGCCATGATCGTGCGGTTCCTGACCAAGCGCTTCATCGGCGACTACGAGCCCAACACAGGTGAGTGCGGCGGGGCGCG
>VXBR01010166.1:1171002-1235081 GCA_013400215.1 Cisticola juncidis | reverse complement strand
GGCGGGGACGGGCGCGGCGGGGCCCCGCGTCCGGCGGCTCACGGTTCTCCCTCCCCAGGCAACCTCTACTCCCGGCTGGTCCATCTGGACGGGGACCACGTTGCCGTAGAGATCCAAGACACGCCGGGATGCATCCAGGTACGGAGATATTTTGGATAGATCGGTTCTTCTCTGCTACCCAAAGGCTCAACTTTTGAGCCCAGATTTTCTGCATGCCCAGAGTTCGTCTCCTGAGACAGAGCTCAGGCTTCCCTTTGGACCCGTTTGATGGTGCTGTGATACAGCCTTTATCCTTTCCTGCCCCAATGCCGAGTCTGTGCTCTCCCTTGTACTGCAGGTGCAGGAGGACTGTGTGCAGGTGCTGGACTCCCTGTCCAGGTGTGTGAAGTGGGCAGAGGGCTTCCTGCTGGTCTACTCCATCACCGACTACAGCAGCTTCCAGTCAGTCCAGCCTCTCTACCAGCACATACGCAAGGTGCACCCCGATGCCAGGACTCCCATCATTATTGTGGGGAACAAAGCAGACCTCCTGCACGCCAGGCAAGTACAGGCGAAAGATGGACTGCAGCTGGCAGATGAACTGGGCAGCCTGTTCTTGGAAATCTCCACCAGTGAGGACTCCCAAGGTGTCTGTGATGTCTTCCAGTATCTTTGCAAGGAGGTCAGCAAACTACAGCATGCCGGCAGCACAGACAGGAGGCGGTCATCCATCATCCCTCGGCCGAAATCTCCCAACATGCAAGATCTAAAGAGACGTTTCAAACAGGCTTTGTCTTCCAAAGTCAAGTAAACCTCCCAATGAGATCCTGTGGGACTCAATAGAATTTATTTTTGTAAACTCGTTAATAAAAATCTTTATTTTTGTACTAATGCCAGCGGTGTAGAAGTAAGTATGTCAAAGCTTGCAATTTTCATGCTGTCCTCTCATTTGACTGATTGGGTTATTTTGGGGGAAAAAAAAAAAGAAGCTGCATAGCGACTAAATATAAGTAGTTGGAAAGGGGACTTTTGTCAGGAGGCTTTGATTCCATTTCTTTTTTAAGGGGACTGGGATTTTCTGTATTAAGCTACTCGTATGATTGTCTTTGGAGGCCTCTAATTCCTGTTTGTAAAATGGGAGTGCTAATGATGTAAATCATCACCTGCCTTTATACAATGCTTGGAAAGCCCTTGGTGGAAAACTTTGTAGAAAAAAAAAAAAAAAGCTCTATTAAACATGAAAATATAAAATGTCTGTAAGAATTCTGATTATAACAGAACTGCTTTCCTCCCTCGAAGCTGCTGTTTTGCTTGCACCTGTAATAGCCCGAATGCTGATAGGCTGTTAGGAGTGAGCTCAAATTTCTGATGTGCTTTAGAGATCTGTTCTACAGATGAATCATTTGAGCCCCAAGCATTTAACAGGAGGGTTGAGTTTCTCCTACAGATTGCCGTGGAATAAAGTGCTGAGCAATCCACAGCAGAGGAGTGTGTGGGTTGGCTGCTGCTTTCTCTGGAGATGTGTGATAGGAAGGACTGATGCGTAGGTTCCCTGGATAGAAAATAGCTGCAGTTAAAAGGAATCACACCTTTCTCTTCCCCAGAGTAATTTTGTAGCTATTGGAAACAGGTCAGACTTTACTCTTACTTCACATGAACTCTCAACCATACCAGAACGGATTTTATTAACTGTTTGCTGGATGTCTGAGCATGGAATGTGGGTTTTGCACTTCCAGTATGCCTCTGAATTATGTATGTAAGAAATAAAACTACTCCATGCTGAGTAGAAAGTGTGGAAGTGCATTAATCTGTACAGGAGAAACTCACTGTCCTCACTCAAGTGCAAGTCCAATAAGGTTTTATGTTATGAAATCTCATAGATTAAGTCAAAAGAAGAAGTCACTTCCTTCTTTCCTTGTGTTTGGAAAGGCAGGTAGGTGCTCTGCCTTGCAGTCAGTGGGCAGTTCCTGTTGTTTCTGATCCCTTCCCTTGAAGCTTCCCGGGCCACCTTCAGTCTTTGTCTGCATCTTGGTCTTCCTGATGATGGTACTTAAGGGGAGGGTGACTGAGCAAGTTAAAGACGATGCTCTGTGCAGAAGCTCCAGAGGCCGGTGTGAGCACTGGGCAGGGCTGTGGGGTGCCAGCAGCACTTCTCCCCACCCAGGGCTGTGTGCACATCTTCAGTCCAGGCATGTCCCCTGCGTGTCTCCTCCCTGAGGGCCCCGTGCTGCCCTACCAAAGGGCACAGGACAGCTGATACCCCGACCTGGAGGAACAGACTGAAACTGGGACTGCAAGCTGGGTCCAAAACTCTTGCAGCTAATTCGTCAAAAGCATGGTGACAGCCTGGACAAACCAAAGTACTGTTTAAACATGTTAATACAACATTTAACACATGCTAAGTATTTCTTCACTGTGAAAGTAGTTCTGCTAGGCCCAAGACTCAGGGTTTGAGGGGAGCAGGATGATGGAGTTAGTGAGAACGAGCGTGTCCCTGGCAGACTTGAACTCACCACACGGACCAGGAGTCCATGGGGAAATTTGAAGAGGAATTGAAAAGTCACAAGTGGGATATTTGTGAAGCAGGAAACAAGTTATTTCCAAAAGAAAATACTACTCTGGTAGAGTTTCGGTTGTTTTTTTTAACCTGCAGCTTTTGTTTTTGGAAATTATTTCCTACTCATGTATTCAGTACAGAGTTTCACCAAGCAAGTTGCTAAAGATATTCAGAGTGCACATGGTACAAAATATGCCAGAGGGGCAGGTAATGTGTACTGGACAAGTCTGCATCTCACCATGGTCCTCACTGGCCAGGTGAAAAATCACATTAGGCACTGACTTAGGTGCCTTTCACTGCTCCTTGCAAAGCAGGAGCTTGAGACCCCACTCTGGTACAAGGGGAGACTTTGTGCAGCAACCAGTGGGTACTCAAGGGGCAGGGATGGGTGGGTGCAGGGGGATAAATGCACTAATTTTCCCCATCTCTCTCTCTCTCATGGGAAAAAGTTAAAGATGGCTCTTCCTACATGGCACCCATGCTCAGGTCAAGGCACAAAACCTCCTGTGCTTCTCATGCTGCTGGGCTGCTTCAGCCACATGTCAGGAGAAGGATGAGCCACTCAGGGATGTAATGGGGAATCTGGATGATTAGAGCATGCCGATGGCAGGGAGGGAGGGCTACTCTGATCTACCTCCCTACTTAAGGAAGCAGCTGCTTTGGGCCCCTCTGGATAGCACTTTTGTTTAGAGCTACATAAATCAGGCATTTATGCTGTTTGTCTGAATTTCCCCTGGCTGGCACAGATGCACTCTCACCTGGAAGTTTTCAGCCCTGAGTTGACCAATAAAGCACAGGAAGGACCTGCTGGCTCCCAGCACATTTTACCCCAGCATTTTCTTCAGTCCTGAGTGAGCAAAGAGGGGCACACTGGGAGAAGGAGGGCAAAGCATCTCTCAAGTACTAGCAGAGCAGCCCCAAAGCCCTGTTTCTCCTGGGCCATGGCCACTTACTCCTTCCTTACTGAATACTTGCCATCCCCAGTCTCTAAGCCATTCACAGAGGGGGCAGAGTGGCTTCAGGAGGGTAAGTGGTGCATAGCCTGGCCTTTCTCCTTGATCAGAGGAAAATATGCAGCTGCCTCTTTCCTCCCACCACCTCCGCTGTGAAACAGAATCACAGCAATTTTCCCTGACAAGACGGATGAGTGGGTTTTCAGAAGCAGGGATGTGTGCAGCATCACACACTATTATGGCTGCTACTGCATCAGCATCTCCCCCCTCCTGGACTATTTTGTCTACTTATCTCCAAGCTCTGAAATCATCCAGTAATGCTTTAAGGCTTCATGAATTTTAAAATAGCAGCTGCCATCAACCTGTTCTGTGCACTTCAACTCAGCAGCTGCACATCTCTAGACAGGGATAGGGATGTTTTCTTTAAAAAGCTTTATGGATGTCCCCTTTATTTTCTGCCCCACTCAAGCACCTAGACCCAGGCTGCTTCCTCACTGTCTCTTGATGGGGGCTTGCCTCTCAGCACAGGAAATGGTCAGTGCTGCAGGTTCATGCTGTCTTGTGATTTGTTTCTATGAAGAACTGTGGATGAGACAGACTGTGAACAAGGACTTGTTCACACCATGGGCGAGAGTTGGGTTCCAGATTCAGACAGAGAGCAGAAATGACAGATATGGATGGATGGATGGATGGATGGATGGATGAATGACTGGAAACAAATCTGCATCCCATGCATGGATCTCACGTAAAATTATTTTATTTCTGTGGGACTTCATTAGCTTTTGGTGAATGGAAGGTCTGAATAGCTTCAGAATAAAGTCCTTTAGACAAAGGTGACCTGTTGTGGCAGTTGCACTTGGCACATGACCACTGGTGATTCACATCAGTATGGCAGCAGGATCTCTTCGGGTTCTCCTGAAGTGAGGATCCAAAGTCCATCGTCCTTCTAGGATCAATATTTTTGAGGGTGATGCTGTTGTTGGGTCACTGCACCAAACTGTAGGCAACACTCCAAAGAGCTGTGTCCCTGAGGTACTTTCAGTGACATTCCCTAAAATCTTTGTTATGAGTAGAGCATGGCTCACAAAACAGCAGCTCAGATTTGATCTGGGGTAATTAATGACAATTCAAATTTCACTGTTCATTCTCAGGCTTCCTCTTCTCCACTCTCCTCATTTCACCTATTTAAAAAGAAGGAGAAAGCAAAGATTTTTTTATTGAAAATGGTTTTTAGGGAATTGGTTCATGAAGTTTTTTTACTATCTTCCATGCTTGATGCTTTTGACTGGGAGAATAATAAATGTATATTGTGACTTGTTATGCTAGTGTATACTGTGGAGCATAATCAGCTATACACTATCTTCCCACATTACCAAAAGAAAAATTAGGATATAGAGATTGAGCTTTCATTTCAGTACCCTATGATACTTGATTTACAACTGAAAAGCTACATGGTGAATTTTGCATAATGATTATAGAGCTTCATAGATGTCATAGCTGATGTTTTGAAAAATGTGCTTGGTTGTTTGCCATCCACGTTTTTCCTTTGTGACAGAAAATAACCAGCCCTAGGAGCAATCCTCACCAGGCACCCTCATGGTGTGAGCTGCTGTGTAGAGGTGGCTGCTTCAGCCCCATGCTCTGCCCTTTGGGCTTTGCTGGGCAAGTGTTTGGGCAGAGGTACCCAAGCTTCTGGGGTCATGGTTAGCAACTATATTTTGCTCTTGACCTGTGCACAATATTTCCATTAAAATGTATCTGTCTGGGAAATTGCACAAGATTGTTTGTCAGCCTGCATTACTGGGAAGCAGTAATTAATTCTTAAAGCTGGAATATTTCTCTTCGAAGGTATTTGGCTCTTTCCACATTACTAAAACCCTTCTCAGGTTTCAAATGGTCCTTGTAAACATTTCATACTAATTTTATCCCTTGGGATGGTAAGCCAATATCAACAAATATTGTTTCTGGGAGCAGCTCAGAGAAGAGGGGACTACACTCTCCCCCAGCTGGGGCAGTGAGGTGAATTACAGACTCTTGTCCTGCAGCTGATACTTCCTTCTACCCTTGCAAACAAACCCCCGAGCAGGCAAAGAAATGTGCCTGTTGTTTGGGGCTCAGAGCTGGAACACTTCCACGAGCCTTTAAGAGCCTAGTGATTTGATCTGAACCACGATCAGCAGGCAGACCTCTCAATGCTACCAATTCTTGGTATTAGAAGCCCAAATGTCCCTTTTAATCCTAGAAGAGAGATCTGGCAGGAGCCTGAGGAGTGCAGAGATCATGGAGAAACCATAGCGACAGCAGTGTGGTGTTGGCAGCACCTTAGGATCTGAAGCAGATAAGGAGGTGTTGCCTTCCTGTAGCAAAACAGCAGGCAATAAATATGGATGTGATTAGGCTGATTTGGTTGAAAATTCATTTGGTTGAAAATTCATTCGGTTGAAAATTCACAGCACTCAGATGCTGAGAAAGAGAAGGCCTGGCTGTCACCCCAGCGTGCCCATGGCCAGTGACGAGGGCAGCTGCCCCCAGCCCCAGGAGCTGGCCCTGGGTCCTGCCCCTCACCTCAGCTGAGACCTCCCAGCAGCTTCTGAGTAACGCATGCACCACAGCCCACGGAAAGGGGACATGCCTGGGATAGATAATTTTGCTCCTCCACAGGGAGAAACCACCCTGCATGATGCTCCCATCGTGGGGGCACCTTGGTCTGTGCTCCCCAGCAATGAGGACGTAGGTCTACAGCCCAGACTTACAGCATTTTTTCATTCTTCACCATATTTGAGCCTCTGAAGTGAGCTGGGGAAGAGGTGGCCTGGGCTTTAAACATGAAATAACCACTCCATCAGTACAAAGGAACATTTGAGGATTTTACATCAAAATTATGTGGTTTTTTTACCATTTTTCCTATGCCTTGTCTCTCAGACAGCATGTAGAGGCTAAACCAGAGAGCTCTGCTTGGATTTATTACATTCTTCAAGGTGACCAGCATCCCATTCAAGTGGCAATGTTCCTGCAGATTAAAGGTACTTAAAACACAGCATTAGTCAAGAGGGAATTTTACATCTGCCCAAGTGCTGCTCACACATGGCCTATTGAAAACCCTTCTAATGGGCTGGTTTGTGGCTGTTGCACAGCAAGGCTTTGGCTGTGGTTAGAATGTGCAGATGAGCTACAGCACCTGCTCTGTGCTAGGGACTCCCCATCCCTCAGCCACACAGCAGGGGGAAAGATGCTGTATTATTTTAAGGAAGGCCTCTGGAAAACACTGGTGTTCCTGCAGTGAGCTCAGTCAGGTGCAGGTGGGCTCCATTTCCTTCAAACAGGTACCAGTAAGTGATTTGCTATTAAAAATGTTTATAAAATGTCATGGCTGGATGCTCATGTTTTTTCAGCACATAGCAAATGGATGCAGATGGAGTGTGACTTCTGGTGACCTTTCAGTATTTAAACAGGAAGACACAAATGTAAGAGTTAGCCTGAGTCTCACGTGCCTCTCTCATGCCAATGATCCCGCTGTAGAAGAGCCTGTCTAGAATTAAGGGTCACTGGCAGGAGGCAGAGGTCTGTGCTAATTCAGGCTCATACCTTGAAGATAAAATATGCATCTGGTTGTTGAGGTGACTCCTAATTTTGGCTCTGGTGTTGAATAATGGAATAGCATTAATAGTCTGATGTAAATCCGTCCATATTTCATATGCAAAATTACCATCTCAGTAGTGAAACAGGCTTCCTTGATTTTGCCTGGATGCCGAAGAAAGTGCACAATAAATATGCATTCAATTAGTCTAATGTGAGTGAACAAAGATGTATTGCCTAATATAGCTGCAATTCCAAGAACTGATGCATCAAACACAATGAATTGTTTTCCCAGGCTTTTGATTGTTTCAGGGAATTTCTGATCAAGCTTGCTTGGAAGGCATCATAATCTGTTTGTCTGTGTTCATGAGACATTCAGACATGGAGCTGGTAAAATATTAGAAAGACATGAAGCAGAACTGAGTTATTTTAACCTGGGCAGTGAGCTGTCGAGCTGGCTGTATTGTCCTCTTGCATAGTGAAGGAAAAACACAAGAGGAAATTGGGAATTTCAGGGATCCACCCTCATGTGGACAGAGCAGAGGAGAGGCAAGGAGATGTCAGTTCTGCTTCCAGCCACACCACCCAGGCACCTGTCTGTGTGCTGTAGAATGGGAACTGGTAATTATAAAAGCTTCTTCTTTACCAGGAGGCAACACAGTGGGCCCCTCCCACTGCTTGTGCCCTTTCTAATCTTCAGCATCCTTCCAGCAGGGAGCTGAGCTGGCAAACCTAACTTAGACACTGGGGAAGTTCCTCCTGGCAACTGCCTGAAGGTCTCCACGGTCGTGCCTATGCTTCTACCCCCAAGAGAGCTGGAGACTGAATCCCACCATCCAGTGGACTGCTCCATACCCACTCAGCTTAAAGCTAATTGCCCCTAGATTAGGAAGGTCTGCATGAAATAATATTCAGTCTTGGAACTCTTCTGGGCCCTTTGGGATACTTAGGTCCTTAATGAATTTTTTCCCTTTTTTTCTTTCCCCTTGCAGTTCAGAATACCCCAAATTATTTGAGAGCCGAGTTTGAGTTCATAAGAATGGTATTTTTAGCATGCAAAACAGGCTCTGAGCTTTCTTGCACAAGGCTCACAGAGGCATTTTAGAGTGCAGTGCCCAATAGGGTCCTGTTAAAGGCTGTGTGGGCAGGACCTAGTATCACCCCATCCATGCTGTCTTTTGGGAGACAACTTGCAGGAATGAGCTGTTCCTAGGGCAGTGCTTGGAAGGAGCTGGCTGGGGCCACCTACAGAAGAGATAGGCAGTGTCAGCTAGAGTAGGAGGGCAGAATTCCACCACAGGGGTCTACTCAGTCCACCTTGAAGAGACAAATCTGTTCACCTCAGTGAAGATCAGGATTTTTTTCTACAGCTTGCCACTAATAGAGTTTGGCTCCATAATCTTTGTCATTCCACTTCATGCAGATTCAGGCTGATTTTAGACCTCTCCTAAGCCACCTCTTTGCCAGACTGCCCAAATCCATGCCCCTTAGCATCTCTTTGTGGCTCATATGCTTTAGGCCACTGACCATCTTGTGGAGTTTCTCCCATTTCTCAGTGAACTACTGCACTGCAGGTCCTAAACTGGACAATGCTTCTGGGGCAGATTTACTGGCACTGAGTAGAAAGGGAGCAGTAACTACCCTCCAGCTGTGCTGAAGTCTCACAGCAAAGCCCAGGTCCTTTCCTGCAGGACTGTTATGTAGGCAGAAGGATGCCATCCCACACCAAAGCAAAGGGTTTGCACTGCTCTTGTTAAACCCCATGGGATTTCTACTGTCATCTACATCCCAAGTTTCTCAAGGTCCCTCTGGACTGCCTCTGCCAGCTCTGCCAAAGGGAGATGGCTGTCATTACTTCTAATCTATTACCATCTGTAAATGTGCTGAAAGTGCCCTCTGTGTCATCAGCCTGGTGGCTGATGAAAATATTGAACAATATCAACTCCCGTGTCATTCCCGGGGGTCTTGTGTTCATTACTGGCTGCCAGATGGTCCATCACAACATTGGTTATTATTCTTTGACCTAATGGTCCAGCTGATTTTCAATCCATCTAACAATTTGTTCATCCAATTCATGTTTGCTCAGGTTTTGCATGAAAATGCTGCAGGAGAATTTCCAGATGTCAGAGCTGTTTCTGATCACTGTGAGTTTCTGATAATGGACAGCAGCCACGAGGTCACGTCAGCAACCTCAGGTGAATCCTGCTTGCTCACCTCAATCCCAGTGCTTACAGCTTTTCAAGGCAGACCTTCATCCCTTCCTCCTCTTATTGGTTGTTTCCCTTCTTCTCAAACCATGCTGGATATGTAAGGTGTGGGAGTAAGCCTTGCCAATGAAATGTATGCAAAAAAAAAAAAAGCATTAAATGCTTTGGTCTTTTTTGCTTGTCATCTTGTCAACAGGTTGGCTCACACATTTGTTGATGGACTCACAATTTCTCCACATTTGCTTTTGCTGCTAAGACACGTGTAGCATCCATTCTTCACATTTCTTCTTGTGCCATGCAGTCTAAGCTCCAGCTGAGCTTTGTCCTTTCTGATTTCATCCCAGAGTGAATGATCAATGCTTACAGGCTCCTTTTGGTTGCCTGCCCATGCTTCCAGTTGTTATTATCTCTTATTTTGCATGTCAGTTAATTGAGAAGACACTTGCTCAAGACAAAATGCTGCACAAGGGGATGATTTGCTCCTAAGCTGTGATTTTCATACTCCCTGGGCCACTGTTACTCTTCTCTGACCTCCCAGGCCTTCAGCTGGATTTAGGGTGTCAGGTCACAAGCGTTCCTCCCGCCTCCAGACTGCAACCCCCCATCTGTTTGCACTTTGGGTCCACGGCACCAGCTCAGACCTCACCTACTTTCTGAGAAGCACAGGCTTAGTGCTGAGGAGCCCTCCTGCCCTCAGGCATTTTGACAGTTCAGCTCTGTCTCTGTGGGGCTTCTCGTCTCCTTCATGTCAGCTGTAGAGAAGACAGCAAATAATGGATATACGCTGCAGCACAGGGATTTAGGGCAGAAATCTGAACATAATTTCTAAGAGTCTGGGAAATTAGGTCTGCAAAAGGAGCACATCAATTCCATAAAATCTCACCCTTCAGAATTTTTTAAGAAGAAAGAGGAGGGCAGTGGGATTAGGTACTCCTGCACTGGGTCTGGAAAAGCTGGATGAATTCCTCAGCTCTTCTCAGCCCCAGTTTTTTGTCATCTCTTCAGTGTACCATCTGCTTTGTTCAGCCATGAGTCTCTGTCTGTTTCAGCTCCTTTCTCCACATGACCAGGTCCTCAAGGGCTCTCTCTGACCCTCTCATTTTCTGGCGCAGAAAAACGCATTTCATTCCTTCACTATTAGGAGCGCCATCTCTTCCTGTTCAGCAGATTCATCTCTTCATGGAAGACAATGGAACCATGCTAGTAGGTGCCTGGGAGCACACAAGCTCCCTGGGGAAAGGGCTGTTATCTGGAGATATAACATGCTCCATCTCCCTGGAGAATGGGGCTGAAGGCTGCCCACCCACCCATCAGCTCCTTCCTGGAGGACCCAGAGAAATGCAGGGAATGTGCCATGCTGATCTTGACAGGGAGCTGGAAACACAAACCAGAATAAGTCCTCCTGGCAAATGGCTCCCCACCACCAGCACTGGAAATACTATTGGGTGAGATGAAACTGGAAAGCTCCCTTTGCCTGTTGGGGCAGCTCCCATCTAGCAGGGAACCCATGTTCTCAAGCATGACCATCAGCAGTGGCTTCAGCATTGTCAGGGAGCATTTTAGATTACTTAATTTAGAGAATCACTCAGCAAATACCAGCAGAAATCTGGTAGAATTGTCACAATTTCCACTCTCAGCAGTAATTCCCTTTTGTCCTCCCCATGTCAAAAAGCAACACAGCTGTACCCTATGGCCCTGTGGTGGGGACACTTTCTCCATCTCCAGCTGAGCAGCATGCTGTGGAAAGGTTGCACCACCTCATCAATCACTGTCCAGTGTGGAATGTGGCTCTGAACTCACTGGAGAGGAAAGCCCTGGAGCTCAGGGTGCAGCTTTGCTCCCCAGGGGAGGCTCCAAGGGCTACCACCCTTGCAAGGGCAGGAGCTGCTCCTGTCTGTGCTGCCCAGCCTTATTTTCTCCAAAAACTTCAGTCAAACCTGGGCTGAACTTCTTCACTTCAGCATGTACATTTCCAGAAAAGAACAGTGACATCTAATCACATCCAGTCTTCCCCAGCCCTCCTGCAGGTCAGGTTTACCCCACGGGAGCCACAGTTAAGGACATTCACAGACATTCCAAATCACAAATCTCTGCCCCGGTTAGCTAAAACAAGATGTTATAAAAGCAATACCACTCCCAAACCACTGCATTACCTAATGAAGTCAGCCTATTCCTTGATTCCTTCCATTGCATTCCTTGTGCAATGTGCAGTTTCACATCTCTTCCAAAGTGGTTTAAAAAAATATTAACCCATGGGTGTTCACTGCTCTGTTTTAGCTCCCAGTGAACATTCAGCATTTGCTGCAAAACTGTAAGCAAAGGGGGATCTAGTTTTGGGACAGTGTTTTGCACACTGCAAAGAGTGAGGATAATGAAAATGATGTCTGTTGTGAGGGGCAGGTATTGTACATGCGACAAGTGTGCACTCAAGCACACTTGAATAGTTTATATTATTTCAACAGTATCTAAAATGGGGAAGCCTCAGGAGGCCTCTTGAAGTTTGTCCATACCAATTTTAGTCCTAAAGGCATTTTATGGTTTCAAAGGCCTTAATGAAATATTTCCCAATGCAAATAGAAACTTGGATGACTTTTATATCTTACATTTTTTCTATTTCCTATGTTCCTTTTCTTCTCCTAAAAAACTGTATAATCTATCCACAAGCAGATTGTCTGAGAGAAGATTTTATTACTGACAACTATAGAGAGTTTCTCCTGTCTGAAAAATAAACATAGATTCAGGTAGTCTTTGCTGCTGCTCTCAGGAAAATGCCACTTTCCTCACCTTAAATCAAAGGCAGGCTAGACTTTTCTCACCGATTTTTCTAAATAATTTCTAATGGTATAAATTTTTGCTTTCACAGCACAAGTCCTGTGGTGTGGCTTTTACTTTAAAACCCTCAGTTCCTGGAGACAAATCTCTCTGGTCATTCAATGCAAATTTCTGACCTTCATACACTAAAATAAAATTGATGGGCCATGATCTAATGTGACCCAAAGGTTCAGAAAATTAGAGAACATCCTGAGTTCCAACGCTTACCTTTTAAATGGCATGATTTTTAGATCACTCTAGTAATGTGGAGACAGAATTAGGAAAGAGAAAGGATAGCTTGTGGTGATTTTCTCCCTTTTCCAGCTTTTCTGTACTTTAAGAAAATGGTCAGGCAATCCATTGGAGTGAGCTGAGGAAAGTGGTGTCAGCCAAAGTGAGTCATGGAAACCTGGGAGCTGCAGCCCTTGAGAGCTCCAGAGAGGGGCTGGTGTGCTTTGGGAAAGGAAATGCTGCTTACTGTACATCATCTGCTTGCACTCCTGTTGCCCTCTTCCTCCAGGATTGAGGAAATTAAATTGATTCATCCCTTATACTTGTTGGAAATGTTGCTCACTGGGGTATTCGACAATTTTGTTTAATCTCCCTGGGGCTATGCTGGGAGGCTTGAGCAAGTTGCTGCTATCAACAGCTCTAATTTGGACCAGGCTCTTGTACTATCAGTCAGCAAGGGGCAGAGGTTTGTGCTCAGCTAGGGGAGCCAAAGCAGACAGTGAGGGAGGAAGAGTGCTGGAAACAGAAGCTTTGTGTGCACAAGCCTTAGATGAGGGCTGCTCTCTGGGGCAGGTCACACCAAGAAGGAGGAGCTACTGTCACCCTTACCCCTGACTCAGTGAAATGAGCCCCTGAAGAGGGTGGGATGTGGGCATTAGTCCTATCTGCTAAAATGAGCTCAGTAAGTGCTTATAGGCACCAGTGACATGTGAACAGCAATGGGAGGCTCCTTCTCCAGGCCTGGTAGGATCTGTCTCCACCAGAATTTGCTCAGAAAAGTCTTCCTGAGTCTTATTTCCCTCTGTGCACAAGTAAACACTGAGCCCAGGAACCTCAGTGCACCTGACCAAGAGCTTCTGCTGCAGCAGGGAGTACCCTTGGCTATGTAGTGGCCCAGCTTGGGGACCTTGCTTCTGTCCCCAACCTCACAGAGACCAGCACGTGGCAACTCAAGCTGAGCACAAAAGAAAGAGCAGAAGAGAAAGTTACAGGGTCTTTTGTAAGTATTATTTTTCCCTGGTTTTCAGTGTATAATATAGATATAGTCTTATCTTGTTAGCATGTACTGGTTTTGTGTGTATAATGTGGTGTTAAGCCTCTGCTGAGTTCTGTGTAAGCAACATTTTCTGCTGAGCTCCTGCTCACACAGAGGCACTGGCTCCAGGCCTGCCAGGGACAATGCCTGGTCCTCTGTGATGGAGTGCAGAACCACACAGCCTGGACTCCCTGCCTGTCCCTGTCCCTGTCCCTGTCCCTGTCCCTGTCTCTGTCCCTGTCTCTGTCCCTGTCCCTGTCCTTTCAGCCCTTGCTGGGGTGCTGCCTCTCCTTCCCACCCTTTTTTTTTTTTTTTTGCCAAGAGACTGGACATCACCTTTCCAGCCCAGGCAGAGCAGGGTACCATGTCCTCCCAACATTCCCAAATGGGAGCTTTGGGTTGGTGGTGTCTCTCGCTGCATATCTTGGTGTGGATGTCTTTTTGCCCTGCAGAAGGAGATGAATGGAGGAGCTGGTGGTTAGCATGTAATTGGATTTGTCTGTGCTGCAGTGGCCTGAATGGGTGATGGATGGTCCAGCCAGGTGGAAAGGAGGTGCTGTCATCCCTTACTAACAGACTTCTCGTGCTCTTTCAGAGGGAAGGGGTGTCACCTGGACATCCTCCAGGAGCCTTCTGGAAGAGAGAAATGTTTTGCACGCATCCACAGGGACATTCTCCACACCTAGGCACATTCCTTCCCTCAGATTACTCTGAAGATCCTAGTCAAGTAGAAGCTGGCCTGTGGCTTTTAAAAAAAGTGCCAGATGATTCCTGCAGTGTGGCTGGTGATGCTTGGCTGAACCTGAGAAGATGGGAGAGAGAAGGAGATAAACCAGGACAAAATGCTATGAGCTATTTTTCTTTCTCACAGAGCCAAACACTCCATACCCTCCAGCTTCATTTCCTGGCTTACCTGCTCCCCCAAATGGCCTGCAAGGACATGGTGTTTGACAAGTGGCATTACAAGGAGCCTTTTCAGCTCTCAAGCTCCCCTTTGTTATCCTCTGCTCACAAGAGTTATGACATGGCACCAGTGACCACAGATGTATGCGTATGTCGGTTCCTGGCATCCTCCACCCCATGCTGTCTGTTCTTACACAAGAGTCAGAGAAGAGGCTTGACAAAAATATTTTCAACTTAAAGCAATGAAACAGAGTCCTGATGACATCATTTGCTGAGCAGCTGCAGATAAAGACCTTGGGAGTGTTTTCCCCCCAAAATGGGGTTACACATTTCTTCTACCAGACCCAAACAAAACTCTGAGCCAACACTGAGCTCATATCTGGGGGAAATGAGGGTGCTTGGGACACAGAAGGCGTGATCAGCACCAGAATGGCTGTGCCTGGTTCTGCATCCTGCCTGCTTGGCAGTGTCAGCAGTAACCCAGCTGGTGTGCCCATACACCCCCACGCTGCAGGAGGATTTGACTTCTTTCCTTCCTCAGAAGAAGTGCAACCAAGTGGTTAAGCTGGGCTGTTGAATCTACTTCAGTCTGCTTCTGTTTGCAAAGCAAAACTCTCAAAGTTCCACACAACCCATGGGAAGAATATATAAATACTATAAAACATAGAAATCAGAGGAACGGGCCAAGGGGTGACGGGAAGGCACTTTTCACAGCTTTTACCTTCTACCTGTTGAAACCCTGATGCTCCTACGCAGATCCTTTGACTTTCCAATATCCAGGCAACTTTGGTATTTGGTATCTGCTAAAATCAGAACCAAGCACTTTCTGATTGGTAGTGAAATTGCTTGGTTTGCCCTGGATTGCTCAGTGCTCCCACTGCTTCCTTGAGCAGTCTGCCTGTGAGGTGATGCCAAACCTTTGTGGGTGCCATGCCTTCAGCCCCCAAGACCCCTGGTACACTTTGCCGAGAGATGTTCTGATGGTGTTGCATCATTCCTGAAAATCATAAGTTTTTCTACAATAAGAGCAGAATTATATTGGCTATTAAAGTTTACTGCTTCTCAAGGGGGCTTGAGAGGTAAGGCATTGTTTTACTGGTTGTGGTATCCAATCTTTATAAAACAGGGAGTAGAGAATGAAATCTCTACTATGTAGAAGTGAGCTGAAAAGCAGGGTTTGACATGTCAAAGCGTGGCTACAGAAGTAATTTTTTTTATTCCATTTTGTTGGGAGTGAAAACTGCCCTTATTTTTCAGGAACAGCAAAGTGGTAGAGTTTCTTTTATGACAGTACAAATAATAAAACTTCACTGATTGTGGTTAAGAATGAGATTCAAGGACAAAAACCAATTAAAGTAAAAACTTGTTTTTATGTTACTGCGTATTTTACAAAAGCTTGCTGAGTCACGTGCTCTGAAGGGTACCTGAGCGGGAGAGGGATTACATATTCCACACCAAGATGACAAAAAATGCTTTAAATTTTTAGTGTGGGGTTTTTTGAGAACAACTAAATCTTCATCGATTTTCCTAGAGATCAAAGCGGAACATACTTAACTGGAAAGAACAGCCCCAGGGAGAACAGAAAAAAGAAATGTATGACACTTTACATTGATTTAGCCATTATGTTCCACTGGACAAACGGGGATATAGCTGGAAGAGCCATTATACATCATTGTCTCCAAAGATGGCCTTGATATTTGCAAGTACTTACACACAATTACAGCTTTAAGTACAGTAACACGTGGTAGAGCTTTGCCCTTCCCTTTTTAATCTTTTAAGTCACAAAATTGCACACAGTGGTTCTGAGTCATCCAAAGGAGCCTGAAGAGGTGGGCAAAGCATCACTGTGTTCTCATTTGAAGGGAATGTACTAAAAGAATGGAGAGAAAAAAAACCGAAAGCAGCTATGGAGAAGAAGGAGGAAGGCTTTTCCATGCAAAGTAGATGCTCCTCTGGGTCCTACTGCCTGTTGGGAGCTGGACTTTCCAAAATCCTTTTAACTCCCAGTTCCTGGGGACAAATTCAAGGTGTTGTCCTCACATCAAAGAAGAAGACTTTGAATTACGCTTTACCATTTGCGGTTTCACATTTTGGGCATTGAAGCACAACCAAATCAACCAGCTGTTGAATATCTCTGAAGAAATTGTTATATGACTATTACTTAAGATCCAATAAGTGATTTTAGAGAAGTTGTCACCGTCAGATTGTCATGCCACATTTTGCTCCCAGTGGAAAAGGAGTGAATTCAAGTTGCCTTTGACTTGATCAAAATCTACACAGGGGTCAGAGATTGGAAACACTGCACATATCTCCCCAAAGAGAATACATTTGCTTTCAGCCCAGAAAACCTGGTTATTCCTAGTTAGGATTTAGTTGAATCACTGCTTCTCAAACTTTTATGCAGGTAGCCTCATGTCTGTTTTTACTTCTTGATTCCTTTATGGGCTTTCAACTCTATTTCATTTCCAGGATCATAAATAACTTTGTTACTTCCTTACTTTTTGGCTGGGGAAGTCTAAGGATATGCTCATGACTTGAGGATAGATCAGTTATCCATACACTGACCACCCAGATTCTGCACAGCTTTGTCCACACTGCTAAACGCAGTGGAGACTAGATGAGTTATTCTGGAGACTAAATACTGCTAGAGAAACACCCCAGCCTCACTGCCATGCTGCTCTGGGTGTTCACAACGCTCAGGGCTAGTCCTTCTTGTATGAGATTTCTCTTGAAAACAGATAGCTGAAGACATCCAGACAGGGTCACGGAGTGAGTTCAGAGTGTAGACAACTGCTTCAGGGATTCAGTACTTAAGCTGTCTCTCTGGGTCTCTTCTACTCAGTAAAGTAGGTACATCCTTTAGAGACTGCTTGATCTCATACCTTTAGTTCACTTATGTGTAGTCCACAAAAACAAGTGTGGCCCCTGGCCAGCAAAGATATCTGTGTCTTAGACAAAGGCAGCAAGTTCTTACCGGACAGCCTGGGCTAAGTGTAAAGTAAGGGTCACTTGAGCTTCAGTGAAAGTACTACTGGGGTTCAACTTCTGCCAGGGCAGAAGACAAGGAAAACCCCAGATTTCCACCTGTCCCATCTCCTGACTGACCCGATTCAACCGTGCCCTTCTCTGTAGACTGTACCTGAGAAGGAAGGAGTGGATGGATAAATGGATGGATAGATAAACAGAGAGACAGAAAACATATTTGATGTTTTAATAGCCTGAATTTCTATATTTCCAGGTTGGTTTCTGTCCTTCTTAGCTCTTCGTAAGCTACAGCTGTCAGAAAGGTGGCAGAAAATGGAGAGAGCTAATGTAAAGTTATGGTCACATTTGCCATAGCTGCCTTTGGAATGAATACCACCAAATATGTGGTGTAAGTACAGTAATGCCAGGATCTAGTCTCCAGGACTTTCTGTCTAGTGGGCAAGTCCCACCAAATTCCATTTGACTCAGTAAAATCAGTAATTGTTGTCCCCAGCAGCATCATCCTCAACCATCCTTTGGCCAGTGGTGCTTCCATGGGTATTTCCCAGCAATACACCTGCATTGCACACTTGCCTCCCTCTCTTCTCCATATAAATGAGGACTGTATATCTCTGCTTCATTCTGGGAACATTTGTGGGGTGAGTGTGAGGACCCTGGTTATCAACTCACCTTTAGCCAAGGACTGTACAAGGTCAAGCCCTTGCCCATGGTCCCTGCCCGAGCCCCAGATAGCGAGTGCACACACTCAGTACACAAAACCAAATATTATTGACCTGTTTGCTGATTTGAAGTATTTGCAGATCTGTGGAACAAAGAGCTGTCCTACGCTTTGTCTCCCTAAGGGTCCCCTTCAATTATCTCCACTGGATCCTGTGACACCTCAGCTTCTGTAATTACCTGAAGGCATAAACCTGTAGGACTGCAATGCTACTGAGCTGCTACTCCTCTGCCACAGCCATGGAATCCTGCTTTTGTTGGACTGCTGTGTGATAAAGGCTTCATTCACTCTGTAGTGCTGTTGTTCCTTTTCAAGTGGCTCTTATGTTTCCTCTCCCCAAGTGCACTGCTGCAAGATCTTTGTAAAAGATAAAAGAGAACTAATTCATTGTTTGCTGACAACTCCCGCTTGTGAGGTGGCTGAACACGGTCTCCAACGCTCTTTCATCACTGTGGGCCTGGCTTGGCCTTCTCTGGAGCTAGCAGGACTTTCTCTTGATGTGAATTAAGCCTTGCTGTGGCTGATATCAGTAAGTAAAAAAAGGACAAGCCTGGCCTTCAGAAGTATTTTATAGAATAGACAGAAGCACACTTGCTTCAGAGCTGGGGATTAGGAATTCTGGTCAGTGGGGCTGATCTTGATGTTCACAGCCATGGGTTGCCCTCCCAGAAATGATGCTGTGAATTAGCATACTCTTTTCCTGATGGGTAATGGTCTCTGCTGTAGAAGAATCACAGTGTGGTTCATGAGCAAGAAATTGTATGGGATATTTTATGATACTGTAGTAAATTTATCATCACAGTCTTCTGAAGGGACTATTGGGCAGGCAATGACAAAGGCCAAGGAATTGACTGATCTAGTTCTGCAGCCTGAACTGCTTGGCATAACTTTAACTGGTACTGAGGGTTTTGGTATCAGTTCCCTCTCCTGACAGTGCCACCAGTTGTAAGGTTCCTATGGTAAGCTGTAAATCCCTATTTATTCAGATGGCTGGCTGCTTCCTTGGGCAGAGATCTCCTGTGTTCCCAGGGTATCTTCCCAAGCTTAACATCTATAAGTTCCTGACAAATGGCCTTTGTTCATAGTGGATCTGCTGCTTCCCTGACATTGGAGAGTCACGGTCCTAATGTTGGTCTTGAATGGTTTGAGATGGGTCCCTGGCAGTCTTGCCTGCAATTGTTTTGAATAATTTAGTAAAGCTGACCAAAATTTGTGAATGACATCCAGGCAATTTTTAAGGCCCCTTCAGTCCAAACCTTTCTAAGATTCTCTGATTTCCATGCAGTTTTCAACTACTTCATTAGACTTAAGTCCACTTTATTGATTGCAAAGTAGGAAGGTCCATTGATTTGACTGAATTGTCCTGTTTCATAAACAGCCTGTAGTTTTGGAAGGGCCTCTATCTTTCAGGGACTGCTCTGTTTTATAGCTTCTCCTCCTGGGCTGCATCCTCCAGCCACTGTTACTAGACCTGCAGCAGTTTGCATGCAGCACCTGCAGAGATGACCCAGTGACTCTTGGACAAGGAATCTGGTAAGTTGTTGCTCTCAGCTTCTCTAGCGCACCTCTGCCCATGTGATCTTCTTTTTTCTTTTTTTCTTTCTTTTTTCCTGTAATTAGGTGTAATCATAATAAATACATCAGGTATAAAACAATCTCCTGCCTCATAAGAAGTATCCAGTTAAATTGCCCGTGTTTGCGTGGGAGTGTTTTCTTTTTCACTGGCAAAGTTTCCTTACAAGGAGTAATAATGAAGATTCTGTTAAAGAAAAATGTGTACTGAAGGTTTACTATTTCACTGCTTTTCTGTAGAATCATTTACGCAAAGCTGTGAGTCACCAGCTGAAGTTCAGTTTCTGAAATTGCTGGCAGAGTAAATTAATTTTGTGCATGAGAGATTAGTAATCTGCATGCATTACAGTCAATTCATAATTGCTTTAAAATCACATGGCAAATGATTATAATTAGGACAGGAGCTATTCAAATCAGGAACAAAAGAAGGCCAGAACCTAATTCTGTTCATTGCTACGTTTCCTCTCCTTGAAGGTTTATGAAAGATGTTCCAGCTCTTAACTGGAAAGCACAGTGGAAATCACCACTGCCCCTTCCAGCTGCTGCAGCGTTGTCAGCAAGTTTGGCAGAAATGTTTGTGAAGTACAACATTTACTCTTAGTACATGTCACAGAGACCTTGGCATAAAGGCCTTAAATAGGCAGGCCTTGAGAGCAATAACTTCATTGTCATGACTGGACAGTTGAACCTACCCAGAAAATTGAAATGACCTCTGTCTATGACTGTTCTGTCTGCTCCCCACCCAGGCTCTGCAATATCTATCACTATAGACTTTTCTCTAAGCAGTTCTCTCTTTAGAAGCAAGGAAGAGTCATTTTTTATGTAAAGGGAATATCTCCAAAGGTGAAAGATGCCTCAGGAAAGTACATGTCATTCTTGAAAGAGGTTACTATCCATTAGCCCTTCAGCCTGCAGGAGGACTGAGACCATGGCTAAGTGACCAGGAAAAATCAGAACAGAACGAAATCTTGAAAAGAGATACTCTGCTGACAGAGGCTAAAACCAACATAGAGACAGCCTACCTCCACCCGCAGGCCCCCATCCTGATAGTGCAGAGACAGGGGTATAATCTGAGCCTACACAAGCACCAGCAGCCTGGCTGGGGGCTCTTGACCCCCTCTCATGGTGGTACAGAGGCACAGACCCTTCCCTCAACCCAGGACACAGTGGGAGATGGCAGATCACCTGGCAAGGTAAGCAGCTGAGGGAGATGGGGGGACAACCTCAAACACGTGAGGAGGGGATGCAGCACATCAACATCTGAAATATTACCAAGGGTTTTGAAACCACCAGAGCAAAGAAAAGGTTTAAAGGGGACTTCACTGCAAACTGTGGTTTTTGCCTCTGGTTATCTGTGCTTCATCCATGCACAATGGGCCAGGTGGGAGGCAGTGCCCACACAAACTGTGGGCTATGGGACAGCATGGCCCCACTGCTGCCAACAGACAAGCTCCCCCAGCCCTACAGGAGGGCAAAACTTTCTGAAAACAGATCCATGCAGGAGAAGGATGCTGACTCCAAAATGCGTAGGCATAACTGAATCAAAGAAGTGAACTCACCCAGTTTACAGCAGCTGGTACAGATCATTACTTGACTGAATCAGAACAGAGCAAAAGCTTCCTACTCCATAAATCCAGATGAACATGATTAATTCCTGTGAAATTTTACTATCAAGAGGTTATATTTGGTCTTCATTTGAAGATTTTTGTAAGGGTCTTTTTGGCAAGGTCAGCAGTTGTGCTGAGCCCGCTTTTTTACTACTCTAGAAATCCCCAGCAGTCTGTGCACCTTGGCACGCACACATGACACAGAGCTGCTGTTTTGGCAAAGCTGGTCCAAGGAGGGAGACCACGAGCCATCCCCTGCCTGAGAAGGGGGGCATTGCTCACCCCACTCCTGGTGTATGCAGAGTTGAAAGACCCATTCCTCTGCATCCCAGAGAAGCCAAGACTCTGGCATCTCAATGTTATTTCTGTTCTTAACCACAATTTCCATCAAAAATATACACCCAAGAGAGAGCTATTATTTTATCTTCATAGGTGAGAGAGAAATAACATCAGCTGGCAGTTTCTGCTGCCAGAAAAAATTGCATCTTCAAGCTGAGAGGCTGCTGAAGTCCCTCAAGCAAGAAGGTTTTCTCTCTTCTAATGACTCCTGGATGACATAGCAAACAAACCCTCTTACCTGATAGCCTGCAGTTTACATGAGAATTGCTGCAAAATTCCTCTAATGTGTGTTTAAGTTTAGACTGATCTGAGGAAGGATCCTTACTTCTCTTGCTAAAGGAGAAGTAAGAAGGACTTTCTCCAAGTGACATATCCTAGATCACACCATCCTTTTGCTCTCAGCAAGCCAAGGCAGACAATGCTCCTGCCAGACTTTTCCTTCCTTCTTTCATGCACTCTATAATAAGGAAACACAAATGGCTAATTCTTGCCTGCATGAAGCTAACCCTCTTCTTTTCCTAAAATTAAAGCTCTCCTCAGATGTCTTGGTGGAGAATTTAATAACTGCCCTGAATAACCCAAGAAGCTCCAAGGCCCAGAGACACCATATTTAATCCTAACAATCAAGCATGCTGTCATGCCCAGATTTAGGCATCCTCCCAGCCATACAAGAACTACAGAAAAGAAACTTCAGCAGGATAAATGCATTTTCACTGCTACCAAATCCAGACAATGCAGGATCCAGACTAGGGCTCTCTCAAGAGACATGTGCGAGTCACTACTTTTCCCAGGGTACGAAATGTTTGGAGTAGTGACCAGAGGTCAGGGTGCCTTTGCCTTGATGCAGCTCAGCAGCAGTGAGGCTGTGCAATGTGCACCATCTTGGCAGACACAGCTGACAGAACGGCTGTGGAGACATTGCTAGTTAGGAATAAATATATGTGCTGTCAGTCTCCAGTGTAAAACCAGACGATGTGAGCTTGCATTTGTGGCTAGCTGGATGAGAAAATGACAAATCCTTCATCTGCAGGAGTAAGAGAGTTTTGCATAAACACGTTTCTTTAGAAATGGCAAGGAAGAAGTCTGGTGTGTCTCAACTGATTGAAAGCAGATTAAGGCCAAGGGAACAATGGACCTGAGATCAAAATCACTAAGTAAAAAGAGGCAGTTTATATTTCAGGTGCTTCAAATTTGTGTATTTGTTAATAATTAAGATGATACTTAAGAGGTTGTGATAGTATTTTTGTATATCTCCAGAGAAATGTAAAAGAATCTGGCTATCAATTTAGTCTTTGCATACATATCATGTTTTGCCAAACCTTCAAGTGCCAGGCTGAAAGGGGGCTACACAAAGATTTCAGGAAGTAACTCCTCGAAACAGCTCCTGAGCTGAGTGAAGGGAACAGATGTGAGCGGCTGGGTACCAACTCACCCTTCTACCATGAAGATGATCTGTGAGCTCTGAAGATAGTTTAAAATCACATGTCCTAAAGAATTGTGATTGGGGTGATGGTTTATTGCTAGGGTCACATAGCTATCATTCAGGACCAGGATGGCTCTTTCCATTGTGGTCTTGTAAAGTCCTTCTCTGTTTCTCAAGCCTCTCTTGCAAGCCAGATAATGCATCACGGTATATTACAACTCATGTACTTTTTTGCCTCTTTTTCTCCCAGGTGTAGAGCAAGATTAGTCTTTGATGAGGTGTGGTAGTTCTGGAAGAGGGAAATAGTAGTCTAGGGCAGCTTTCATCCAAAACTTACATGCTTATATGGTCCCTACTGGTCCCTACTATGGTTCATCTACTGGAGAGACCAACAATCGGCATAACAGGCACAGACAATGAGTTTCGCCACACTGTCTGTAACAGGCAGGTACTTGTGAAGTCTAGCCATGTTAACAGCATGCACTGGAAACTGGACTTCTGTTTTCTTCTAGAACAGAACTGCAATCTGCACTACAAATGGATGGGATGGGATATCTACACCTAATGTGACAGCAGCTTAGCAAATGTTTGAAGGGGCTTTGTACAATCTCAGCTGCCTCCTTCAAATCAGTTCAGCATGGCTCAAGCAAACCTGGGCATGACATGTCATTATTCAGGGGAAAATCAAGGCTGTGATGGGCTGAGGAGAAGGAAGGTAGGAAGCAGCAAGAAATGCTGTGGAGCACTCTGCAGCAGCTGGACTTTGAAGACTGAATCTGACTTAATTTTCTGACTTCGTTTTGATTAGGTAGAAGATGGTTACAAAAAGGAAAGCCAAGAAGCAGCCAGACTGGAGAAGGTCTAACATTGTCTTTAGAACCACTGGATGTCAGAGTGCAGTTGGACTCTTAGTGACAGAGAGGGGGTGAGACATCAAACATCATGGAGATATTTGTCGAGGAACACATTTCAGGAAAAGCTTATCCTGCAGATGTCCCTAACATCTGCTTCTTCATACTTGGCATCTGAAAGAAGATTCCTCAAGGATATAAGTTATTAACCATATTCTGACATGGATACTCAAAAGAAAGTTCCCATCCAGAGCATCATCAGTTGTGGAAGAAGATGCAAGTCCAGATGTTTATCCAGTAGGCACATCATTAGAAAAATACAGTGCTCAAATAGCCAGGTTGCTTTATGCAGCATCATGAATTATTAGACTGAGTTATACAGACTTCCCGTCAACCACCCTGTCTCCTGCCAGCAAGATTTCCAGTCTCACATACCAACACAGTTCATGTGCAGGGTAGATTTATTGTATTTCTCTCAGCTAGAGACTGCCTAGTCTCATTCATTTTAGTTTTAGCTTTTCTTGGGTGGTAAAGGTGCAGATATCTACATTTTTGAAGTATGCTTAAGCAGTTTCCAGGAAATAGATGCATATCTATCTGTACATGCTCTAATGTTACCTAAATGGTCCTTAGGAAAAAGGCAGCAGATGTTTTATGGCAGAAAACGCCAGCATTTCACAAACAGTCTCAAGTTCTGTTTATTTAAAGAATGTACTTAATAAGTCCATTGTGAACATAATCATAAATAAAGTAGAATGGATGCATTTGTCATGACACTTTTAGCTGGAACTCTTCCGGGTTTTGTTTTCTTTGGAGTTCTGTAAGAGCTGAAGACTCAAAAGGTGACCTTCATAATTCATTAATCATCACAAAACAGTTCCTTGAGGGAAAGAAATATGAAAGGTATGTGCAGTGCTGAAAGAGGACGGCTTGATTCACAGCAGATTTGCGAGTCTGGGCTCTGAGCCACAGGATGATTTTTCTTACAGAAACGGCCCATCCAGCCCTCAGGTGCATGGTGAGTCCATCCAGCCTGGTGTACATGGCTGTTCCCTGGCCTGCCTCTTCCTTCCACCCTGACACCTCCTGCTGGCTCTGCAGAGGTCAGGGCTCACCTCTTTTGGCAATCCAGCTGTGTGGTATAGTGGCTTGGCTTGTTACACCAGCTACAGCTCAGCTCTTACACTGTCACCTCTGCCAGAGACTCCTTGCCTTGCTCTTCACCAGCATGGATCATCCTCTGGGCTGTCTTTTAGTCTCTGGATACACCTGTGCAGGTGATCTAGGAAGGGACAGGACATGGGCTTTCACCAGTGGCCTGCAGCTGTGCTGGTGGAATACTTAGCCCACCCCCAGCATGGTTTTTAGCTCCTTTGGTGCAGCAAACACCTGGGCACAGTTCATCTCCCAAGAGACTCAATGCACATACAAATGCAATAGACTGTATGGATCTACACCTGAGCTGTAGGTGCAGGCAGATTACCCAAAAAATGCACACTGCCATGGTCATGTTCACTTCACACGTACAGTTGCAGTCAATGGGGTTCATCCCTCTGCAGTCCTCTCACACTTGGTTGCTCTACAATCTGTTCCAGGTCAAGAGCCAAAAGGAGCAATCAGGCATCCCAGAAGAAAATTCCCTTGGACTAAACAACACAAGATTTGTGCGATCTCAACTCATGAAAAAATAAGCCTGACAGACAGAAGAGCCCAGGTCTATCATCACCTTGGAGGTGGCACTTGCTGTGTGTGTGTGGGTGTTTCAAGAGTCCCAGTTAATTGCTCCACCAGTGCTGGCAGTGCCAGGCCTGGGTGTCCTCACCATGAGTAGAGCTATGGCTGCTCATGCCCCCTGTGGCTAGGGCAGGATGGTAGCTCCACTGGCAAACACCGTTTTTCACCACAGGGCTGCTGGATGCCCTTCACTCTTACCCCACACATCTCCCAGCTCTCTGAGCTGTGCCTGTGGCCATTCACTGTCTGAATATCACAGATGAAGCCTCTGGTGCATGTTGCAGCTGCTCACGTGGTCTGCTGGAGTTCAAATATGCTGATACTGTTTTTCCCTCACACCACAGATGTCACATCTTCAAGCTTGTTCTATTTGAAGCAGTCACCAACATCTGTCTGCCTTACTAGTGCAGTGTGCAGCCAGACCTGGAGAGCCTCAGCTACAAGATCTGTAGGAGTGGCATTACAGACTGAGGCCCATACTTGGACATCTAAGTAAAGCAGATCTGAATCTAAAGGCACTCAGCATTGCAGATCTCCCTGATTTTGTCAGTTGTTTGCTTAAAAGGAATGAGAATGTGATTAGCACGGTACAACTTTCCATAACTCATCTGGGATAACTCCTTGTTTCCTCAAGCAAGTCTTCTTTTAGCCAAGCTTGCTACAGAAATGAAGCTCCTGCTATACCATGGTTTCGGCAGAAAAGCAGTGTGCAGGTGCTCCTCCTTATTCCTGCACCATCAGACTATGACTGACATGAGCCAATGTGTCCCACTATTTTCACAAAAATAAATGGCTATGTACAGGAGAAAAAGAGACGCTGGGAATGTCTGCATGGGGAAGCAGAAGAAAAGGACCAATGTCTTCACAGACACCAGGAAAGTTCTACAAGACAGGTACATTAGGACTACCACAGCCACTGATCAAAGTCTTGGAGCTGGTACAAAATAATCCACAAAATAATGAGCACAAGTCCATCAGGAAACCATTCCACCTACATTTCCACTGTAGAATTTTTCATATTTTCTCAAGACAAACACATGACCCCTCTCTTCATCCCTCCACTTACCCAAGTGCTCTTTTTAAGTGAGACAAAAAATAACAAGAATGTGACTTGGCTTGGAGGAAGATACATAAGCCCCAAATGTTTAGGGAGAAGAAGTGCAGGTGCATGAGCACATCCAGAGACACTGAAGTGACAGTGGGCAGCAAATCTAATACTTGCAAGAAAATCCACCCCGAACTCTATTCACACATGTACATTTTGTCATGGAGAAATGGGTGAAAAGACCTTTTTTTAATGGGCTTGGTGTAGAACAGAACCCTCTGGTCCCACTCCAGCATAGCAGCTGAGCAAGATTTTATTTTAAGGGCATGTGTAATCTCAGTAGAGTAAGTAGGATTTCTTGTGTATTTAGAGTTAAGCACAAGTTGAAAATTGTTTCTCTGGCTGGGACAGGACATTTACTTTGCAGGCCTTCCTTGCTGCCTTCACAGCTTCTGGGAATGTTCACTGAGGGCTGAGACCACCATCTTGGTGGGATGACAGTATCCAGAGCAGAGCCACAATTTCAGGGGAAGACCAGAGTGATCAATTTCTAAGATAAAATCAGAAAGCAGAATAAGGTTTTTCTGAGTTATAACACTGTGTTTGGGCAGATGTAAAAGTAGTCTGTAAATATTTGAGGAGAGTAAACACTGTTGAGAGAAAAAAATTAGGTAAGCACACTGGCAATGTAATTAGGGTAAATGAAAGAAAATTAAGAAAATGAAAATTTAAATTAAATAGTACAGACATACTGGTGAGAGAGTTTAGACTGTGAAACTGCTGTCTACAGTTTTTGCTAACTTTCACAGTTCTGCTTCTCAAAAAGTCATCAGGCTGGAGTTGAAAAAATTTACATCAATGCTGTGGATTTTTAATTTGTTTTAATTTTAATTGGATTGTCTTTGAATCATTCAATGTATCTCTATTACAATTAGGCCACTCAATGCCACCTCTACAAGAAGGAAGAACCAAATTGTGCTCAGAATATTAGTATCAGTCTTCTTAACTGTTTTTGGGCAAATTATGCTGGAGCAATGGAGATAGATGCTGTTCCAGGCAGTTCAGATTTAGGTGATGTACTCTGGATGTCTGTGTATTTTTCTTCTCATCTTTCAGTGTAAAACAGCTTGTTATATATTCACATAATTACTTCTATCATCTAAAAATAGTTGACATTTATTCACATAGCTCTTTTTCATGATGAAGCTAAGCACACTGGGATTTTAATATGAACAGTCTGCCTAAATCTTGTGTGTCAGCAAAGGAGAACCAAAGACTGGTGCCACAGCCTGCAGTGAAGGCAGGCCTGTCATTGTCTGTGGCTTTGTGTTTCATATAGCTCAGGGCTTCACTTTCACAGAGGATGTGTTGCTGGTTGTTGCTGATCAGCTGCCTAGATCCACATCCATGGGTCACTCCTGGTCTGTCCTAGTTCAGGTGGTGGGAGGACTGCAAATACCTGTGCTGAGCTAGACAACAGTGTCCAGATTGTGATGAAGCCATCATTGCCCCTCGGCAGCATTACATCCTGGCTTTAGGCAGGGTATGTCCTGCTTCTGCTCCTGTCCTCCTCTTTTCACTCTGCTATTGTTTCTGACCAGAAGGATGCTGTAGAGCCAAGGGGAGGCCAAATAAATATAACCCAGGGTCCAGACCCGTGGACACAGGTAGCTGGCAGAGCAAGCTACCACAGCCCCTGTAGAGGAATTGTTCCCCCTGGCATGTGTTTGTCTCAAACCTCCCCTGGGTCTCTTGTTGCACCAGAGCTGGATGAGAGAGGCTGGTGCAAGAATACAGCGCCCAGTCAGGTCACAAACCACACTGTCCCTGCCTGGGAGCTGGTCTGCCAGGGCGAGGGCAGAGCCGAGCCAGCCCCTGTGTGCAGTCCCCTCCAGCATTCCCAGCCTGCTGCAAAGGCAGAGGGACAGGTCCCCATTCTGCCAATGGATGGGCAGAGCAGTGAGCTGAGCCCAGAGCTGCAGATGCTCCTCCTCCTGCCATGGCACTCACAACTTTAAAAGCACGAAGTGTGTTTTATGGCTTGATCCTTTGCTGTGAGTAACTTTTCCTGTTATTTGCTTCCTTGAGGTTGCCAGAAGAAGCTTCCATGAGAGATTTGAGGCTTTGCTTTTCTTTTCTTCCCTGATGATTCTTCTCTTGGCAAAAGTGCCTCCATCTACATGAGCAGCTGGCGACTGAGCAAATAATTTCAGGGGAGCTCAGTTTCTGTGGAAGCCTCGCATGTGCCCCTTACAGTAAATCTCCGTAAACACTGGTGTCACTGTGAGATTGGACAGCAGCTATTGCCGTGTTTCTTGATAAACACAGATGGTGTTTATGCTTAAATATGCCAAATGTGGTAATGAGAGCAAACTTTCAAAGGATTTATTTTTATGTTGTTTCCATTCTGTCCCTCTGATAATTAAGGCTGCTGTGACCTGCCTTTTGAAGGAGGAAAATATATTTATGAAGTGCTATTCAGCTTTCTAAAATAACTAAGGAAAGTTTTGTTTGGTTTTTGCTGAAGGACACTAGGCTCCTGTTTCCCAGGTTTTATTGCCCTGTATTGAAAACTGCAGACCACGGTTTACAAGGATAATTTGGCTATTGGTTCATGTTCATATTAATTGCTTCTAAAGCTTTCTCTATTAATTTTTTTCCTCCAGAAAATGACATTAATGTAAGAGTTGGATAAGTTTTTCTCTGCTCTGTGTATGTTCTTGTGCCATGGTCATGCAGTAGCACTGACCACCAGTGAGGAGGAGTGTGTTCAGACTTTTCTTTCTCTTCTGGGACATGTCTCTTCCGCCATTGCCTCTGGAGGTGAGTGTGCTGGGAAGCCCTGTTTCTGATAAACACTGACACATGCAAGCATGAAAACAAATGTTGATACTAGAGTCAAGATCTGAGGAAGTCCTACACCCTGTGAAGAAGGTGACAGAGCTCCCCACACAGCTACAAGCATCCTTGTTCTCCTTGTCCCTATGGAAAGGAGCTTCTTTTCCTTAGAATTAATTTCTTTCCTGAAAGGATGGTCAGGCATTAGAACAAGCAGCCCAGGGAAGTGCTGGAGTAGCCAGCCCTGGAGGTATTTAGAAGATGTGTAAATGTGGCACTGAGGGCACAGTTTAGTGGTGGACATGGCAGTGCTGGGTTAATGGTTGGACTTAATGATCTGAGAGGTCTTTTCCAACGTAAATGATTCTATGATTTTATTATTTCTCCTACAGTGACTAGATGAGGTTTCTTCTCACAAACACATCTTCCATCCCTCTTGGAGGAGAGCCTGCTTCTCTGCAACACAAGCTCAAGACTTCCTCCAGATTACAGTGCTGAAGACCTGATAAATCCAAGTAAGGCTGCTCTGAAAGGTCAGTCTGACTGACCAGGCTCGAACACAGAGCACCCTTATTTGTCTTCTGTCTTCAGGCCAATGCGCAGGAAATCTTTCAGAGCTAATGCAACCTTCTGCCACGAGCATTGGCACTGGATGCTTGGGATGAAATAAATGGGCTGTGACATTTCAGAGGGGTCAGTGTGGAAAAGATGCTAATGTGACATATCAAGCAAGCTATGACAGACAGCTCCAGAGATGCCTTTTCTCCAAGGGCTCAGCACCAGCCATGCTTGTTGTGGGTCCTTAGGATTTAAGTTTTGATCCTTGTTATCCCACTGTTTTATTGCACTAAAGGTCACAGACTCCTCGGCACCTCTGCTGTTATCAAATACCTGTAGCAGAGTCTCTTACACTGAGTTCTTAAATAGCTGTGCCTAAATGTCACTGGTACAGAAGGAGACTGCATGCACAGAGACTGTATGTTCTGTTGGCACAGAGCTCTTGCGAGGATAGCAAACTAAAAAGAACAAAAGAAAAAATTATAATTACTTCGTAATATTTTAAAATCTTGACATTATTTCAAGATAACTAAGTAATACAAACAGATTTCTAACAATTTGACCTTCCAAGAATACCCGCTTCTTTAAGGAAAGGTGGAGTTTCACCACATATTTTGTGACTTTGAGATAAAAACAGTATTTTAAATATGTATTCTCTTTTCCTGTGGCTTGCAGATGCAGTGAGGAAGATACTAGGATGGTTTTTTTTCTGCTACAGCTGTTACCATTTAAATCATGGCCAACAAGAGCTGTGTGCAATAACAGTTTCAGGAGTCTATGAGGCAGCAGCTAAGTAAGAGGCAGCTGTATCTGCTTTCTTCTTTACTTCATCTTGGCATCTATAGCTGTATTTACAGACTTGCACAAGAGACCTGATTTCCTGCACTGCCAAGCATCTTCATCTTCCACCTTTGAAAAAGAGAGTGGATTGCGGGGCTGGACCCTGGAAGCAGAAGATGCTGACTTCCATGGCTACCTCAGCATCACAACGTCAATTGGCAAGACACTCAAATGAAGATCACAGAGCAGGAATTGCTGATCACACCCATTTCTTTGTCAGGGCTACACACAAGTCTGTAGGATGATTCTGGTCTATGGAGTCTGTTACCCATAAAAGCTGACCCAGCTGATGACATGGGCTTATTTTTCTTGGGTCAATTCAAAAATTACTGTTGAAATGATGACTGGATCACCTGAAAGATGGTGGCGTAGATATAGAGGTTTAACATGCATTGAGTTAGTAACTTGTGATTAAATGCTTGGCTAAAGGTTAACATTTGCACAGGTGGAAACCAATGAAAAAGGCCTGGCAAACCAGACACTCACAGGGACAAGCTTAAAACTGAGTCCAAGTCAGCTGTTAGAGCAGCTGCTAAACAGTCAAGAAAGTCAGGCTTTCAGTCCTTTTAGTCCAGACCCTCCTACAACTTTCAGCAATTCACCACACAGGAGATTCATATAGCCCAAGTTTAGGTATTTAGGCTCCCTCTGTAATCAGAGGAGAGAGAAAAGCACTTCAAAGGTAATTCATCCTACTCACATCCAGGGATATGTCTCAATGACCTCTGCTGAATTCTCCCCATCATCCATATCATTATCTCTCCTGTATTATGGAATACAAAACTGGATGTAGTATGTAGATATGGAATAATGAAGGGTGATTAGAGGAGATAATCCCTTCTCTTGATGCACTACAATGTTCCTTTTACTCCCACCTGCATTAGCAAAGGCTGAGAAACCATTCACACACCCCATCCTTTTGCCCATCTTGTGTGAAATGATGGGGCTATAGAGTATTTCCCTGGCCCTATCACCACCCTATAGCAAGAGGCACACTACACTTCTACTCTCTATGGACCTCTGGGCTTCCTCACAAAACTGCTCATGAGTTCTGGTGTTTAAATTCAAGCAGGACCTAATTTTACGTCCAGACTCAAAGATGGGAAATATTCTGACAACAGATTAACAGGATGTGAGCAACATCAGCTCAGAAGAGAGAGTCTGGTACACAATTTAGGATGACTGATTTCTTAAAAGAAACACTGGGATTTGCTTTGATTTTTGCAATGACTAAGTAACAAAAATAGTAATAGTCAAATATTAATCCAGAAGAAATGAGGCATGAAGGATTAAGACATAGAGATCACTAGATTTTCCATGTCATTTGATTTTCAACTGTTGTTAGGAACTAGGAAAAACAACAGAAGTGCTTGTCTTTTTATAAAAAGGACATTTTTGAGGGCATGCCAACTGCCCTGCAGCATCCTGAGCTGAATCTTAAAATAGGCTTCTGAAGTGTGGCGCAAAAACATGAAAAGTATTTTAAGAGCAGCGGGAAGGGATTTGGACTGAAGTCCCTGACTAGAAACAGAAAGAAGAGGTTCTGGGAGCCGTCCCGTCCTCAATCCAGGCTGATTTCCCTAAATTCGTCTTGCTCGTGTTTCCCCGACTTGCTGGCACCACCTGGTGGCATCCTAAACACTGTGGTTTATAGAGAAGTTGCCAGAGCAACTTCTCCCTCTGCAAGAATGGATAAACCTAAACAACAGCAAGCTCTATTCCGACACTCAGAGCATGATTATTAGGAACTATCAGTCACAAAAACTTGCCCTAGTCTCCTTTGAATCCAAACCAGTCATGTTGCACTTATATCCAAATTCCTGGCAGTATCATAGCTGGGCAGGTTTCCAAGATTTTCACATAACTGATATTTTTACAGAACAGCACTGAGATTTATACAGCTGTAAATTCCAAAGGACTTCAAAAGCAATAATTGTGAGGTACCATTAAAGCTTTGGAAGATGTCAGCTGGGGGTAGGTGAGCAGAACATCTAATGGGAAAAGAGAGAATTTTGCCAAAGAACATCTGTGCTAAATCATGTTCTTAAAAAACAAATGTGCATAATTTTAACATGCAGAAGGTTTCCTTATAGGAACTTTCTTTACAGATTTATCCAAAAGAGCACCACAAGATGAGCTGCATTAAATTTCATCCAGTCTGCTACTGGAGATCAGACATTAAAGCTGCTAAACACTCTTCTTCCACATGATTGACAATCTGAACAAATAATTTTCTGCATGATTTCCATTCTTGTATGTCCAGAAGGAGTTTATTTTATAACTCACAAAATGAAACGTAATATTAGTTGTTTGCATCATACGTGAAATATACTGTTCTTGCTTACAGTGTTCCAGTCTTTAGGGCTGACTGCTGGGGAAGCAGTGATTGATGGATTAACTAACACCCTGCATTGGAGCATGGGAAAGTTTTCTTAGTGATCAAATGGAGTTAATCAGGAGGGATTTAGATTAGAAAATATATATATGAAGTAATAAAGGCAATTAACTAACAGCAGGAGGTGATATCTATTGATCTGCAGAAGATATATCATCAAGAAGGACTGAGATGAGGTTACTCAGGAGTATGGGAGACAGAAAAAACACACTATGGGCCCACTAGTTCAACAGGCTGAATAACAAAATTCAAAGAAATGGACATAAAACAGTAATAAAATAATAGGAAGAACATTGATCTAGAAAAGGTAGGTAATACCAAATATACCTGATACCTTTCTTCACAGAGCAAAAAAAGTATTTTGTTTCTGTGGGTATCTGAAAAGCACCTTATTGGCTGCCCTCAGAGAAATTATCAAGCAGCTTTTAGAAGATGGGTTCAACACAGCACACATGTAAGGCTGAGCTTTCAGGTCACAGCAGATTCTTCAGGAACTGGTCATGGACAGAATTTCCTCAGTGGTCAAAGCAGAGAGCAGAACCCCCAAATGGTACATGGAGAGGTTCAGTCAGTGCATAGGAGGATTGGGACATTGCAGGGGAAGAACTGGTGGCCTTGGGGACTGGACCAGATTCCCAGCTGTATTGAACTGAAACTCACAGTCCCTTGGAAGGGATGCTAAGAAATTCACAGTAATTCAGCACTTACCCTTTGGGAATGGCTAACAGGGAAAAACAGAATTTTATGTTCAGGGCTGATCTTGAAGCTGCCTTCTCCCAGCCTGAACCAGTTTTCCATCACAGACTGAGAATCAGAATGGTTTAGTTTGGATTGGAAGGCACCTTAAAGGTCATCTCTAGCTCCAACACCCCATGGATGCCATGGGCAGGGATGCCATTCACTAGAACAGGTTGCTCAGAACTCCACCCAACCTAGCCTTGAACAGGGCCAGGGGTGGGGCATCCACAACTTCTCTGAGCAACCTGTTCCAGTGCCTCACCATCCTTACAGTAAAGAATTTCTCCCTAATATGTAATTTAAACCTGCCCTCTTTCTGTTTAAAACCAATGCCCCCTGTCCTGTCATCTGTCCATATAAAAGTTCCTCTCCCTCCTTTTCAGAAGCCCCCTTCAGGTACTGAAAAGTGCTATAAGGTCTGCCTGGATCCTTCTTTTCTCTAAGCTGAACAACCCCAGCTCTCTCAACTTGTTTTCAGGGGAGAGGTGCTCCAGCTGTCTGATCATCCTTGTGGCCCTCCTCTGGACTAACTCCAACAGCTTCATGTCTTTCCTGTGCTGAGAACCCCAGAGCTGGACACAACACCCCAAGTTAGGTCTCATGAAGGCAGAGGGGAGGTGCAGAGTCCCCCTCCCCCTGCTGGCCACGCTGCTTTGGATGCATCCCTGGAGTTGTTTGCCTTCTGGGCTACAAGCCCTGTTGGCTCTTGTCCAGCCTTTCATCCTCAAGAACACCCAAGGCCTCTCGGCAGGGCTGCTCTCAACAGGGCTCATTGCTCTTGCTGGTGCCCCGGTCCTGATCTTGTGCTTTAGGAGCTGGCTAAAGGTGTGAAGAGATAACATGAGGAAATGGGACAAGCTGGATTAACATTTATGGCACTGCAGATACTGCAGTGGCTGTGGGTGCTATTATACTGTGGGAATGCCAAGGTACTGCTTGTACAGTCTCTACCACTGCCTCACCTTACCTAAACACTCACAAATTACATGCCAGGTGCCAAAGTAATAAAAAAACTTAAAAATCACTGCATTTGAAAGTACGAGTGTTGTTTATTCACCTTTGAATTTGACCCTTTGAATAGTGTATTTACAACTTTTTTCTTTATGGCTGCATTGATAAGAATTTGCAGGGTTCAACCTCATGCAAGAACCAGGATGTGGAGCAATACTGCTCCAGCTCCAGATTTCTGGCTGGTCTGTGCCCACAGCCAGGCACTTGGTGAGTTGTATCCAGCCAGGGCATTTTGTTGAGCATGGATCCAAGTGTTACAACCTGAAGCTTATCTATAATGTCTTCCAATACAAATATTTCTTTGAAAAATGAAACAAGTATCTAATTTTTGAAAATATATTTTCTGGTTTTTGGTCACAGCTAGGCAGGTTCTTTTTCCTAATTTTACCTTCTACTCTTCAAAAGGTAAAAAATATTAGAGAAATGATAATTATTCTGCCATTCTCAAATAAATCCTCAAATAAGTGGCAGCAATTTTCTGTAAAGAAAACTTCACTAATATTATTTCATATTTTTAGTTGTGGTCTGGACTCGTTGTGAATTCTCAGTGAAAGAAACAAATCCAAAATCTAATCTTAACTGCAGGGGAATAAACTGCAGGGGAATAACCTCCATTCATGTTTCAAGATTTCCTACAGCTTTGCACTGCTTCATTTGAAGTCTCAGCTCTTTGTCCAAACTCAGAGAAGGTGCATGGCACGGAACACTCAGCCTTCACCGAGTTATAAAAATAATGTTTTGGCTTTGACCCTGGCACAGTTACAGGAGCAGCTGAAACAGCTCATAGCCTCCAGTGCGACTTTTCTTGGCACGGTTTTTTAGAGTAGTAAAAGCATAGAAGGAAGCTGAAGGCACGGCCGGTAGATGTCACCCACGCACCAGGCACCACGCGTGCGAGCCTCCCCCCACGAAGCCTCCCAAAGAGCCACCCGCCCACTGCCCGCGGCAGCCGGGGCACGCAAGGAGGCTTGAGAGGAAGGTTTATCCTAAATGCAGCCCACGGACGGTGCAGGGATGTTCAGAGGGCATCATGGGCATCCTGAGTGGGGAAACTCCTGTGACCCATGCTGGACATGGGGAGAGCACCCAAGCTTCTGTCTCCACGGCTGGCATCTGTGCAAGGGGTGAACCCCAAAGGGAGGGGGTGTTACTGTCAGCTTTGCTGGGCACAGGGACACCTGCCCCAAGCAGAGTGCCGGCAGCCTGGGGAGTTGATCTCCACCTCGTCTTCATCACCATCTTCATCCTCTTCTGCTGTCACCATTTCTGGACTGGAGATGTCCCTGTGTCCCCCTGTGTCCCAGTGTCCCCCTCTGCAGTCCTGTGTGCTGAGGGTCTTGTGTTCCCCAGCGTGGCAGGTCGAGACTGCCAGCCCCTGTCATTCCTCTTTACACTTGTGTGTCATGGAAATGAAGATTCCAGCTTGCTTTTTCCCCTCTAAAAATCAATTGGAAGCAGCTTTGTGCTATCCAGCTTAATCATTAATGAACACTGAGCTGACTAATGGTGCTTGTTCAGGCTTTCTGTAAAACATTTTAAACCAAAACCCTGCAATCCTCCCCAAACTCTGTATCCAAGTCTCATTAATACCTGACATACTGACGCTGCACAGTTCCTGCATTTTTACTGCAAAAGGTTAAGAAATAGTCAAACTTACACCCTGATCTGCTTATCAGTAGGGCATTTGGGCACAGCCCAGGGTTTTGTTGTTGCTTCTCTGCTCTGGCAGAAGGCAACTGCTTTGGCTGAGCACCTCCTGCCTCACACCAGTGTCTGGTGCTGGTGGGGAACTTGGCTGTCTATCTCACACCTTACCAATTAATAATGATTCCTGAGCAAAACATTGGGAACTCCCAGCCTGGAGAACTGGGAACAACATCAGATATACCAGCAGCTCTGACATTTTGTGTGTTGAGGAGCTCTGTACTCTGGTGTGCCAAGTCATGGGCTTTTTAAAGACACCTCTGCGCTTTATAGGAATTACTGAAACATAGGATAGAAAAATAGGAATTTAGCCAAGCAGTGAAAGATGTGATCATCCCTCATTATGGCAAATGGATCAAAGAACATCACTGATGTTTCTAGGAGTTTTTGTGTGCCAGCCAAATGAAAAGAAGACTTTCTTACCTTGCTGAGTCTGGACAAATAATCTCTCCAGGATCTGTAATCACATGCACTGAGGGCAGCAGCCACAGTTACATGTTGGCCGCAAGAGGTAGCTAAATGCTTTTTTTTTTCCTAGAGAGAATAACAGGTCTCAGGAAAAAAAAAAAAAAGAAATATCACTCTTCTGACCTGTCTGGCAAAGCTAGACTTCATTTCCCAAATCATAATCTTTGGAAGGGAGCAGGTTCACTTAGTTTTCTTGACAGGAACATAAGACTGTTAACAGAAATCAAATTATTCTGATGGAGCAGCTTCAATCCTGCACCTCTTTGCACGGATGCAGGAGTTCCTGACTAGTTGTGTTTCCTGAGGGTGGCACTGGATAATTCATTGAAAGCATGGTACCCTTTGGTTCAGTGCCATAGGACTTTCCTGAGGGGTTTCCAGAAGGTGAAAGAAAATGAAATGTTGTTATTATCCTACTTTATATAAGAAAAACATGAGTAGAGACCCATCTGAGTACAGGTGGGAAAATAAGTAGAGGGCCATTTCTGTATCCTAAACCCCAGCAAAAACAGGGTTCAAGGAGCTGCTGACTTGCAGCCTTTCCTGGCCATATCATCCTTGCTCGCTGAGCAGCTCCCCCACCCAGTGCTCTCCTGGCAGCTGACTTGCTATAGGCAACGCCTTGGTCCTCGGGGCTCTTCTGCCTAGTGCCTTCCCATGGTTGGACCACTTAAAAGGTCATTTAGTTTCTTTGCTTCCATGGAAGATGCTGGGCCTGGCATTCAACCAGGTCTTTCACTGTCTTTAAATCAGAAACCTGCTATAATGAATAAAACATTTTTGTTTCAGTAGTAACACTAATATCATCACCATCACCACATGGGCTGCACAGAATATCTTGATCTATGGGAGAGGAAGACCCAAGCACCACCCCATGCCTGTGCTGTGTGCGGTGTGACTGCGACCGACACTGAGATAAAACCACTTATTAGACTAATTAATGTAGCAGCAGGCAGGATGTGAGGCATGAGGTCATGTCGGAGCTCACAAGCCAACCCAAAAAAGCCTCTGGTAAGCAGGGCCTCAGGTCGTTTCCACAAGGTGGGGCTCTGTCCCCAGATTTTGCAGCTTTTCCTGCTTTCCTGAAAGCATGTGCAGCTTTTCCCTCTGAGGTGCTGAGGGTGGTGGCTGTGGTCCTGGAGATGGGAAGGGATGAAATTTTGATGGAAGAGTGGTTGGAGGTGCTCAGCATGGGGATGCTCAGTGCCAGCCCCCTGATAGAAGCTGATTCCTGGGAAGTGTTAAGCTTCCCTTGCCTCTGCAAAGCAATACTGGGAGTAGGCTCAAACCTGCACCCAAAAAGCAAAGCAATAATATTTTTGCAAATAACCCCTGAGCTGGTGCTTGGAAGGGCTTGTGAAGGCTGAATCCTGCAACATGCAGGGGAGAAACACCTTTTCTCCCCAGGTACTGAGAATGTTCAGTCAAGGCAAGATGCTTTTGTGAAAAGGTTTTCCTAGCAGGAATTATTTGCTTGCGGTGGCAGTTTCACAGGCACAGGCATTTTCCCCATTTCCCTGCACTTGATACGAGTCATGTTAACATCCCAGTAAACGTGTTTTCCTTTCAGCTACATAGCTTGTAACAGTATTTGCCCGAATTAGAGCAAGTTTGCTCTGCAAACGGCATTCACCTTTCCCAGATACAGTGCAGCTGTTCCCTGTACGTTCTCGCAAGGTCCTTGTTTGCACAGACTTTTGTCAGCAAATACACCCCCCTGAACAAGCCACTCACTCTGACTGCCCAGCACTGATAGGGGAGTTGTAGGTCCTGCAAGACACCTTCATCCTTGTCTTCTCCTTTCATTAATAGGCACCCACCTTCGAGACGGCGCCAACGAGGCTTTGCTCACATCATCAATCACGGCGCTGGGGCTGTCTGAGTCCTGCAGAAGTGTGAAGGAAAGAAGCAGACATTATTAATTCTTCCTGCAGTGAAAGCTCTTCGATAACACAGTGCTGACACTCGCTATGTATCCCCACCAGCACAAACACAAAGGTCGCCACCTTCCGTCAATACTCAACAGAAAACATGTCCCACATGCCTCCCTCATGCACGACAGTATTGATGGCCACTCAGGTGGAATCATGGTCTGTGGAAAACACAGGGAGCTGTGAAGGGGCTATCCTGATGCCAGAAAGCAGAATTGAGGGCAGAGTCAGGGCAGGCTGCAAGCTCCGCAGTGACCAGGGTTTTCAGGCTTGAACATCAATCCACAGGAGGCAGAACATTCAAGAAATGCACCCATTTCAGTGATCTGTGGGCACATGTTCATCACATCTGACTCCAAGATGCTGCCAACTTGTCTAGCAGGCTGTGAAGCAGCCTGGACTCCTGGGCTCTGGTGAGCCAAAGCTATCTGTGACATACTGGGGAACTTGTAGGGCTTGTGGACCTCTGTTGCAGAGCTGTAAGATGGAGCCAAGGCTCTGGGTGAGTGAGTGGGTGACTTCTCCAGGAGAAGTCAACTTGAGCATGGATCTTTCATGTGTAAGTGTCAGTGTGACCATGGGAGGTATGGGAATGCTGACATGTTGGTGTGTGCTGGGCTCCTCACTGCTCTCATGGTTCTTGCTGCACACACAGGAGCCTGTACTCCTGGTTCTCAAACTGGCTTTTCAGTCCCATCCACCTCTGCTTGGGCTTCAGCCCGAGATACAATCTTTGATACAATGTATTGATCATTTGGATCTAATGGAAAGAGATGAGTCACCAGAGAGTGTTGCTGTTTCCAGATGAGTGTTGTCTTCATACAGCTCCTGAAGAGAAAAAAAAATCATGGATATACATGTGTGTAGGAAGGAAAATATAGAAAAGTGAAGGGGGCAGACAACTACCAGGGGCTTTTCACCATCTGAATGTCTGGGATACACACTGGGGCTCCCAGAGAAGGCCTTCTCCTCCCTTCCACCAAGGTCCAGGACTGCTGCTCTGGACACCTCTGGGAAGAATCACTCTATCTTTGATGTCAAGTAAATTATGCAGCCACTGTTTTCAAACTGCCACTCAATTCTTACACAGAATATTTCTGGTTTGAGGTGGACAAAAGCTGGAGTACGAAGCAGGGCTTCATATCATGTACTGTGAGCATCCCAAACTGAAACTCAGAGTATCTATTTCTTACACAGTCTGAGATATAGGTAGCCAGCTGGTGACCTGGCTCTCACCTTCCCAATCCTAAGGAGGTCCCACGGACTGTTTCTGCTTTCAGGGTCAGGTACATCTACACACTTACACACCTGTGGTACTCTGACCCCAACCAGATCTTCCAGATGCTCAGGTCAGGTCACAGTGTTTCTTTAAACTGTATTTTAAAACTTAGTCTTCATCAGAGTCAAGATACTGTCTAAAATAAGAATGCAGTTTATTAAAGCATCCACATTTTCATGCCTATTGCAACTAACTTAGTTGATTTCTCAGAGTGAAAGCAGGTGAGTGACTGGGGGAGATCTTCAAGCACAGATCCAGCTTTCAGGCAGATGCAGGAGATCTGCATCAAGCCTCATGGAGCTCAGGAAGCATTTGGACAATCCTCTCAGACATATGGTGTGATTCTTGGGGTGTCCTGTGCAGGGCCAGGAGTTGGATTTAATGGTCCTGATGGGTCCATTCCAACTCAGCATATCCTGTGATTCTACAATTCTAGGTCTGCCATTCCACAAAATCAGTACCTAAGCAATCTTCCCTGAATGCATTGTTTTCCTTGCTCTGAGTGTCCTGTCACAGGAGATCTCCACTGCCTTTTAGCTGCCTTTAAACTTCAGAGGGGATGAAGGCAAGACATGGCTCTCTTCCCGTAAAGTGCCTGCAGCAACTCCACCCTCCGAGCAGGCTTGATACTATCTGCAGTCATTTAAGCAGATATTGAATGAGTGAAGACTCTTACACATCAACCATGCACTAAGAGGGTCTGAGGAATGGTATTTTACTTCATTGCAAATATCTTGAACTGCTGTTCTAAGCTTATCCTGGTCTGTGTACACATCCCCATCTCCTTGAAAGCAATCAGGCACAAAGCTGTTACATTAGTGCTTCATGCCCTCATCTAGCTCCACACTTATGTCCAGGTCCAAGGGGATTAATCTGGACATAAATGGACATCAAAAACATATAAATATGCTTTTAGGTGGCCAAGGCTGAGACACCTCCTCTGACCAGGATTCATTGAGAGATGAAGTTATGGTTCTCATTATGGATCTGGATGCAGACAGTTTGCAGGTAAAGGCTGTGGTCTGTGATGCTGTGCTAAGAGTTGGGCTGTTGTATTAAGATTTGGACTGAGCTCAAAAGTGCAACTGCTGAGGGCTGAATGACAAAGGCTTTCTGTCTGTACTGATCATCCAACGTTAGGAGGAAACCAGTGGCAACCTTGCCCCTGTTCAGTGAGCTTGAGGTGGTATCCAGAGCCGTTTCTCACTGGGCACTCATGGCTCAAAACACTTGGGGTCAATAAAGAAATACAATTTTTGCTATCTGATGAAAGCTGAGTAACTTCAGTCCAGTTCCCTGTGGGCAAGTGTATACTACCACCACTAACATCTGCAGGTGATCCAGCTGGCTTTCCACACAGGTCAATTACTTGTGGAGGCTTGCAGCTTGCAGCTGAAACTTACCTGGGACCCCCTCAGGGCTGGAGTGTTTTAGCAAGGACTCACTCTGGTTCACGTACCTAAATCCGTCAAAGGATGTTTTTGAAGCAGCACAGTGAGATTGCATAAAGGTTGTGTGACATCTCTTGCTGTACTCAAAGGTTATCATCTCAGCTGGAAAACTCTGACTTGGTGCATTTCCAATTAATACATTTCTGTGCAAGAGATATAACAGTCCAGTAGATGAAGTCTAATTTGCTACACATCTCGGTACCTTTTCAAGGAAGATTGAGTTCAACATCAAGAGAGATTCTGTCTGTTGTTACGATCACTGCATTCTGACTATGCAGACCAAGCTCCAGAGAGACATTAAAACCAAATGACCATGACAGGGAAATGGAGCCAATCATTGTTTAAGGCTGTATCAGCTGAATCAAGCAATCTGTGAAAGAAGCATGAAACCTGTTTTGCATGCTATCGTTTCTTATCAGACTGGGATTTACTTTGATGCAGCAACTCAGTTCATCATGATGGTGGAGAAAAGGTGGAGAAAGCTGGGAGAATGTGAGGACAATAACATTAGCCTAGAAAGGTATTAAGATAAACCTATGAAACAAGAAAAGGAGAATGTACAAAGGGAAGTGCAACGTGGAAACATGAACTGCTTGCATGGTCTTTAGGAGAATCATATTTACCAAGTAATCTTGGTTATCTAATGCACACGAGCAGGGCACGTCTCTTATTATGTGACTGTACAGCAACTGGCTAAATGACACATAAATATCATTGATGGTAATATTATATTAATAATGGCAAGAATAAAACAATGGAAGATGAGGTCTTCATGCAAGAAGTCCTTCACTACAGCAACAGACAAAATTCAAAGCCTGTTGTTCACAAAGATGTTAGCAGCATTCAAAAGAATATATGGAAGCTGTGCATTGGTGTTGACTTCCAGCATAACTACAAAAAACTTAAAATATGTATCACAAGGTTTCGGTTTAAAAAGAAATGGGATCTCCATCTAGAATGGAAAGAAAATTAATCTTTTTTCACTCATTTTTGGAAGAAAAAATACATTTTTCCCAGTAAAGGGAAATTGCAGTTCTGAATTGTGAATGTTTACACAGAATAATTTTAGTCCAGTAAAGGACTTCAATGACCAGAGGAATGCAATTTTTTTCATGTAAATATAAAGACAGAAAGTATCAGAATATGACTACTTTTTATTATTTTCTTGGGTTTTTATGACATCATTTGTAGAGAGTGACCAGCTATCAAAGGATGTTTCAGAAACATCACAAGGGCAATATTCAAGCTCATCTGTTGATCTATAGCAGTAAACAATTTACCATGTAGCTTTCTGAAACTGGGAAAAGCTTTCCTGGGTTTTCAGTATTTAAAGAATTGCAGTTGCCATGCATAAATTTTTCCAATCTAACTTGACAGTTTTTAAACTTCTGAAGTAATTCCTCCCTAAAAACTTATAGTTGGTGCCAAAAAGAGACAAAGACATGACTGAGGGGTTTGAGTCTTTAGGACCAAGGTTAAAAATTGAGAAACTTAACATTTATCATCCCCCCTCCTTCCAAAATCTGACATATCCACACAACAACTTACATAATTCTCAGATCTGCTGGTTTAAAGAGAAAAAACACCAATCTATTCTAAATACAGCACTGTGTCTATTTGCTTTCCTGTGTAACAGGGAAAATAAAGTAGTGCTTGGATGTTCCTCTGAAGAAGACTAGGAAGATGCTTTGTAAGAAAGGGAGCTGGATAATGGAATATCAGGCTGCTATCAAACAGACAGAGATATGATGTTTATGGCCAGAAATAACCTGATTTCTTTTATAGAAGAGCTTGAAATATGTAGATCCCGGATATTGTCATGTGAAAAGTGAATGAAATGGTGGCAGCCTTCAGTGACTGTCACATAATCACTTAGATTGGAAAAGATTTCTAAGATCACTGAGTCCAACCCAGCACAGCTATCTCCACCACTAAACCATGTCCCCAAGTGCCACATCTACATGGCTTTTAAATACCTCCAGGGATGGTGACTCCACCACTTCCCTGGGCAGCCTGTTCCAGTGCTTGACAACTCTTTAAGGGAAGAATTTTTTCCTTATATCCAATCTAGATCTCCCCTGGCACAACTTGAGGCCATTTCCTCCTATCCTATCACTTCTTATGTGGAAAAGGGACCAACACCCACCTTGCTAGAATCTCCTTTCAGGAAATCATAGAGAGTTTTTTACTAGCTAATAAGAGTTAGCCCATAGATTTACACTTTGGTTTGAAATTAGGCTCACAACTTTTAGATACTGTGGAGACAGGACCTCCTGACATGGTCTGAGTGTCCTTCACAGACCACCAAACCACTTCCAGTTTGTTCCCAGAAGTTTCTTTAGTTCTATCAGCACAGAATGAAGCCTTTATGTTGCAGGGCAATTGTGCTCATGGGCCTGGAGGTTTGACCTTTACCATAAGCTGTTTTCTCCCACTAACTTTCTGACCTGGAATATGTCATGGCATCTATGATGTCTTACAGTGTCCAGCCCATCTTTGGCCCTTTGGTCCATCCAAACTGCCCTAGCTCTCCCTGGCCTTGGCTATAAGGGCTCTAAACATAAACCTTCTTTTCCAGCAATTCAGCCATTGAAACAGTTTAGCAGTAAATTCAGCAGACACCTGTAAGTTCAGCCTTCTGGACTAGAGAGCTGAGCCCAGGGGAGATCCAGCTGAGACCAGCACACTGCCCACCACCCTCTCTGGCCATGGAGCAGAGCATGCAGACCCACAGTCATCCCAGAACAGCTGCTCTCAGCAGCACAGGGGTAAATACTGTAGCCTCAAAGAAGCACCCAGTCCTTCTCAATTTGTTTTCCTATGAGCCCCAAACCTTCCAGAGCTATTTAAATCCAAATGCCAGCAGTGTTTCAGACTGGAACGGGATGCTTAGAGTACATTGTGAGACACTTGGAGTACATTGATCTGCTCAGGAAGGCAAGATAAAACGGAGACTTGTTGAAGCTGGCCAGTGTGGCAGCTGCCTTCTCCTCTCATCACATGGCTAATATGTTAAAGCTTCTGTTCGAGCATGAGAGAGATGAGAAATAGTAACAAAGTCTGAAAACACATAAATTGAGAAACTGTTGGGGAACCAAGCTATGCAAACAGAGGATTTTTATTAGCTCTGATTGCAAATGCAAAATAGAAATTGTTATTTTAATGGAGGTAGATGTACAAATACAACCAGAAAGATGAAATAAGCAGAGAGAGCAGAGAGAAATTTTAGAAGTGTTGGAAAAGCATGAACTAGGAAGAAAAGTATAGCCTGCATGTTGCAGAACAGCATAAGAAACACCAACAGAGGTCACATTCCCTCAGGCACCCCAGTCCCTGTGTTGATCATTTGGTTTTGTTTTGGCTCCTTTTTTTTTTTTTTTTTTTAAGAGAATTGTATTGCAGAATTACATGACTATTCCTTGTCCAAGTGACTGCATGAGTATGCCCTACCAGGGCCAGAAATAGCAGCCTGTTTCAGGCTGCATTTGACATGATCACTTAAGAAGCTGTGGAAAGCAAATTCTGCTAAGTTATGTAAGATCAGAGATATCACGTTATTAGGGACCATAAAGATTTGGAGTTGGGGTGCTTTGGTATATTTATCAAATAATACTCAGTCACTTATATCCCACTTATATATTCAGGTCCCCATCTCAATCAGGACAGCACCCTTACCATTCCCTGCTGCCCTCCAAGAATGGAGTTCCTGCAGTTTTCATAACCAGGGCTCCAAAAGTATTCAAAAGCTGGAGATGGCTGTGGGGTGCATCAAGTCAGCTTGGACTCACCAATACATTTTTTAAGCTGCTTTGGCCTTTCCCTGTGATTTCCCTGGGAGAGATCACAACCACCTTTTGCAGACTTTTCCACCCAGGGCAACACCTTAGAAAACAGGTTTCCTCTGATACAGTAGGAAAGAACTGTACATATCAGCAGACATATAAAAACTCACGTAGAACTAGGATGAAGGGAAAACTTCTACACATCCAACTTTATTAGATGAATTTTATTCTTTGCAGAATTGAAGGTCAGTTGGATGAGCTTGCCTAGAACAACCAGCAAACAAACAGCTCTTGAGCTGCTCCAGCAGATCTCAACGCAGTCAGCAGCTTTCCTGCCAGCCTACCTGTGGCAGCTGTGCACTGCTCAAGTGCCCCTGAGGATTGACACCTGGAGAGTAAATAGCTGTCCACAGCTGCTGGGAATGGAGTCCTCACCTAAATGTGCTTGAAGCTACCCTCACCTACAGTGGCCAAAACATGATTTTTGGACACGTAGAATTGTTCCTTTTTTTTTTTTTTTTCCCTGCTGTTTGTCAATTTACAGGTTTATACTGTTCTGTTTATACCGTTCTGGCAGGTTCACTTGTTTGCACAGGGATTGAGGCCACTGCCTGTGATTTGTGAGGTGCACTGTGGGTCCTTCCCCCACCAACACTTCCCACCACTTCCACTAAGCACAGCCCAGCTGCAGTTATGATCCCACACACCTTGGCAAGCAAAGGCAAGAAAAGGGGTCATGCAAGGAATTGGGTACTGCCACGCTGCTATGCCTGAAGATTAAACATTCCCCTTCCTTTGAGAGGGATGTCATGTATCACCTGCTCATCCCTGTGGCTGAGTTTAGGTCACTCTGCAGGAGAAAATGTAAGATTTGAGGAGGACAAGCAGGGCACCTACATAGGAGCTTGACAATGTAGCCCAAGGTGTAGTCATTTCCCTGAGGGAAGTGATGGGTTTCCAGTATGTCTTGCATCAACCTGCAACCATCTAAACCTGGTCTACAGGACCAGGGAACAATGAGAGTGACTGGACCTGAAAGCAGTTACTTTAATATATCCTTTTTGTACCCTATCTATGGTTACAAGACGGAAAAGATATAGCATGTCCCCAGGAGGAGTTCTATTCCCCTTCTGAAAGTAGAACTTGTGCACTTGCACAAAACCAGGTGGCTGAAGCTGAAATGAAGGGTAAGAGGCTCTGAGCTGTGCCATGCAGGTCAGGCTGGGTGGTCTGCATCATTTGTCTAGCCTTCAAAACCTGTGAACATGTCTCAGGAGAAAGGTGGGATTAGGGTTTGTCCAGTTCATTGCACAGAAGCAATGATGATAATTGTACTGACACCCCAGTTTGCACTGGGAGAGTCGCCCAGTACTGCTTTTTATGAGAACCCACCTCAGGAGCCAGTTAATGCTGAACTGACCCACAGCAGGCTTCTGTGATGGCAGAGAGGCCACAAATGGCCTCCTGCCCCAGGCTCCCTCATGATATATTTCCTTGTATCCACTGGATCAATTTTACCTGAAATGTTTGCTGCCCCTGAGCAGTGAGGAAGAGGCAGAAATGCTAAAGATAACTCTGTAAATAGAGAAGGCATGGAGGGGTCAGAGACCAGGAGAAGGATCAATATGCTGCCTTAGCCAAGGGGATGAATGAATTGTAACTGAGTGACAGACATCATCAAAACAAAATTTCTTTCTTAAAGATAAATCACAGATGGTTTTCTTGCCTGCATGAGACAAAAGCCCAGATTCCTGGGAAAATCAGGAAACAACAACAATAGTAATATTAATAGAAATACTACTATTACAACCAGTAATAATTATTATAATAGTAATAGTAATCCAGAGATGCCCCTACAGAAGAACTGAGTAGGTGTGGGTTCAGCTTCCCGTTGCCTTTGCTGGTGAAATGCAGTGAGCATTTGGGTACTTGCACACCCGGGATGTCCCCTGCAGCCTGCAAGAGACTTGCACAGGAATAAATGCTGACTTTCTGCAGTACCCAAACAAGCATCCTAGCAGCTCTTTCTGATTCTTGTTCCTCCTCCTTTCAGGCACCTCTTTGTTCTGTTTCCTGACATCTGTAGCCCCATCTCCATTATTCCTTTTGCTGCCTTTTCTTCCCTACACTGCTCCTGGTTCCCTGTCCTGTGTGGGTCCCAGGCTCTCCCCCAGCCATGTCAATGTCAAGATCATTGAGGTAGAAGAGGCTGCAGGGGCTAGGGAAGATACCCCTGATGCCACCCAGTTTGGGGAGCAGGATTGTTCCTGCAGGGAGAGAAGGGAGCAGAAAAAAGAGTGGAGAAGCAAGGTTGGAACCCTAACCCTAACTCTAACCCTGGTCTCACTGATCCACTCTTAGGACTGAGAAACAAACAAAACTTCCATCTCTTGGGAGAGCAAGGATTTCAGGTTCCCCTCAGTTAACTGGGTATCAAGAGGTCTGCCTGGGCTCCTCCTCATTGCAGGGGTCTCTGCATTGCACAGACCCCGTTCCCCAGAACTGTGTTCCCAGTCCAATCACCTTTCCCAAACGTTGTTGAAAGCATTCCTAAAGCTTTTCCTTCATAGTCTTTCCTCTTCCAGCACCCCACATGTCCACTCTCCAGGGGCTTCGTTCCTGATCAGTGCTTCTGCCCCCCCGAAAGGCCCAGCTCTGAGGCAAGGGGAGCTCAAATGCCACAGGACACTTAGAAGAGCCACTTCCCAGCTCATTTAGCCACCACAAATCCATAGTGAAATCATTGTTTTAATGCCAAAAGGGTCTCTGTTTTGCATTTGGTATTTAAGAACTTGATGAACTATCAAGGCAAAAAGTGGCTGATCCTCACCTGACTGGGCATGAACCCTCAGCTATGAAGCCATTATCACTGTCCTTGCCTCTTGATTTCCACTTGTTTCTTCATTTTTTTGCTCCCTCCTGCCACTGCCACCCCATGCAACAACAAGTCAGATTTTCCATCAAGGATTTCTCCAGCCCATCTGTCATGTCTCCTTCCCCTGCTCTGTTTGATTAATTGGCAAGGCACCAGCACTTGTAGCAGCAAACATCACAACCACTGACGCAAGAACTTTGTTTATCCACCCTCAGCTCTGAAGTATGATACTGAATAAACAGAATGGGCAAAAAAATAGCTTAAGGCTCCTTCCAGTTATCAAGGTGCTGTTTTCCCTTCTAACATTAATCTCTGTTGGAAGGGGTCCACTAACACAATTCTGCTAGGTACTCAGCCACGGGTGGTGGGAGAAGTGACTGTCTCGCTGGAGAAGTACTCAGAAAGGCTGTACCCATCAGCTCTCCAGCACTGGCTTGGAGAGTTACCCTGACATGCTTCTGACAGGTGCTGCTTCTCCAGGCTCTGGTTCCCCAAAAGACAAAAATCTTTCCCCAAAGCCTTATTTTGCTTAGTTGAATTGGAAGCTCACTGGCTTGGGTGCTGTGGGCTCTAGGCTCCCAGCTGGCAGAAGAGCCTCAACACATGTCACTGCATCCTGCTCACTGAGCTGTGTGTGGAGGGTAATGCATGTTCTGGTGCCTACACTTCTGTGAGTGCGTCTGGTCAAGAGCACCTCTCGTCCTGCACCCCTTTCCCTCACCCCTTCTCCACCGAATACGGGAGGACGGAGTGGGCAGAGAGCATCTCAGCCCTGAGGCAATGTATCTGCATCATGGCTCACGGCATGAAAAGGTTGTGTGTCAGGACTAAAGGATGAAATCCTACTGGGGGGTTTGCCAGAGGCCATTTAGTGACTGCTTGCCTAACCCTTTGCTCCCAGTTTGGGGGGTTGTTTTGTGCCTCTTCAAGTAAGAAAAGCGCACATTTGGGATCTGTCCATCACCCTCATGCTACCAGAGAGCAGAAGACTTCATTCAGGAAGAAGGTACCTTCAAACATCTGACATTGCCTCTCCAGAGGAGAATGAGAAAACACACAAATATTTTAAATCAGGCATTTGTTTTATCTGTTGAAAATTGTGGGTCTTCCTCTAGTGGAAAAGGATCTCATGCAGGGGATTAAAACCAGTAGTACTGCTTTTAAAACCATCTGGAGGCAAGTAAGCCTCTACTTCAAGAAGGATTCGAGGTTGCCATGCAGAAACCAAGAGACCATGGACGGCAAAGAGCTGTAAGAAAAATCAGCCCTGGATAACACAAGAGATGTGGAGCAGTTTATTTCCACAGCAGCAGCAGCAGCCGTGCTGCTCAGAGAGCATCCAGGTGATTCCAGCCCTGGGAAAATGGGGACGTTATAAGCTTCTGTGTAAAAGTAGCGTCTATCTTTGCTTCCCTTTTAACAAGATTAGTCTTGCTTTTCTCTCCCTCTTTCTTTTGCTGTCTGCTGGCCACCTCCGTGCTCTCCCGCTAATGTGATTAGCGGTGCATGGGGACCATACTGGCAGCAACTGTCACAAAGATCTCTGCTTACTTGAGTGCACCTCTTTCCTCAATGAAACATCTTGTGTTTATGGTCACAGGGGGTATTGTTAACTCCTGGATTCGAATAGAAAGGGATATTTACGACCCTCCCATAAAAGTTGATTCAGGGAGACATTTAGGAAAGAAAGGGACAGAAGACAGATGTGTTTCCTACCACAGATGCTGAGGAGGTTCAATTGTTCTGCATATGTAATGACTTTTTATGGTTCCTTACAAACACTTTCCACACTGCTAGAAAGGTGCCTAAGTCAAATACGCATAGTTGCTCACAGAAGACAATTTAGTGACCATACAGGACACTACAACTTTATATCTTGTTAAATATGTCAGAGATGGGCATCGCTACATGTACAACACGAAGGGGAATATCTGCCTGCACTGAGTCACGGCTACCCTGCTTGCCTTCCCCACTGCAGCTCTGCTTTCATTTAACATTTCCTGGGGCTTTCAGAGCATGTTTACTGTCATGCCCATATGGTTAACACCTACAGCACCTATTGATTTTTTTCTGACTAAGGCACCTTATCGGTGTTACATTGACAGCTGCAGTTTGTGTCTCCCCAAAAGAGTAGAAAAAGAAGCCTAAGTCTTCCTAACTGTGCAAACAAATAAGTACTTGTAGGTGACAGGACCGGAAAGGTTGACAAATTATAGGTCTGAAGAGAAGAGTTGACCAGTGACAGAAGCATAATTACAGACAAGAGAGGAAAAGGAAGATGGCAAATTGCTATGTTATCCTAACAGCAGCCAGCAGATTCTTGGTTACATGACGCTTCTGCCTCAGGCTGGCTGGTTTTACTCTCTGATGTGAGCTCCCACAGGGTGACAAGAGTTAAGGTGAGTGTACAGGAGGAAATTTGTATCTGAAGAGGTGAGGTGAGATTAGCTTGTGACTATTTACAGCAGTGGAAGATCTGGCTAAAGCCACTGACTCTGGTTCCTCTGTGCTCCTGTGACAGAAACAAAGAAATTTCCAAAGAAGTCTTATGCCAAAAACAGTGTGCATAAAGTGGCTGTGCACTGGGATGCCTGTAGAGAAATGCAGCTCATCCCAGCCACACTGACCATCCTCCCACTATCATCCAAGGGATCAAAGCTAACATAGACCAATGACAATGTCCTCCTGTCTTGATGCAACAGAAGAAATGGGAAAGATTGGCAACATGAGATCATTGAGGAGCTTGTGCATCTCCTTTTGTGCTCAAACACAAGTATTTCCAGCTGGCCTGTGGGTTTGCAGAATAACAGAGCTAAGGAGGGTTTCACTGGATTGACTCACACTCTTACCAAGTTAGCTATGAATTTAAATCCCAAGCAGGACAGGTTGAGTTGCAAGTGGGTGGTTAATTTTCAAATGTCCAGATAGAGTCCAGCTTGTTATAATTCAGAGCTGAACTGCCACTATGTGGGCAGAGTTATCAGGGCTACTGTACCTGCCAGACTGGTTTCCTGCAGTGTGCAATTCTGCATGGGAACATTTCGAAAAGGATTATGACCAGGTTCCCTGCATAGACAAGTAATTTCTAATGATTTTATAGCAATGGATACCTCTTTGTCTAACCATTGGGAATAGCAACGTCACTACTGCATTCTCATGTCATGAGTGTCCATTCATTACCCTGGGAAAATATAACATTCCCAGATGGGTAAGTTTTCTTTGTCTGGTAAATAATTAATAATGAAACTACAAGCTACTGCTTGTCTCATATGCTCATACAACAAATGGTATTTTCTTTGCCTATGAACGAGAAAGGTAAAAACCTCATGGGATAGACAGCATGGCTGCAAAAGCCAAACATCACTTGCTAGAAAAATATGGGCGAAAATGATTGGGGAACAGCCAAGTTCAGTAAAGGCTGGAGTAAAAAAATGTTATGACTCACAGAAACCCCTGGTCAGGGGAAGGCAAGCTCAGCCACAGCAATCTCATCTCTCAGGAGATTTCAGGTATGCTCCATCCAGATTTCCTCTGACATGGATATGTGGGCATCCATGACAGTAGTGAAAGCAAGAGTCCCCCTACCCCATGCAGCTGAAGTGAGACAACAGTGGAGCCTGGATAGAAGGGGAAGAAGGCACATTTCAGAGAGCATCAGACTCCTCTTGCACTTCTTAATTGAGCTTTGTTCATGTTCAACTGCCATGGGAGAAGATAAGCTCCAACGTGTGTTTCTGGTTTCCAAGCATCTTGCATTATTTCCAGAACTGCAGGGTCTTACCTCATCTTCCAAGATGCTCTATTTTCATGACCAACAGTTCTCATTACATGCTTTGCAGGGCAGACCCTCTCATTAGGTCCTCTAGCAGCTTTCTTGAGTTTTTAGGAACAAATCCCTTTATTTGAGAATGCATTTCTCTATTTCCTTTCTTTTGATGTGAGCAGAAGTGCGACATTATGCAGTACCTACTGATAAGGAAATCCCCTGGCTACCAGTCCAGGAAACCTGAAACTAGGGATATCAGTGACAGCAGCTTTTCATGCATCTGCTGGTTTTGCAATGGCTCCGAGGAGGGTACTACACATGGCAGCATGGGCAGAGGTAGCCAAGCTGGTCTGGAGCACATCAGCTCAAGCACTGAAAGCCATTGAGACCATGGTGTCTCTCTGTGTTTGACCATGGTCCCAGCCCCACACTGGGGAGCCCTTCCCACCAGCCACTCAGAGTCACTGCTGCCCTTCCTAGGCAGTGGGTTTGTGCCTTGACGATGCTGGCTGTAAGACCAAGCTCTCAGTTGTTACCTTGCCCAGATTAGCCTTGTTTTAACTCATGTAGGCTTTTGAATCCCAGCTCTCTGCTGCCCCAGTGATTTGACTGAGTCCAGGATGTGGCCTTGCATGTTAGGGTGGGGCACAGCCCTGCCATAAAGGGGGAATGTTGTGAGCACTGAGGAAATGAAGCCAGGAATGCTGAGATTTCTTGGTCATAAAAAATATGCTGCAGGCTGTGTCTTGCTGAGCAATGTTAGTTCCCAAGGTTTTTTTCCCTTGCTGTTGTCATAAAACCTCAGTGAAATCACCTACAATCTTCAGAAGTTGTGTGCAGGAGGGGGTATAAGTGTAGAGCCCATTGTTAGAGCCTGTAGAGACTCTTCTGCTTAAACTGGCTTGCACTGGTATGGTTTTGCTGGGCTCAATGGCATGGTCATCAGCTCAGATTCCAGGAATTAATTAATCATCATTTTCTTCCATGAAAACACACAACTCTGCTAAGAAAATTTTTGAAAAAGGGAGTCTGTGCTGGGCTCCAAAACCTTGCTGTTTCATCCCTCTCATTAGGGACAGGGCATCTACCTAGCAGGACTGTTTCATGTGGGAGGTAGAGCTGCAAGCTGGTGGCAAACCAATGGACCAAAGCACAGAAAACAAGCAAACCCAACCAATAGGCCCTTTTACAAGGGCAACTGCAAACACTGCAACACATCACTGTGCACACACACACAACACGGCACCTTCTGATTACGGCAGATCTGGAAACGTGCCTCTGAGTGAATGCTCGGCGATTCAACTGACCCCCCTGCTTACCATTAGCTAACGGATGCAATCTGTCCTGCTGCCTGCAAACCATACCCAAGCTGTTTGCAGCTCTCCCTGTCCTGATGCCATCCCTCCCTGCCCCTCCTGGGCAGCACATGGCTCAGCAGGTGTTTGTCACTTGACACTGGAGCTGCAGAGAGCGTTGGTCTGATGGGTACCCAAGTAGCACAGTTATGTCTGGTTTTGGGTCATTGAAACATAGAACTTTAGAAAGGCCTGGATTGGAAGAGACCTTAAAAATCATCAGTTCTGACCCCCACCCCCCATCCACAAGATCAGATCATTCAAAGTCCCATCCAACTTGGCCTTGAACACTTCCAGGGGTGGCACAACGAAAGACAGTAGGCAGGACTGATGGGCAGCATGGAAAATAGGAGAGATGTAAGAGAAAAACTATGTGGCCCAGATGTGCTAATTACAATTAAAATCTATAAAGAGAGCTAGTTCTCTTAATGAGGGAAGAAGACTTCTCCCAAGAGCATGAGCTAAATCACTCAGCCCTCTACTCCCCAAAATCTGCTACAGAAGGGACAGGCAGTTTCCTCTGAGGCAGATGATGTTTTCAAGATACCCATCAGAGGCACAGCAGCTGCTTGCTATGTAGCACAGCAACATCTTTCAGGTGGGCAGAGAAAATGGAGACCAAAGTAGAGAGACAGAGAGTAGATCTGGTTGGTGACTTATCATCCATGCTGGTTATAGTCACACACTTACATATAGATATGAAGTAGAATAGTGAAAAGTAATTGGTTTTGCCAGCTTGATGGGGAGTGAAGAAGAGCTTCTTATTTTTCTGTTTACTGTGATGGAGATACGGAGACTTTTCAACAGAAGACTGTTTTGTTTGCAGTCCTTTCCAGAAAGCACAGTGCACATTTGCCCAGCTTCCAGCAACTGGGAGGTCTGGTGGACTACATCTTCACAGAGAGCTTTCTGTTTAAACACATTCAGAATTAGGCCTTTGAATTCAATGTTGACCCTGACTAAGTGTCACAGCTAGCACTGTGGGACAGCTACAGTCTTTGGCCCTGGCTCTAAAGTGATTAAAGTGACTTGACTGAACTGACTTGTCACTCCCCAACTCACAATTGATTAACCATGACCAGAGTAACACCTTCAGATGAGCGGGTAAGGAAGAACCACGCACTGCTGAGGCACTTGTTCTGTGTTTGTAACAGCCCAGTGAAAGGCTGGAACCCCTACTGGGAGATGCCAAGGGCTGGATGAACATGTAGCACAGCCTCTTGCCCCAGACTTCAGTATTGCAGTATGTGCAGATTTATGAATAAGCACAAAATGTGAGTGAATTTTTCACCCACAAATGGTCAAAGGGAGCTGAGAGGATCTGGGAAGACAAACACATAACAAAACAATCAAAGGAAAGTGTGATAGATATCAACCACAATCAGGTAATAATTGTAGGGAATTCTTGGTTTAAACCGTAAGCCTACACAAAAGCATTTTTCTTTCTTTGATGACTGCACCATCCTTGTTCTCCTTCCATGCCCTTAACTCCGGGATCTTATTACATCCACTCATGTCACCTTAGCTTAATTAGGGATGTGTGAAACAACCAGAATGTTAATGCTGAGTTTCTGGCTCAAGTATGCACAAAGTATGAACAAAGCACTAGGTAGAAAATATCCAAACCTGTTATCTGATAGAAAGAAACCTTTCTGTGGGAACAACAAAAGCAAAATTTTGGCCTTTATTTTCAAAAGAAAGGCAAAAATCAGAGGATAATCCAAACAAGCAGATTGATCTCAAACAGATTGCTTTGAGGTGTTTTGTGGTTCAGACAATGTTGGGTTTCTTTCCATTCTGAGTCAAACCAAACTTTGCAGTTGGAAGTTCCCCACAAAAACTGAGTTCAAGTCCTTTCCCCTCCCAGCAGAGCTTGGCACAACTTAGTCCCTACTTGCCCCAAGCTGGCTCAATGCAGACCTGGTGTTATGGTCCCAGCCCCACATCTTCAGACAGCATCACGTTACACTCCCACAGGTATCTCCATCCTCATCCTGTGAAAGCACCACTCCAATGAGTACCGTGCACCCCTCATCCATTTCAGGTGCTTGGAAGTGGTTTCTGCTCCCAGCACAAGGTGCCCACCCCCTATTTTGTTCATGGGGAAATCTCAAGCTGTAAGCAGAAGACCTGGGCCTAAGGGCTTTGTGGTTGGAACACAACCACTGTGTTCAGGGGTCCATCCCTGAGCAGCACGGATACAGTCTAAGGCACACAAATGATCCCTGTTTTGGCTCTGCTTTCAGCACACATATGGTCTCTCTCTCTACCCTCGGGAAAATGGCCTCGCCTCTGAGTCCCCAGCAGGAGGATCCCTTCCTTCCCAGAAGTGCTGGGAGACCTGGACTACACTTGGGAAGGCTAAACGTAAAAGTATGGCAGCTACCCTTATCTCCCACTTTGTGAACTAAGTGTATGGAAATTACCTGAGGAACAAAACCTGCAAAGTATCCTCATTATCCCTTTCTTTGTGGAGTTTACTGTAAACCGGCAGGCTTTGGATCTTAATTTGCTGGGAACTGCAGTAATGTAATTAGCTAAACTGATAACAAGATGAGTTGTGTGAATTCTTCAGAGGAAAGGAGGAATGTGCTAGATAAAGAGAGAAGTAAAAGGAAGAAGAAAAGAAATGCTTCCTTTGGCAAGAAATATTTTTTTTCAGTATGTTAATGATATAATGGAAGATTTGTTTTGGGCAGAGGGAATGTCATGCACAAGTACTTTCTTCATTAAAAAGGACACAATTTCTACAATTTCTAGAATCTCTTAATTATTTTTAAGAAATAAAATTCATGCATATTCTGAAACAAAGTACTATTTTTTCCCCCTAAGAAACGCCTTCCCTGTCCTGAATTTTTCCTTGCTTGCCTACAGCAGTTAAAAAAAAGTCTTGGGGAAACCATCTCCCAACAAACACAAAAGCCCCATTTCCTACTGTCTATCACAGGTCAAGTTCTGCCTGAGCCTGGCCCCCTGCACTGCCTGTGAGGCATCACGGGCTCTTCCCAAACCCAAACCTTGTCAGAGATCCAAGCAGTCTTTCTGCTTGGTGCTGCCATCTCTGCTTGCAAAAGTTTTGCTGAGGGTCCTGCAAAGCTCCAGCGGTGTGAACCTCATGAGGTTCAGCCATGCACATCCCTGGGTGAGGGGCTGCCCGTGCCAGTGCTTGTGACCAGAAGAGGTTTTCATGGGCTTGTGAACGGAAGAACGGAATGAACGGAATGAAGAAAGCAAGTTTCTCTTGTCACTAGATGGCTCTATCTCCTTTCACTAAACGCACACGGTTTTCTTTCTACAGCCTCAGATCTGCCGCCTAACAGCTGTATGCTTGTAGTGTCATCAGCCACATCTGGGAAGGGAAATCTCTGGGAGGTGGAAAAAATTCACCTGGGTCCTAATGATGGTTTTCATTATGTCCTTGGCAACTTCCCTGAGTAAAACATATACTGTTGCAAGAAAACTCATGCTTTGAGATATGTACGAAATGGTAACCTTGTGGAGAAGTTCTATGAAGATTTCCTCATCTCAGACTTCTCCAGTAGCTATGCTGTGCAAATTGAAACCAAAAAGGGAGGAATTTCAAAGCTACTGGGCATTTAACTCAGGTGCAGGCTGATGGAGGGACAGGAACTTCTCTTCTTCAATCCTTTATTAGGTGGGACACAAAGAGCTGTCTCCCAGCACAGCCCTGAGATGACGCAAACTGGTGGGATGAGGCTTTCCAGGTTCCTTGTGCACCACCAGCCACCCTGGGGTCACCTGGCCCCCGCCCAAGGGCTGCTGCCCCCATGTCAGCAAGTGCCATCCTGTCCAACACAGCTCCTGGGACCTGCATCTTCTTGGAGGCTGCAGTTTGAAGGCACAAATTTACCTTCAGAAGATGCTCTTGCTCAGAGACAGGGAGCTCACTGCCACAGCCCATGCACAGCAGAGCCTGAAGGAAGGTCTGGGCTGATGGAGGCAGTGGGGGACAGAGTGTTGCATGGAAGCCATCCCATTTTTTGACCCTTGATGTTGGTACAACACTTCTGGGATTTTGGCTTCTGTGGAGCAGGCAGGCAGCTCTGCCTGTTGGAACACAGTGTTGGCATTTAAATGAGGGGACACTGAACTCTGTGCAGTAGGCAGAGGACATGCACCAAAGCCCTGCGGACATTTGCTGTCACAAACCCTTACACTTACAGCCACATTTTCATGTGTTGGAGGTCTCAAAGTAACTGAAAACCTACTGCAGGTCTGACTCTGGACAAGCAAGCAGATCAGATTGTTGTTTTTCCCCAGGAAAAATACTATTATGTTGAAAAAAACTCTCAATATATTCAGGGCTTTCACTGGCTGTGTTGGCTCAAGGCTGAGTATTTTATCAGCTGCCAGATCTCAAAAGTGTATTCAAGCAATGTTTGAAGCAAAGTTCCTGCCTGGAAAAGGTTACCATGAAAGACCAGGAGCATTTTTCTACCAATTTCGAAAGGATTTGGATCAGGCCCTGAGGAATTAGTTCAGCATCTCCCCCTCATATCAGCAGCCTCTGTGCTTTGAGGACACAAGCCTTGCAATAAAAACTGTTTGCAGGGGTATTTGAAGGATCACAGCTTCAGCTGCACAAATGACACAAGACACAAGTGACCACAGTGGGAAAGGAAGCAAATTTGCTTATTTAGATAGTTAACAGGCATTTGAGACAAGTGTTGCTGTCTAACACATTACTGACAGACTAATAATTCTGTCTGGTGAAGCAGCAATTATAACAATAGTTATCATCCACTAAAATAACCAACCCTCCTAACCACTGCTGCCAGGAAAGGAGGGGTAAGACTGTGTTTCTCCTTCATCTGAGTGAACAGACCACGTGTCAGAGAAGCATCCCATGGGGCCTGGCTGGGAGAGGACGGGCTCACTGAGCTAGTGAGTGGCAGCTTCAGAGGATGCCTTGCTTTTATGGCCCCAGATAGCTGCAGGCATAATTTTGCACGTGCAGATTTAGTCAGACAGATAACTGCAGCCTTTATTGACCCACGTTCATGTGATGCCTTGAGAGGCCAGTGCTCCAGCACAAATAGTCGTGGCTTATTAGGAAGGGCACTGTTTGCAGAGCAGACATAGTGCTGGGTGTCATGTCCCTTCTGAAAACTGCCTGTGCTGTGGGTCAGTATAACCCCATCAATCACAGAATCACAGAATGGGTCAGGCTGGAAGGGACCACAGGGGCTCATCTGGACCAGACTCTCTGCTCATGCAGGGCCATCCCAGAGCCCATGGCACAGGAAAGCATCCAGACTTTTCTTAAATATCTTCCATCCAGGAGACTCCACAACCTCTCTGGGCATTTTGTTCCAGAGTGCAATCACTGCAAAGTTCTTTCCCATGTTCATCTGAACTTCCTGTGCATTTCTGCCCATTGCTTTCTGTCCCACTGCTTGGCACAATGTCCTTCCAGCAGGCAGCTCCTTCCCAGAGTTGAGCTGGGGAACTGATGAGTATAGGAGTATACGAGTAGATGAACTACCCACCTCAAGGGACTACCATGGTGAAAAGGAAAACTGGGGCCATTTTGTTTTAACATGGTCTTGTTTGATCCTGTCCAATGGCTTGGTGAGCTGAATGCATGGGTAAGCAAATCCTTCAGGTTGAATGCAAGAATGGGGTGAAAAGAGGTGTTTTCCAGAAGAGGGACCCTCTATTATCCCACAGTCCATGGAGGGGTTGTGCCCAAGTCTCCTTTCCCCCATCTGACCCAGAAGGAGCTCATGGAGAACCAGATTACAGAGTCAGGTTTTTCCCTTCTTTTTATGCAAGTCATGGGAGATAGGCAGATATCCAGGACCCAGGCAGCAATATGAACTGACTGGCCCCAAACTGTGTAAGGAACACCTGGAACTTGGTTCCAATTTGTTTTGTATGACATACAGAAAATTTTATTCCAACTAAGTGGGTCAGGACAGTCGACAGGAGGGTTGATGGGCAGCAGAGGGCTCTGAGTGTTGCTCCCCGCAGCTCTGCTGTGCAACTTCACCATTGCTTACATCCCATGCTTCCCACAGACAGGAGGAAAAATCAACTAATGCAGATTTCCTCTGTTTCTTCTCTTCAGGGAATCAGTCTATTGAGAAATTCATTAAAATCCACTGTGCCTGAGATAGAAAAACATCACCTGACAAGAAAATGCTCTTACAGAAAACAAGTCTTTGATAGCTTTACATGCTTCTTGAACACAGGGAACGCCAGTCAATAATGTTCCTTGTGGCCTAAAAGCAGAAACATCTGTCAGAGGCGGCTTGCTGGGCTGAATATAGCAGCAGGAAAGCCCAACTGATTAACTCCATCCTCTTCCTAACATGTTTTTGTGGTTCCCAGAAATCCCTAGAAAGGGCTCCTGAGGACACTGGCACCATTACAAGCCAGCTATAATTCAGTAAACAGAGAGATGAAGAAAACATTATCCTGACTGCAGTTCACCTCTGGCATCCAGGTTGCATAATTCACATGTACTTCATCCTACGCCCCTTTAGCTGTCCAGCAGCCTTGTGGTTTAGGAAAAAAGGAAAAGTGAGCCCGTACTCGATGAAGGAAAGAATAAAGTGATTGTTGTGGGGAGGAAAAGAGAGTTGGGGTCCATACAACTTTGCAAGTAGACTGGAGCAGGGGAAACTGGTAGAAAAGATTAGAGCAGTAATACAGTAGACACAGGAAGTGCTTCCAGTGTGTCTGGGCTGATCCTTCTTAGTGCAACCACCCAGCAGGACCCCTCTACCAACCCCTGCTCTTTTCATCCACATTTGTAAATTCATCTCTATAAAAAAAGCTAAAATTGCTACTTTGCTACATTTTACTTCTGTTCTACCTTACATGTGACAGTTCACCATGCATAATCTCCTGACAACTCTTGCCAACTCCATCACAATTCTTCCCCTGACTCTCTGGAAAGTAGAAAGGCCTTTTTTTTTTTTAGACATGTGTCTGTCTGGTCTTGTTGCAGGATTGTTGAACCACCAACACAGTCAGGGTCACAAAACTTGTTGGGACCAGCTCAGAATATATAAATAATAGTTAGTGTCATTCTTAAGTCACAGTCTCTGCATCCCACTGCCACTGGAACATGCCTAAGAGACATCTAGATATATGGTGCCCTAAGCAAACAGCATTCAGCTTGCACCAAGTTTAGAGAAAATAAGTAATCTTTCAGTTTCCAAAGTTTCTCATGCAAGGGAATAATTTCTGCAATCACAGAGCTACTCTGGAAGCACCTTTAAACATATTTATCATCATTTTAATAGACATTCAAATAACTTCTGTGGAATGTTCATAAACATAAGATCTTTTGAATTCAACTGTGCTGAACAAGGAGAAGCAACTTACCTTGGAGATGAGGTAAATACCACTGTTTATAGAGGAATGGTGGGATGGGAAAATGAAACAGCCTTTGGTAGAAAATGATATGTGGCCCACTCACTCAGCAGTTTTAGACAGGGAGATGAGTATTCATGAGTATTCACAGAACCATGTGAAGTCTTTCTCTGACTGACACTTAATTCTGAGTAGATCCTGGTATCTTTAAAAAATCGTTTCAATCAGAATCTGAGGGATTTACTCTGTGGGGTTTTACATGTGTGTGAAGGAGTTCAGTGCTGTTTTTTCCTTGATTATTAAAATTTATCAGCTGAAATGTGGACCTTGCTCCGGAAATGTGTATCCTCAGACTTAATTTTTCTCCATTGCAAATGTCTACCTCTTAGCAGCTTTACCTTTCATCTTCTACAGTGGAAAATTATAACATCCCATCTGAAAGGCAAACCACTCTCTTTCTAGCTTCCTAGAGGACTCTTCAAAATTCTCCCTCTCATGGTCAAGTCAGAAGATATCAAAAATATAACACAATGAGAATCCCTCTCACCTTGAGCCACCCACTACTTACATATTTCCAAAACTGGATTAAAATTCCCAGAGGACTCTGCTGAAATCTCAAACTGGCATGGCATAGAGCAAAATTCAATGTGAAGAATGTTTGTTCTCTGTATAGCCAGTAGCAATATTTCCAAAGTTTTCTGCCTTGCATGCTATTTCCTCACCTGTTTTATGAGCAGCCTGAGGCAATATCATGTTTTCACAGGAAAGGAAAAAAAAGTCCTCAAAAAAGGAACATTTGTAACCTCTTTTTTAACTTTCTGGTTTGTTTTTTTTATTGCAATTCCTAGACCAAAAAATGCCCAAACAACCTAAACAACAGTAACACTTTCCTTTATGTATTTGGTTAGTATTTGTTAGAAGCTGAGATTTTTCTCAGACTGACTACCCTGCTGAAAAGCAGCTGATTTCTTGCCATTGCTTTGTGATGGTTTGACTGACTCAGTCTTTGCCTTAATCCTGCTACAGATGAGTGAGATAAGAGACATCCCCCGGGGCCATGGGGATCCGCTCCTGGCCGGCATGAACTCCTCACTCTGCCCAGCATCTTCTCTCACCGCAATTAGGTTCCCCATCCTTGGGCACTCCTGCCACCTCATTTCATGTGTCCCTTCCCTCTTACAGTCCCCATACATTGCATTCCTGACCCTTATTCCCCTTATCTTTCTTCCCCCAGTTTCCCAACCTGCTCCAAGCATCACCATCTGCTCAGGCTTTACAGTCCTGAGGACACAAACAAGGAAGAAGGATTGGGAATTTTTTCTCCACAGTATGGTTCCCTTGTCACAATCATATCCAGCTTTTTTACCCTGTTCCTCACACTCACTCTGTGAGGAGAATTGCAGCAGATGGAAGATGTCACCTAAAATAAAGCTCATGTGACAACTTAAATAGAGCAAAACAGAGTAGATGATGTGCTCATAGAATCTTTTAGGTTGGAAAGACCTTTAAGACGATCAAGTCCAACCAGTAATCCAGCACTGCCAAGTCCACCTCTAAACCATGTCCCCAGGTACAAGATCTGCACATCTTCTAAATACTTTGAGGGATGGTGACTCAACCACTTCCCCAGGCAACCTGTTCCAATGCCTTAAAATCCTTCCCTGAACATTTTTTTCCTAATATACAGTCTAACCTCCCATGGCACAACATGACACCATTTCCTCTGGTCTGGTCACTTGACACCTGGGAGAAGAGAAAAAGACCTCCCTCTACCTGGCTACTAGCTTCTTTCAGGCAGTTGTAGAGAGCTATAAGGTCTCTCCTGAGCCTTCTTTTCCCCAGACTAAACACCCCCAGCTCCCTCAGCTCTAAGTCAGTACCAGGAAGGGGCTGGGCAAGGTATCATAGATCCTCAGCTCAGCTTAGCCTCATGTCCTCTTCCTCTGGCTGTACTCTCAGGTGGCCTGGGGACACAGCAGGACCACTGGCTGAGGTGACAGGCCATCTGCCATAGGATCCCAAACATCCCTGAAAACATCTGAATTTTGGGGCAGGTGCTAAGCAGCATCCAGCAGAGGCTGATATCAGAGTCCATGAGATTCCCCTGGTCTGGACCAGAGGCAGACCAGTATTATGCAGACTCATCCTTGGGCAAGGCAAGGAGCCAAACCAAACCTGCTCGGAGAGCCTTTGCCCCAGGACACGACCTGGCACCTGCAAAAGCCATGAAATCATTCTCAGGGAGACAGCAGAGCCCCTATGTCCTTAAAACCTCAGAAGTGTTGTTATGTGTGGCACAGAATTAGATGTGTGGATCTCTGCATGACCAGATCTCCCCTGCTATGTGCTGGATTCTGCATCTGGGACAGGGCAAGCGTGGATATTCATACAGTCTGGGGAATGCGATGCTGGAAAGCAGTGCCATAGAACAGGACCAGGGGCTCCTGGTCGACGCCAAGTTGGACACGACCCAGCAGTGCCCTGGCAGCCAGGAAGGCCAACCTTGTCCTGGGGGGCATCAGGCACAGCATGGCCAGCAGGGCAAGGGAGGGGATTGTCCCCTCTGTCTGAGCTGGGGCGGCCTCACCTCCAGTGCTGGGGGCAGCTCTGGGTGCCACAGTATATGAAAGACATTAAGTTGTTAGAGAGCATCCAAAGGAGGGCAGCAAAGATGGTGAAGGGTGGGAAGCTGTATGAGGAGCTGCTGTTCAGCTATTGCTCTGTTCAGCCTGGAGGAGAAAGCAGGGAGCTCACCGCAGCTACGGCTTCCTTGTGAGGGGAAGAAGAGCAGCAGACACTCATCTCTGTGGTGCCAGGGACAGGGTATGGTAGAGGGAACGGCCTGGAGTTGCGTCAGGGAAGGTTTAGGTTGGATATTAGGAAAAGGTTCTTCACCCAGTGGTTGGGCACTGGAACAGGCTCCCCAGGGAAGCTGTCACAGCACCAGCCTGACAGGGTTCAAGAAGCGTTTGGACACTGCTCTCTGGCCCATGGTGTGACTCGTGGGGATGGTGCTGTGCAGGGCCAGGAGCCGGACTCGGTGATGCCTGCGGGTCCCTTCTGTGATTCCGTGCGGGGGCTCCCCGGACAGGAGCAGCGGCAGGAAGGGCTCTGCGGGTGTCGCTCGGGACCGGCCCTGCTCCCTCAGAGCCCCTCAGGCCCCGGGCCCGGCACGCGGCCCCGCGCGCGCCCGCCGCCCCAAAGCACGCGCCGCCAC